>JALJCO010007085.1:0-515514 GCA_023101725.1 Atherinomorus stipes
ATATGAACAAATAATGGCAACAAAAAAAGGGGGGGGGGGGGGGACTTAAAGGATAATCTACATAAAGAGGAGAGTGGATCATCGTATTATTTCTTTAAAGCATGTATTGTGACCACACTGTATTCTCCAGTCACACTGTTCAGTCCCTCAAGTGTACTCAGGCAGATCAATGGCAATCATGCAGGTAATGAACAAATGGCAGGTATTAATTCTGTTCATCCATCTACATGATGCAAACCGGTGTAATCTGAGTATAATGTTATGCAAAAGTGTTATGATCCCAGATGATTTGTGGAAAACTTTTACAATTGAGACTGCAACATGTATTCCAAACAGAGATATGCTATTTTAAGACCGAGGTGGAAATCAAAACATAATGTAAAAATAGATGGCAACAGTACTCTGAATAAATGAAAAATACTGACAAAAGTAGAGGCAAAAGATTTGTGATAAAGGCTTGCATGCCAATAGTTTACAGCCCTGAAAATTTGACTGAAAGTTAATTAATAAAAAGCAGACCAATGATCGGAGCTGGGGATAAAATAGAGTTGTAAACCTTGCATCACAATTTTTTAAAAATGACATTTTACATGCCTCCAACAAAAATTGTAATAGTTTCAGTTCAGCATACAAACTGCATCAAAACTGCCCAGTGTGCAGGTCTGTAGATAATTTATGTTACAGACCTGCTGCTGTCATCTAGTAGAAGATAACTGAAACCTTTTTAGAGCCTCTTGCTTATCTCTCTGCAATCAATCAAACCCTGAGTGTTGCAGAAAAATTATAGGGCAAAGATTCATTTATAAAATTAACATTTCAAATACATCAGTCCCAAGATGGTGAGAATCACCGCAGTATGTACTGTAGCATCTCTCCCGCGAGCAACTCAGGGCTAATTCAGGTTGTTCAAATTGGAAATTTTATAATAATAATTAAAACAGAATATAAACCAGAATTAAACACTGCTATGCACAGAGGGTTGAATCAAATAACAAGTGGTTTTCTTGAATAATGAAGACGTGTTTGCTTTTCACATTATCATAATAAAAGAAAAAAAAACATAAATTCTACATGCCATGATTCACTAATCTCCTTTCTGCTGTGTATGCAACCAAACACGAAAGAGAGAACAAATAATACACACATCTTTTGTCAAGCTGAGACCTTTTTTTTTTTCCTTTGGCAAAAAGCTGCAATGCTTTTTATTAAAGTTGCTGCACTTTGGCCTGAAGTCAACTGATCATGCCGAGACTGAAGTTGTTCTGAACTCAGGAACAGGAATCAAAAAAGTACATAAATAAAAATAAAAATGGAATTACTGGAGCACAAAGACAAGCCTTTTCTCCCCCAGCAAGTAAGTTAAATCTTTTAAAAGATGAAGGTGCTGCAACAGGTTAAAAAAGAAATCCTGATGAATACCGTTGCCAGTTTGAAACAATCAAAATGGCATGGAATGACTTTAATTAATGGTTTTATTTTTCTTGGAAGTAAAACCATCTTAACATGCTTTTAAAAAGAGAAGAAAAGGAAAAGATTTACACCAAGTTCATAATTTCACATTTTCCAAATCAATTTCAATTTGGCAAAGTCAATGCACATTTGTTCCTGCTGTCACATCGCATTAATTTGTTCTTAACTTGCAATTAACTAACATAAAAAGAGATATAAATCTACTTTATATAGCTATAAAAGTGTCAGCTAGGTCACCAAATACTGTAAAGAATGAAAGCCATTAAAAGAAGGCCAGTCTTCAGCATCTGGAACATCACTGAACATAAACAAGATAAATGTGCAGCAGCTATGGAGTTAATCCAGAAAGGCCATTAGCGCTCGCTTCAAATTACAACAAATGATTTAAGTTTTGCAATATGATAAAAAAAATGGTGGTAATGCAGCAATCGGTGGCTATTTGTTGGGCTAAAATGCTAAATTAACTCAGTAATGCACTTAAACTTGCAAATGCACAACAAGCTGTAAATAATTTCAACAGAAAAGTATTTCCTCTCTTTCAGAGTGGCTCACTAACATAGTATCATCTAAATAGGATAGTAAAGCCTCCAGTGACACTAACAGAAAAAAATATCATTTCACCACATGATGAATACCTTCCATAAGTTAATAAGACACGAAGACATGATAGCAGCAGCTTAATAATGCACGGCTTTTTTACAGACGACACCGGGAAGCATGCAGGGCCATCACCGCGCATGAGGCAGGGATTAAGTTGATTCAATTTCATTTTATTTTAATCTTGGACTGATTTATAATTAAATCTAGCAGTCTCTTGTGGGTATACACTGTGTCATCACTAATAAAAGATGCTTAATTTGGCTGTTGAATACAATTAAATGAATGTTTTTTAATGAATACATTAAAAATGAATACATTATGCAGGTATGTGGGAAGAACCTGACATCATCAACAACAGGTGAAGAAATAGTGAGCCAAAAGTTTGATTAAAGAAAGTGTGTTTCTTCACAAAAATCACAGTAAAGGGTTTCCTCTGCTGATTTCACAGCACTAGCGCAGCAAAAAAATGATGTTTTCAGGCATAATGTAGTGTGATACCTTTTTTTATAGCCACAAATTGAACAGCCAACTTGCAGTTTGTTCATGCAGCTTCATTTTAAACCGACAGTCCTGAACACTGAATCATAAAGCTGTGACCATGACTTAAAGTCTCATTCGCACAATCCATTATCTCTTGGCTCCAACTCAATTATATTATTCATACTTCATAAAGTCATGGCCACACATTATTCATGAAGCCATGTGATCACATATCCCCCCACCAATTGGAGTTCTGTAGTTTCCTCTTTTTACATGATGTCAAACTTGTTGACTTGGGAAGAAAAAAAAAATCTCATTTTGACAAGTTTCCTCTTTATGATCCGCTGAGCCCACTATTGAATATAATTCAAAACCACACCCAAAAGAATTCCCAGTATGCAGCAGTAACATGTCATGAGAGAAAACACACACATATATACATCTACAGTTATATCAATCAGCTTTACAGAAAAGCATCTAAATGTTCAGGTAAGGAACATTCTTAGATGTGGACTAATGAGAAAATGACTACTTCCATTTATCATGCATTTATCAAAGTGATGCTAAGTGTTATTATTCCTTTATCTTTTCAGTTAAGCCTAATCTGCGTCAGTCTGGCATTATGAGACGTGACCTTTCGTTGACTGAGCGCTTGTTTAGCAAAAACACTGGTTTCTTGGAAACAAGAATCAACAGGGGAAAAAGTCTCCTTTTAAAATGCATGTGACTCTGCATGGACCCTGCAGGTAAAACAAATAGGTTCTTTGGAAATGTGTGTGGAGGGGAAAAAAAAGAAAAGAAAATTCAACTTTTTTTTTTCATTTAAAATTTTAACGCACCCCCCCCCCCCCCCCCCCTTCTTCTTGAATTTGTGGAGAGTAATAAAATGCAAACACACTTGTAGATGTGAGGCAAGCTTTGGCAGCTCACAGTTTTGCAAGGTTTTCTCACAGTTTTGGGTAAAACACTCAGTTAATATGATCAAGTGTTAACCAGCTTGCCCGCATGTCAAACAGGATTATAAATAACATCAACATTACAGGTCACTTCTTGTCAGATTTTCAGATATATTGCCCTTAGTTAGTCCTGAATAAAAATTAAAACCATCTATGCTTTAAAAAAAACACCTATTCTCCCGAAGAACAGTCACCTTATTTCTTCCCATAAACTACTTCACCTAACAGAGATATAGCACATCCCTAATCATTCCTCTTCTTAACCTTGTAGCAATTGTTCTTTTTTAAACAGCAATGCATTTCATTCCAAACAGATCATTTTTGTGGCACATTTTCTGCCCACTGTGCCAGGCTCAGTAATCTCTGGCCACGCTGGCACGCAACAACAAACTCCAGCCAGTGGAGCCCTCCGCTTTATCTGAAAATAAGCATAATGACTCAGCCTTACGCATCATCTCCTCTGTAATTGTTGTGGATGTCCTCCAGTTAACCGCAGTGCAACTTATTTGATACCCTCAAAGATAAAACTGCACAAGCAATTGTTTTCACTTTCTTATGACACTCAGTCAAAATGACAGATGGTGTAAAAGAGATAAAAGTAAACTAACACCATGTGCTTTCTGTTTTGCCAAGCGTGAGCAAAAGAATGCCATATTGGATAAATTAAGAGTCCGTGATGGATTTTTCAGTCATACGAGGGGATGAAGGAGGGAGAGGCAGACCTTTCCAAATAGCTTGACTTATAGCAAAGAGGCCATACTTGGTTTGATTTACATCCTGCAGCTGCTAACGATATTTAGAGGGAGTTTACATTTTTCTCTGCTGTCCAGATCAAATAAACATTAAAATGGCATTTTCATAGTATAATGTCGACTGTAGACAATATAAATGTTCACTACTGTTGCAGTTTTTAAGATAAGATGGAGACTGTCATTAATACTCTTGAAACTGTTTCCTAGCAATGACAACAAACAAACCTTTTTGGGGTTTTTTGTATTAATGGACATTCATACATCTGACTGCAAAAGACTCGAGTTCATCACAGATTTTTATATGAATTTCTACAGAAAATCAAATTCACATTCAACTGAACCTTCAGCTATTAGTTTAATTACTGATTATTGGCAAAATTATTGCCAAAAACATTTTTAAAGAGTCAAACAATCCCAAATATTCTCTTATTGCATTTTTATTATTTCATTTAAACTTAAGCAAACAGCTTCAATTTTTTTTATTCTACCTACAAACATCTGGGGGTTGTACACAATGAGTGCCAATTCACAATTATTGTTAATAGTTCACAGATTATTGATTGAATAAATTAAATATCATCTAACCAGCTGTCTTAAAAGGTAAATACAATAAAAGAAATGACAATATTTATGATTCATTCACCCTTGTTCTGCAATCATACAGAATGCATTAAAAACTGAAAATATTTATCATTCACAGAAAAAAACAGAAAAGTAAGAAAAGATTTGAAAACCAAATTGAGCAGGATTCAGTTTTATGTTTTTCAGCTGGATTAAGTTTATAGAGGAAGTTGTCAGATTTTTTTTTTTTTCTCCTCTGTAGAACAAACTTGTCAAGTGTGTCCAGGCATGGAGTAACCGTTCAACAGTGAAACGCTTTCATATTGCATGTGCTGCATTTGTCACAGCCGTCTTGTCAGAGCCAGAAGCTGGGTACACACTGTTCCCTCGGTAGAAATCACAAATCTTTTAAAAAAAAAATCTTTACAACCCTCTGTGGCAGGTTTCTCTCCATACAACTAACGTCAAAAAGAACAATATGCCAGATTTAATTTGTCGCTGTAATCTGTAGGTTATCATCAAGTTTCCACATAGTTTAACTTGGGGACTGATTTATGGAACACAGGGAATAAGAACAAAAATAATACACTTTCAAATGGTGTCATGGTAAAAACTACTTAAAAAAACAAAAAAACTATCCAATCAGTCAGTAACGACTCTGTCATACTAGGTATAAAATAGAGTTGTATTTGGAGACTTATTAAACTATTGCTTGTACAGATTTCTTCATTTAGCAATCAAGATACACGATTTAAATCTTTTAACAAAATTAAAAAAATATTATATGGAACTGTAAGAATTAAATGTCTCATTTTGACTGACACAGTTTAAATAGGCATTTGTCTTTGCTTATATTTCTCACCTGCTAGTAGCGGTGAAAACAAAAAACAAACAAAAAAAAAATCAGCTACAGTACCAAGGTAAATAAAGCTAAAATTGCTTAATTCCTGGAGATTATAAACAAGGTTCATATTCTCTGAGGAACTGTGGATGCACTACAGGACACAAATTTATAAACATTAGCGAAGAATAAAAACCTTTTCAGTAATAATAAACACTCTTGTCCGCTAGTAACCTTGGCAACAATGTGTTTACATAAAAAAACAAGAAAGAAAGAAAGAAAGAAAGAAAGAAGTCCTCCAAATTCTCCCCTTATAACTTGAACAGAATCACCCCTAACACACTCCTTATACAACTTCTCTTTGAGCTCACTGTTGGATTCAAATGTTTTTTCTTCATTGAAGGCTTTTATGGGTGACAACTAAAATGGATGCATCAATTTACAAATATGGATAAAGTTCAGTTAATTTATCAGAAGCATCTGTGACCGTGCTGATTTTCTGGTGTGTATCTCGTTCAGAGCAGGGGCCTCATGCATAAAACAGTGCACAGCTTTCACAATAAAAGTTGGCGTAGGAAAAAATTTTGAAAAGTGCGCCACAATAAAATATAACTGTACAGTATCCACCTTATTCCTAGCCCCCATGAGCCCTTGCGTGAAATATGTGACCAACCTCCGGTTCGACCAGAACTGGCGTTTATTTACATGCTAGATGTCCCATTACTCCACTTTTTACAAACTTTTTAGGAAAACTGTGGGAACATCAGCTGTCACAGCTCAGACAGGACAACGTTACAATCCCTCTTCCTCGTGAAACAGAGGGGTGGGAGGAGGAGATGAAAATCTGGCCAAAAATAACAAACAGTATAGCATTAATAGCCACGTTAGCCACTTCGCTCTGTCACGTCTGACTATAAGACAATGAGCAATCTTAAAAGCTTACTACTACCTACATGTATTAGATTAATGATGATAACACATTTTATTACAAAAGCGCCTTATCACAGCACCCCAAGGACACTGTACAGAGCAGATAAAACATTAACAATAAGCTAAAACACTAAAAACACAAAACATAACAGGTACCACATAAAAACAACATTGGATCGGTGCAGATGGACTTAGAATAAGAGTAGAAGAGTTTCTGTACTGAAGAGTTTTGAGTCTGGATTTAAAGAGAGGAAAATGTCCACTGTACGGAGATCGGGAATTCCAGAGATGGGGAGCAGAGTAATACTCAGTTATATGGTTGGTCATGTTTCGTTGAAAGAGGTGGGATACGATCTTATTTACTTAACAGCAGATGTAAATTTCTTATTTGCAAAATGTGATGATTTAGTCACAGTCTGGAGCTCTGCAGCCTCTCTCTCTGACTGAGGTGCATGTTCTACACATCGCTCTTGTGTCCACAAATTTAACATTCTCTGGTTGTTAGTACACGCAAGAACAGCACAACATATTCCCAAACCATGAAAGGACATTTTCTGGAGCAAATTGTTTAGAAATGTTACGAACACTTTTGTTGAAATGTTAGAATAAACTGCTATAAGAAACGACAATTTACACGGTGATACATCCGAATTTGCGTGGAGTGCAGCTGCCGGTACCGCCGATCACCCTGTCCCCACCCATAATATGCAAGTTAGTATAAATACAATGCAGGCTTCCACACTAAAGCAAATATGTGAGTCTTTAAAAAAGGAGGAGGAACTTCTACTCCAGTGGAGACTCTTCACTCTTCAATGAAAAAGAAAAAAGGGGGAAGCAGTGTGAAGAAACAAGGTGGAGCTGTCACGATGCTTTAGGTGTCTGCATCAAGGAGCAGAGAGATGTGGAGTTAGTGCAGGTGATGAAGGAGATGAACTTACTGTGTAAAAGATCACTTCAATCAGAGAAAGGGTGCAGAAAGAAGTCAGGCCAGGTGCAAAGAGATCAAAATCCTCATGTTGAGCATCAACATCCTTCAGGAAACTCTGCTTAATGTTTTATTGTACCATAAAGGTCTGGGCCTTAACAGCTTGTTTCAAACTGCTTTACACTTCAAAATATAAAATATACTGTCTGTCTCTGAGCTTCATTTCACAATGAAAAGAAGCTGACAGAGAAAAGAGCTCAAGGATCAAGAAGAGAAAAAAAGAAAGAGGAGGAAAGTGACAGGCGTAGAACATAAGAGAAGCTAGAGAAGGTAGAGGTAAGAAAAAGGTAGAGGACAGATTAGGGGGGTGAAGGAAAAGGAGAAGATGACAAAGGAGAAAGGAGAAAGGGAAGATGAACCCTTCTTCTCCTCCTGAAATCTCCATCCAGTTCCCCTACCACTCCCACTTCCTCTGCCCTTTATCTCTCCATCCATTACCAGATCCTCTTTACCTCAATTTTAGCCCATGTATTGTCAGTATATTCCGAAGTAAACCACTGAAGTCAGTAACATCTGCCTGTGAGTAAAATCTATATTTAAAGATGCCAAATTTGATCAAAGGGTCTCTGTGGATCCTATACTCATCTTTTTCTTAATATCAGATTAAACAGGACAAGGGACTTTTAAGCTCATGCATGTCGCTTGTTTAAACTGTCAGAGTTTACTCTATGAGACACTTGGACAGATGGAACCAGAGTCAGGTTTCCTCAGGCAATCTTTCTGTCATGTGTATTTCTAACTGACTTTGCTACTTCAGTGACTCTCAGCACCCAACAGGCTTGAGTCAGCACTGGTATCAGCTCGGTTCACTCTGACAACAGAAAGGAGAAAAATGAAACAATACTATACTCTGGGCAATAGAATTTCATCACCCCTAAACCTTCCTTCCTTTCTTTCTTTCTTTCTTCCTTCCTTCCTTCCTTCCTTCCTTCCTTCCTTCCTTCCTTCCTATTTTTCTTTCTGCTGTATATGTATGTAAAGTCAATCTGAAAATGATTCACACCTTCTCATGAAAGAAGGAAAAAATTTATCTGTCAGAGAATAAGTTTACATTCTACATTCACATGAGTGAATGAGTCTTACAGCACTGTGGAGGAATTTTGGCCCACTCATCTTTGCAGAATTGTTGTAATTCAGCCACATTGGAGGGTTTTCGAGCATGAACTGCCTTTTAAGATCATGCCACAGCATCTCAATTGGATCCAGGTCAGGACTTTGACGAGGCCACTCCAAAGTCTTCATTTTGTTTTTCTCAAGCCATTCAGAGGTAGACTTGTTGGTGTGTTTTGCATCATCGTCCTGCTGCAGAACCAAAGTGTGCTTCAGCTTGAGGACAGATGGCCGGACATTCTCCTTCAGGATTTTTTGGTAGACAGCAGAATTCATGGTTCCATTTACCACAGCAAGTCTTCAAGGTTCTGAAGCAGCTTAACAGCCCCAGACCATCACACTACCACCACCATATTTTCTTTAGGTATGATGTTCCTTTTCTGAAATGCCGTGTTACTTTTACGCCAGATGTAATGGGACCTACACCTTCCAAAAAGTTCAACTTTTGTCTCGTCAGTCCACAGAGTATTTTCCCAGAAGTCTTGGGTATCATGAAGATGCTTTCTGGCATCCTGGGTCTTGGAACTCTGCCATGCAGGCCATTTTTGCCCAGTCTCTTTCTTATGGTGGAGTCATGAACACTGACCTTAATTGAGGCAAGTGAGGCCTGCAGTTCTTGGATGTTGTTCTGGGGTCTTTTGTGACCTCTTGGATGAGTAGTTGCTGTGCTCTTGGGGTAATTTTGGTCGGTCGGCCACTCCTGGGAATGGCTCTCACTGTGATTCGCTGGAGTCCCAAAGCTTTAGAAATGGCTTTGTAACCTTTTTCAGACTGATAGATCTCAATTACTTCGTTTCTCATTTTTTACTGAATTTTTTTGGATCTCAACCTGATATTTAGCTTTTGAGGATATTTTTGGTCTACTAAACTTCGTCAGGCAGGTTCTATTTAAGTGATTTCTTGATTGAGAACAGGTGTGGCAGTAATCCAACCTTGGTGTGGCTAGAGAAATTGAACTCAGCTTTCCAAAGATGTGATAAACCACAGTTAATTTGTGTTTTAACAGGGGGGGATCACTTTTTTCACAAAGGACCATGGAGGTTTAGTTACTTGTTATATGCATTACTGTTGTGAATTAAGCCTTTTCTTTAATTGAAGGGTATGAATAATTTTGAAGACGACTGTACAGTATATATGTAAGGGATAATGTATTGAACGAAGGAGGAATATTGGGTTAACCGGTTTAAAAAAAATAGGAAAAAAGATCTGTTGCCTTTGACGGCGGTAACATGTGGTCTTACAGTTAACCTAATATTCCTCCGCATTGCAAGTAGTCCGGTCACTTAACGACAAAACAAAAACAGTGAGCGAGCACTTAGCAACACCTCGTGACCAAAAATGGATGATTTCCCAATTAATTTGAACATCTTTGGTGAGTGTGGAGATTTTGAGTGTTGGGTCCAGGCCAAGTTTAAGGATTTAACCTCTCCAAAACAAAAAAAAAACAAAAAAAAAGACCAGTGGGAAGACGTATACAGCTAACAGCAGAGGAGGAAATGTCCAGTTCAACGTACAGAAACAGCCGGTGGTAGCCCAAATTCCAGCCGCCATGACTCAACTAACAAACGTTGCTAAGCAACAGGTGCCCCGACCTTACCCCGACTGTGGGGAACTATTTTATTCTTAGTGCAAAACATCAAGTTATTTGACCCTCACAAAAATAGAATAGAATTAGAATTGTATTTTTTGCAGGTAGCCATAATAAGCGGGATAATGTATGTCATTATCGGGAAATACTGACCTTCAGGCAAAAATGCAGACCCCAACGCGAAGCGCATTCAGCCTGAAGGTCAGTGTTTCCCGAAAATGACCTGCGTTCCATACATTAGCCCTTACATATTTAGAGGTGCAACAATACAGTGTAGTGTAGTGTTGGTATCAAACTGAACCATTTGGGTGTGTCAGAAACAAAAAAATCTGGTTTGAAGTGTAAGCCGCTCAGTGCAGATGGAGGGACAACTTTCCTGACAATAATCCTACATTGTTTCCTGAGATGACATACAGAATTTGAGAAAAACAAAGCAGAGAAACCCTAGCTCAAGTGTAGAATGAAAGCGCAGTGCAGAGTACTGAATGAGAAAACAAACACTTCTAAAAAACCAAAAAAACAATTAATTTGCTATGTCACCAACAACAGGTCGCTCATTAAAAAGTCAAAAGCTTTGCAATTAAACATCAGCAAGGTTTTAAGATTATGCTGAGAGGGTTTCATGTGGATCTCATCAAATACTTTGGTAGTGCTTGCTCAAATTTAACACCTGGATCTGGCTGAATAAAATCACATCCTTTTGTTTGTCTTGGTGTGTTGCATAAAGCTGTCAATTTTTCTTCTGTTTGTGGTGTTACTTAAAGCTTTACAAAGAGTTTTGTTTTTGTTTGTTTTTTTTGCAAATTTAATAGAAACGGGATAAATTAGAAAAAAATGAGAAGCTTTATTACAAAAAATAATTCTTTGTTGAAGCTGCAGAAAATAAACAGGCATCTGTGCACATCCTTTCATCTGTGACATTAAACCTTTTATGAAGTATATTTATCATTAAAATATTCCTACAGGGGAAAAAAAAAGAAACCGAATCAAAGGTCTGACAGATGCAGCATTAACATGGAAACGGCATTAGTGGCCGTGAGCTGGACTGAGTTTCAAATGAAAGTCGTTTGACTTATTCCTCTGTGAAAAAACACATCATGTGCATCCAGGCATGGAATAACTGTTCTACAGTGAAACGCTTTCAAATTGTATGTGCTGCATTTGTCCCAGCAGTCTCAGTGTCAGCCAGAAGCTGGGTACATGCTGCTCACAAATCACACAACTTTTCAGAAAATCTCAAACTTTCAGAGGCGGTTTTCCTGTCTATGTGACAACAACTTGGCAAACGATGGGAGGGAAGATATGTTTGCTTTCATTTCTCTCTTTAAAAGACACTGACTCACTTTACTCATGGAAATGATCATCAAAATATGTCTCAGATTAACCTGAGGACTGATTTTTAATGAAAACCCTGAGAAAAATATAGACAAAAGGATACCACTGAGCCATATTCCTCATATAACTTAGAAACTGTATTGCTAAAGTTACCAAAATGACAAGGATTTACTATTAGTCAGGCAAATCTGAAATATGAAAACTCACTTTATTTTTTATTGCAATGCTTCACCAGCAATCTACATGTAAAAAAAGAGGTTTCAGTTAGCAGGTAGTTTCTGTCGGGCTATAAAACTTTGTTAAATATCCCACAAATTATCTCAAAGAACTCAAATATAAAATTGTAATAAGAACCAAGAGTCTCTGTTTTTATGTGTTTTTTTATGAATAACAAAATGATTTTTATGACAACCAATAAAAGCTCAGGGTTAATTTGCATTTCTTCCCCCTCACTGATGACCACATACAGTAGAACACAGTGTCAAAGAAAGCTTAAAAGGAAAGGCTCAAAGGAAAAGCTCGATGAATAAACTAATCAAAAATAACAAAAAGTTATTAAAAATGGAGATGCAAATGAGATACTTAAAAATCTAACTTAACCTTGCAAGCCTTGCTTGTTCTAGCAGCATTACAGAAAGGTCCTAATTCACCAAGTTCACTAACCTTTCACCACATCCGAAAATGGTAAAACTATGAAGCCTCCTATTTGCTGAACTAGCTGAAGACAACCCATCTGCTGAGTCAGATCACTCAAAATGCTCCATTTAACCACACTCAAGGTAAAACACTTAACCCCTTTTTACACTATAAAGAAGGCGATATTTATGAGCAGCTAAATGCTCGGCAGGATGTGCAATGAGCTAAAAAGGAAAACTGCGAGTTTGGTGTTTTAATCATCTGTCTGGCAATCGCACACTGAAGTGGTCCTCAAGTTAATGAACCGCTGAAAGACCTTTGATGCAAAATGATGACTGAAAGGAAGAAATTACACGTTACCTTCTCTTTTTACAGACAACTAGGAGGCTTTTTCCATTCTATACATAAAGACATAGGGAAATAAGAGTAAATTTTCATGTTTAAGAAACTGGAGAGTTTGGGGTTTTGAAAAAAAAAAGAAAAGGGGGGGGGGGGGGGGGGTGTCAAAATTAATTTGTTTATATTCAGAAGATTAAACACATGAACTCAAAAAAATCTGACATTGCAATGTGTTAAAAAGCTGACTTTCACACTTGTTTAATCAGTTCAAATTAAATGAAAATAATATGCAGTCATTTCAAAATTATTCAAATCCTTTAAATACTAGAAAAGTTGTGATGCTTAAAAAATCGAAACACACAGTGGAGCATTTCACACCCACCTGGAAGTGTTTGCAATTGATCTTTCACATGATTATTTAAAAAAAGAAAAAGGAAAAAAAAGAACTACCGTAGACAGGCTGAGCAGGGGTAAAGGGAGAGACAAACTTTGTTAGAGATTTAGGTCACTTGAAGGCCTGGGCTATACTTGCTGTGGGTGCAAACATTCACGCGCCTGCGTCATCTGTGCATATACTTGCTGCAGCACGTCGCGGCCAAAACACTCAGTACCGGAGGCCACCGCTAAAAGCAGTACACAGTACTTGGAGACTGAGAATGAGAAAAGGTCAATCTGGCGGTCAGATTATATTTTCTGGGGCATAGGTGAACGACCCAAGTGTATTTGGAAAGTGGACAATGTGGACAACTTCTTCAAGGAAGAAGTTACTTTTGCTGCTGCGAAAGAAAAAGAGGTCTCGTCGCCAGTGGAGGTGGTATGTGCGGCCACTTAACCAAAGTCGCGGAGAAAGTTGAACGGGCACCTCTAGCGTTCAAGTCGATATTGCACCACACGGCACGTTACCTCGCGTCAACGCGAGCAACCTACTTGCCCTAGGTATGCTGGGAATGCGTGGGCACCATGATGCGGACGCGTCGCCAGCAGCAAGTATATTCCACCCCTAAATCAGCAAATCGGGACTTTGGTAGAGGATGTGCTTCCCAAATGCTCTGGTTCTGATGCATCTATATTTGGCAACCTTCTCTGTAGTGTATCTATATTTTCTCACTGATACTGAAGTGTCTGAGTCTTTGGGCGCAGTAATAAAATACAAATGAGTGAGTAAGAATGTGGATGTGGAGAAACTGCTTGAGACATTTTACTCCAACTGTAGTTATATGACGCACATCTATTCGTAAATGAGTCATTTCGGAGAGCAGCATCACTTTTAGTCCTTCGTGGAGAAATACTTTCCTTAGTTCTTGGAGCTTTGGTCAAATCCAGGATCTGAGAGATGATATGTCTAAATGTCCACCTCAGTGTCCACCAGGAACTTAATATTCTGTGCCAAACATGGTGGTCCCATGTGTTTTAGAAGCGCTGTTAGAAGACATCAAGCGTCAAAGACGGGGATTGTCTCGGTCCCGTTGTACTGATTGGAAATTAAGCTCAGTTAATCCAAATGAAAAGACATCTTATAAAAATGAACATCCAGGGACGGATTTTAAACAGATAAGAGTAAGTCTTTGCATAAGACTGAAAAACAGGAGTACAACAGTGGCCTGATGACTATCAGTCCCCAAGTTCTTCCTCAGACAAAGGGGCTGAAATATTTACCCAGCTGAAGACTGCCTCTCAATGAGGACAGTTAAAAGCAAATGACTGTGTTGGTGTGTGTGTGTGTGTGTATCAGTATTTCACTGTATTTTTCACATATATAGCAGCTCAAGTCAAATGATATTTTTCCGCTTTTCATGGTATTCACATGGGACGTGTAATTCCTTTTCAAAATGCCTCAAGGAGAAGTGGCATAGACGTTTTCCACTGATCAGAATGAACAGCTTTTCTCTGAAAAATGATTGCATCTCTACAGAGAAAATTCAACTTCCAAGTATCTTATCCGCACTTTCAACTTAATACAGTATAACATCTTTCAGACAGAGTGCATAGCCAGTTTGCAAAACAACCTTATGGCAAAGTGGGCAACGTGGAGACAAGCAGTCGCTGCTGCCACCCTCACAGCAGGTAATGGGTTTTATACAGACTTCAACAAAGTCTGTCTTTCTCAAGTACTGAGCCCGGACACTACAGTACGTAGGTGATTTGATCCCGTCTAGTTCTGTGGTGAAACCTGCAGGCATTATCTGACAGCTTGGAGCGCTCCCTTCATATGATAACACATTAAAATCCTCCACATTGGCTTTCCTAACACAACGAGCAATGAAACTTAGCAGATGCTCGCAGATAATAGACAGGAAACAGTCATTTATTTGCCACTTTGTCAAGGAAAATAGCTAAAGATCCAACAACAGTGTCTAAACTTACTGAATTCAAATTTTTATGGCCTTCAGTAACAGTAATTAAAGTGCTATTGTTTTTGTTTTTTTGTTTTTTTTTGTTTTTCAAACAATAAATGCCAAGATAAAGGAGAGCAAAGAGGAATAAAGTGAATAAAAATGAATACAAATTTACTTCCTGTGGCCATCCAAACAACCACCAGTGACTTTTGTGGCATTTAAATAAGCTAGAAAACTTTAAATTGACACCAAACTTTAAACAAAGACATCCCTAATTTAAGAGGTTCAGTAAACTCCCACAGCTTGGTAATTCTGCAATCACACTTGTCGTGAAGGATGCCTCAAACTAGGGGCTGAAAAGTGATCTCTTAGTCATCGTGTCTCAATCTGTCATGACTGACTGCGGACTCTTCTCAAATCCTTTCCAGAGAAATTTATATCCAAGTGAAATGGACTGGCTGCAAGGCAATTACTGTCAAGAGGATCCTATTGCACCTCTTTGTCACTCTAATACTAGAAATTTGGTTTTCATTAGATGAATGTCAAATGGAATTAGGGCCTTCATTTATTTTGGGTGACATCGCCCGGCCTCTGCAACTCTATCTCAGGCAACTTTCTTTTCCCATAGAGGCTGGTCTGCTCACCTGCTCTGGGCTGCCAAACAGCCAAGCTGAGGGCAGAAAAGCTTTCCTTGAGGTGCGTGAGCGAAGAAAACAAAAACACTCTGCATATAAAACAAGAGCTGGGAATAAAGAGAATGCAGAATACATATTAAAAGACTTAAAGTGCAGGAGTTGGCTCTTTGCTGTGCTCATCACAGTGGGAGGTGCAAGGATTTGCTGGAAAAAGTTGACAGGAGGTTACAGACAGGAGTCTGAGTTACTTTATCCCCCTGGATAAAGTGTCTTCTTATCACAGCTGAGGAGTATGACCTGCAATGAAGTGTGTGTGCATGTTGCACTAAAAACCCTCAGAAATAGAAGTTCTTGTGAAAATTTGTCAAGTACATTATAAACAAGCGAATCATGGTGCTTAATTACAGCCTCTAATCCCTGTCAGGAGGTAATCCCTTCTGGACAAGGCCACAGTTCAGACTGAGACAGCAGGCTAGAAAAAAAAAAGAAAGATCAGCAAAGACAGCGACCAGCTCTCAAGGGCCAAACGAGCCAAAATAAGGGTCAAAAAGATATTCAGCTTCCAGCTGCAAAATTTGCATATCTATATTAATAAAGTGCAAACAAGTCAAATAAATCTGCATATACAATTTCATTTTGTGTATATGTTAAAAACTGAGGTGAAATTTACGTTGATGTTTTGTTTAAATAGTGTTTGATGCAGTTTGTATGCTTTCATTATCTGCAAGGTGACCTTGGGTGAATTGAAAGGCGCCAGAAAATAACATTTATTATCATAATTTGCAATTCAAAAGCCAAAAAAATGGGGACAATGTAAAATGTAACTCAAAAACAGAATGTGTTGATTTAAATTCTAATAAAACAGCATTTGATTGTATTAATTCAAGTATTGCGGCAGTAAAAACGGGTTCAGGTTTGACAAACTGAAAGCTTTAAAATCTATAAACTGTGGTGCAACTTTAGGATAATGTTTCTCAAGGTAAAATTGCATCCCTGTGTGGATGGGATACAGGCAAAAATCAGTGTGTAATGCGCTGTCACACAGCTGAGCACAGTTTGCTGTGAAATCCACAAATTCAGGATAAAAGGTCTGATTATGCAAAGAAGAAACCATGTCAACATAATCCAAAAATACCAGTCTTCTCTGAGCCAGAGGTCATTTGCAATGGACTGAGGCAAAGTGGAAAGACTGACACCATCAAGGCTAAAATGCCTATAAAGGTTTTACAGCAACATATGCTCCTATCTATGGCGTCTTTTCAGGAAAGGCTACATAATGTTAAATATAATTTAGTGCAAAAGCATGAAGATCATATTAAAAGAGTCTAGGTGCTGGATTCAGCTGCCTGGGATCCGTGTCTTTCACTAACTGGAATTATTTTGAGAATTTAAGAGACGAAAAGGAGACACAGGATTACTGAGCAGCTAGAATCCAAAATCCTGTGTGGTTGTGAAACGCAAAGGGAACACTATACTGGTAAACTTAACCCTTTCCCAACTTTTTGAAAATGTGTTACAATCATCAATTTCAAGATTGACAAAAATGTGCAAATATTTGAGATATCAAAGAACTGAATTCTGTTTTCTTTTGTGTTTTTCTCAGTTTCACCTTCTTTAGAACTGGGTTCTATGTACAGATACAAACAGCATCATCTCTTCCCGTTTCCACACTGTATCTGTGACCTCGATGTCACGAGCAGAGTCTGAATGAACAGTTGCAATGCAATCACAGTTAAATCAAAGGTTTCACCAAGGAGAAGGTGGATACGTTGCCCTCGTCCTCACGGCAGGTTCTGAAAGGAAAAGTCAATTTTCAAGATGGACGATGGCGCTGGCAGTTTGTGACCCTTGAGGCTAAATTGTATTTGAAAATCTAAATATGCACAGATGCATTGAGACCACCATATGACCGAGTACCATGTGTAGCGAGTGTGTTCTTTATGTGAAGTAACACACAAGTGTGTGCTGCCTCTATCCAGCCAGAATAACAGAACAAGCTAAACGCATGCTTAGGGGCAGAAAATGAGACCTCGAGGTAAACAGACAATATTCACATTTGTAATGACTAATGTGGCAGTTTGCTCTGCTGCAGTCCAGAACATACTAGTGTGTGCGTTTTCTCACTCATCTGTGTGGCCTTTAGTGTAAATTTCTGCAGGCATCCCCACTGCCAGAATACTGGTGCCAGCACAGAAATCATCTGACTTCTCCCACCTGTGTCAGTGCCAAGCTGGGAAAAGCCTGAGCCCATCTCCACCCAGAACTAAGTCTCCATGAGCAGACAGCCAGACACATGAACACACACACACCCCCACACACACAGTTTGTACTTCTTTTTCATTGTACTTCTATGTTTGTAAGGACAGTCATTGCTGTAATGCATTCCCGATCCCCTTACTTTCACCCTAAACATCACAACTGTCAGCCTAAACTTAAACTTTGCCCCAATCCTAACAAAAACCTAATTCTAACCTTATGTCCAAAACCAAATCTTGACCCTCATAAAGGGCTCTTTCTCATTAAGGATAATCCACAATGTCCTGACTTTCCAAAAAAATGACCTCATTTTGTTGATTTTAAATGCAAAACAGTTATCACAATGTAGCAAGTACAGAAACACACACACACTCAGTCACAAACGCCAGTAAACTGTGGGACACTACAAGTAGCGGTTTGTGATGACGAGAGTTAAAGGGCATGAAATCACTTGATTTCATGCCCTTTAACAGCTGCTGAGGAAGTGATAAGGCAGATTAGATGGAACAAGAAATAAAAGATATGAGAAATTTGCTGAAACAAGTGAGAAAATTTATCTAAATGAAGGGACAGAAAAAAAAACCCTTAACACAGCTGATATGACTCTTAGTGAACCAGGGGTGGCTTCCAGTATAATCTAATACTCTCTTCACAGCATTGCCAGCAGCAACAGCTGTCACAGCTGAACTTTCTGGCAGCATCATTGTGGCCACAGATGGGTTGAAGGTATTCTGCGACGACGCGATCAGTGAACCTGCCCCGCAGGAGGGATATGAACATTTTACTACCAGACATTCTAATCATCAATATGTTTTACATTACAGATCATTCTTTTTTAAAACTGAACTTTATATTCAGGTAAAGATAACACAACTGCACACAAGCTTCCAAAGAATCAACATGAAATAATCTTAAGTTTGAAGCAAATGAACTAGAAATTAAAATGTCAAATTGAGATAACTGACGAGGTTTCAGAAAGGTAATCAAGATTAGGGAGGCAGGGAGAGCACATAAACCAGGGGGATGGTCTTTCACATATTCCCTCTGGAACATCATGTTCAAACTGCTGCCACTCTCTACCTGAGACCAGATGAGGAGAAAACTGGCTGCTGATCATTTGGGACTCTGAGTCATTACCCACACGTCGGCTTTGGAATCGAACAGTTGTGACGGCAAACCAGGGGAACAAAACCACAAGGATTCAGCAGCTCAGTTGGCATGCGGTGTGCAATTAACTTTATAATATGTTTACAAATGAGGTCTACCCTGTCACAATCTCTGGAGTGTGTGAGTGAGTATTTGTATGCATGTGCAGGAGTGTCTGTCCTCTGCTTGAACACACATTTCCACAGTGGTTGGGATTCACCTACACCATTAAAGAAAAAGATTTATAATCCGTATCTAAGAGAAATATGCAAAAAAGAAAATGTCTTATATAAATGATAATACCTTAACTCTGAACTGTGCCTGTGAGGAGTGTGTGAGAGCATCATATTGTTAAACAAGAGCAAAAGCAGAGAGGAGACGGGGAAAAGGTACAGTGCAGTGTTACTGTGGAAAAAAAAGGGACATTTTTCCAACATCAACTCATCTACTGAAATGAACTAAAATGGTTCTTTTCATCTTAAAAAGATGGGCAAAAAACTTTAGCCATTACATCAGAGAGACAGGACAGGTGCAGTTACAAAGCCCGACTGTGTCTTAATCTAGATCCGCCTCAAAATAGCTCATAATCAGACTGAAAGTGATGATTATGCTCATCTGAAACACATGTAATGCAGCCACGCGGTTAAAGTTTAGTAGCATTTTGTTTTTGTAAAGAATCACACAAGACGTCTCAGTGTATTACATGCCTCCCTGTTTACATCTAGTTTGTTTATCCATCAGACTTAATTTTATCACAGACTGCACATATTGTTGAAAGAAGGCTGCTGAGCACTAAACATGTCAGCTGCACCCTTTTAAGACATCTGAAAATGGCTCATAATTTACCTAGAAAATGACCAAGCTGGAAATAGCCAGCATAGCAACCCGTGAGGCTAAAACACATGCAGCTAAATATGGTTGTTTTAAGTTTACTGTTTGGTGTGGTTTTGTGACTTGTATCTGTTTTCTTGGCCCTGACTTCGGGGTTTATTTGCCTGGTTTTGTGGCCTGGTAGGGTCTCCTCCTTATGCTTAGCTGTGGACATTACAGGTCGGGAGCCAGCCAAGCAATTATCATGTTGCATTGTCAAATAAATGTTTTGCTCTCACAAAGGTCCTTTGAATGCTTTGTGCTCCCCTGCTGTGGAAAAGTGCCTACTGTATATAAATGCAAGGGTAATGATAGTCAGAACACTTTCTGTTATATTCTGATGTGATATACAGTGATGAGACGAGACTCGTGCTGATGGGTGCCAGAATAGCTCATCATTATGTCTCCCGTTATGGTGCATTATGACTGTAAACTCAGAACTGAATGCAGTCTGGATCAGTGATGGACGATGTTTAAAATGAAAAAATACTGTAGTAGATGCTGAACTGGAATTTGGTCTCTGTTGTCAACAGTGAAATTATATTTAATAAACTGAAAATAGTACGGCACAATTCTTTAAGGAAACCAAACATTTCATGGTAAAAAAAAAAAAAAAAAGGAAACATTCATATGCACCACTGAGATTTTTTTTTTTTTTTTTCAAGGGGGGTGGTATTCATGAGAAAAGAATATAATTCTAAGAACTGCATAGGGACATTTCTTTTTTATAAAACAGAGGAACTGGTGGCAATTAGGAAACAGCACATCGAATGCCAGGCAGGACGTATCTACAGCACAGTATGCCGTGCAGCAGATCACGAGTCCCCAAGTGCAGAGGGAAGCTATAGGGACATTTTTCTAAAGAGAAAGTGGAATTACATGAAGATAAAAACATAAAGCAGCCTTTCATTTGTATGTTTCAATAAAGTCATACTCCTAAATCATGCTGTCTGGTTGGCCACAGCCACATTCCTCTGAATACTGTAGCTCCCAACACCCAGTAGTCGATATGGTATATACTTCCCATTTTCAAACAGGAAATATAAAATCAAAGCATCTGTTCTACCTCAGTGATTCACAACAGAGAAGAATCGCAATTTTGTTCAATGCTGAGCCATACTCACACTTGCTTACTGTAAGTTGAGTGGACAAACCTTTTGAGTACTTCTGAAAGCTGTGCAGTCCAGGAATGAAAAAGGACCTCAAAACAAAATCTTTCTCACTTCATGTCTGGGGAGCTTCACAGCTAACTGACCCACTGTAACTAACCACAAAGCCATTGACTGAAAAATCAATCATCTATGATTTAGACATCTGCAGTAAAAGCTGAAAGGATATAGATCAGCCTGCACCGGTCCACCATATGTCTGCAGCTATTAAGGATCAACAAGCCGGCAACCGGAGAAAACTGCTGATATTATTTATATTTCAGATAGAAAGACCACTGGTTTATAGAAATGAAGAAATGTGCCGCATTTTCTGGACTATAAGTCGCTCCTGAGTATAAGTCGCATCAGTCAAAAAATGCATCATGAACAGGAAAAAAACATGTATAAGTCGCACTGGACTATAAGCTGTATTTATTTATGTAAAATAGGGTGATTTTTGGATTTTTCATATCCCACTTGTTACTGCTCAAACTTACCTAATCAGTCCAATTCCAAAGTTAATGCCTGTAAATGATCATAAACCATAACTAAGAAGGATAAACATGTTTTTTGAGGATTTGTTACACGGTACAGGCAGTATAGACATAGACAAAACAAACTCATCTCACTGAGATGAGGCTATTTTGGGATTTTTGCCCTTGGAGCAGAAAATAGTCATCACAAGCTTAGAGCGCCTTCTTTTGACATTAGATGGTAATATTTACTCCTTGGCTCATTTCAGTCAAAATGTATTGAGACTTAAAAATATGTTAAATTGTATATATTTTGATACATAAGTTGCTCTGGACTGTAAGTCGCACAAGCCACCAAACTATGAAAGAAAGTGGGACTTATAACCTGTAAAATACGGAAGTTAAAAATCTTTCAGGACTTTCCCACAGAGAAAAGACAGCATCTTTTTTTTTTCTCCCCAGAGCTGGTTAATTATTGTGCGTCACCATTTGTGTCATTCAATACAAATAATCTATTAATGCATTAGTAATTGTGATCTCTTTATCTTTTTAAACACCAAAAGCAAAATTTATATTCGTCTAAAATAAAAGATGACAAAACATCTCTGTTAAAACTGATAACATTTATAAATAAACTAACAAAAAAACCTTTTAATTCTTGGTATTTAGAGCACAATGACTTCAATGTAGCTGCAGTGAGACAGTCAGTGATGCTGCAAACATAATTGGACTCAAGGGATGAAGTTATTTTGTTTCTTACAAACTTTAAACCAATAAAAACAAACCCAAAATATCAACAGCCTTCAAATTCCCCATTGCAGACTGAAGCCAGATTAAAGTCCATCTATGGTTTATTCGATAAGAGGGCAAAAGTGCTGTCGGATAGAGAAAAAAATGAAAGGCAGAAGTGAGAGAGGACACTTGTATCATGAAGTTGCCAGGGAGACGGACAACAGAAAGACTACCAGATGAAAAAGTTGGACTGCGCCACACTAATTGTCACTATGTAGCATTAAAGATGGGAGGGGTGATGGAGAGCCGTAATGGAACACCCTGGTCTGCCCACATAGAGGGAGATGTACGTGTGCTTGAGTGCATGTGCGGGAGAAGGTGACCACTGGCCAGATAATGACGACCCATAATGCATTTTGTGGCGACACCGGCTGCAGGCTCTTTCAACAATAGGACCGTACATACAGAATTGTTCAGATGAATAAAGTGGACAGACAAGAACTAAAGGGAGAGGCATAAAGAGAAAAGAGGCTCGTGAGGGTGGGAAATATATGGCGAGAGCATGTTTGTGTCAGACAGGTGATGGGGTAACAAGGACTGGTGAGAGGGGAAAAAAGAGAAAGACAATGAACAGAAGAAAGGAGATGAGGCAGATAGTAGAGGAAGAGACAGTTGCAGTCTTACCATGTCAATGAGGCTCTCCTGGATCCGGTTCAGAGTTGTTCTCAGTCTGCTGCTGATAAGGCCCAGACCTGATGACTCATACTGTAGAATATACACAGATACACACAGTGAGTGTCGATGCGCCACACTTGCAGCCCACACACACATACGCAGCAAGATCTGCTTTCTTCTCACGTAGTTTAGGACAAGAGAGTCGTTGCTTTCTGCGGAATCTTACCCTAAAGGGGGAGGAGGAACTGGGAACAACAGGCATCAAAAATCAACAATCACAGAGATGACAGCCCAGAAAATGGAGCGGTACGAAGAGGGCAACAGCACAGCAACCTTGGCGTCTAAATGCATCTAACATCCCTTTCACATGTGCATGATGTCACTTAAGAAAGCAAATCACGCACATCTGAGGAGCTTTAAAATGCCCACAGCACACACACACACACACACATTGGCAAGTGTTCTGGACATTAAGGCAGCCCAGCTCTATATTAGTCAAATCACTTTGGGGTATACGCTTACCAAGCAGGGTGGGCCCACCACCCGAGCAGTGACCGCCTCTCGGCCACCGTGGGTGGGCAAAGATGGGCTTGGGACAGGCTATGGATGGAGAATGGGCAGCAGAAAGGAAAACAAAAGAAGAAAAAACAAGAAGCAGAAGCTCAAACTTTAAAAGCAAGACTGTGAAGACAGTTCCACAAAACTGAAAAAAGACACGAGGAAACAAAGAGTAAGAGTAATGGAAGCAATTAATCATACACGTCTAGACTCACATCTAAATAGTTTTTAATTTAAGACTAACAAACTCTGTCCTAATTATACAGAAACTGCCGTTTAGCCAGGTGAGGTAAGGAAATATTCAATTACTGCTAAACAGTAGACCATCCTGTATATACAATAAAATATATCACATTGTTTTCCTTTAGAAATTATAGAGGCCAGGATTTCCAGGACTTTTTTTTTTTTACCCAAATCAAATTCCAAATATCTCAACTTCTATCGCTTAAAGATAGAATGAGGATACTGAGCTTTATTCTAGGTCGCAGGTGACTGTCATTATGAACACTGCCCACACACACGTGTTAAATAACATCCAGCGCAAAGCACTTTCTGTGAGAGTTACGAGTTATGAGTGAAAAATAACATCTTCTTGGATTATTGCTCGTTTTTCAGAGAAGCCATCCATCTCTCCGGGTGTCAGGCACTTTTCTGAGGTGCTCTCTCTTCCTCTGTTTAGTTTTCCTGCCTCAGTGTTTTGGTAAGCAGCCTTTCACCTCCCCCGATTCCTGCCACCATATTTCAGAGCGCAGTTCCCTCCATCTCTCACTTCACAACTCTCACAACTCGCCTTCTGTTCTATATCCTTCTCCTGTCAGAGCAGAAAGGTGAGTGAAGCATCCAAGTTATTCTTATGGGGTTCAGCTTTCCAGTTTGAAATATTAATCACTTTTCCCCAAAAAACGTGTTAGTCAATCTGCTTTCCTGAGCCCCCGTAGCTGGAAGTCAAGTTATTAATGGCGATGGAGAATTTGTGAGTAAGGTGAATGATGCATCTTAAGCATATACTGTATGTAACACTGTCAACATTATGCCAATACATGCAGATAATTGCTGCATTTCCTCTTTTACATATTGATGCTCAGCTTTTACTCCTTGAGCGGAGAAGTCAAGCAGCCCCATCTTGATTCCAGCGGCATACAGAGAGCAGAGTCCAGGTCAAAACGCCGGCATATGAGCGGAGGAATTTCCTGAAGCTTTTTAAAGATTCATGGGGACATTAGCATTTGACTGTCTGTGCCTCTTTGAGCGAGACCCATTAATGAAATGGGTGGGTTTATGAAATCAGACTTTTGAGGATTCACGCGCGACGGTTAGAAAGTGAGAGTTAGACAGAGATGTCCAGCACATGTAGAGATGGAGGGTGGCACAGGAAACATACAGGTAAGAGTAAAAACAAAAAAAACAGTGTTGTGAAAGTCAAGACATGTGGAAGGAGCCCTGTACTGTATACGGCCCCTGTGTGGTCAGATAGACACAAAAAAAACATCTGCTTCTGACAAGTTAACATTTCTCAACCTTTCCTCACACATAAACATGCCAATAATCTGAACTAAAGAGGCCCCCAAGGAGCATTTTACTCAATATTTTCTATCTCCATGGGACAGAGTCATTTCCCTGCCATCATTACCTCTTTCCTGAGGACAATAATGACACAAATGCTGTTTTTCTTTCCTTGTGATCCACAGTATAAATGGCATGATAGCTTTAATATTGAGCGTGTTTGGGGGGGGGGGGGGCTTGCAGTTGCAATGCATCCCTCAGCTCGAGATTTTTTTAAAAATGTGACAGACAGCAATGAGAAAATATGGAAGCAGTTGTTGTTCCATGTCTCACCTTATATCATCTAATAAACAGAGATATCCATCTCGAAACATAATGAATGCAATTTTCTTCGTGCAGCAGAGGTAATATACAGAAGTTAGAAGTTATAGACTACCTCTGGGAGGTAAAAAATAATGAAAGTAAAACAAAACATTTACACAGCAACCCCATAAATAGAAGCTTCACAGTGAAAAAAAAAAAAACCTCAAAATTACTTGTGGGCTATAAGTGACCAAAACTTGTATCTGTTTCTTTAGCAGAACAATTAGAAACCACATACAGTGACAAAATATGATGCACATCATGACACTGGCCAGCTAATGTTGCCCTACTGCTCCTTTCTGCTTTTTAAAGAGCATTTACTTTTCTTTATCAAGCCTGAATGACAGACCTGGCACATGAGGGTGCACTGTTTGTACCTTAAATCTCTTGACCACCAAGACTCTCGGCATCAAAGTGTTCTGACCCTGTAGCCTATCAGTGACTTTATCACATGGGCACCTCAAATCCGCTTTCAGAGTAGCAAAGCGTAAGATGTTAAATGTCATATTCAGGGTTGAATGTAAAAGCAGGTGTCACTCATTGAGAGGAAAGAGAGCACAGTTGCATCTGTCAGGTGTGTATCACAAAAAAGCACAAAAAATGTGATTGATTTCAAAAGCTAAAAACAACAGATTTATTGTCCAAAATGAGGACAGCAACAGTCAGGGGCCTAATAGTGGCTTCACTAATGACAGCCGTTATCATCACGGTTTTATTAGCTGCAATAGAAAGTTTCCTCTGTGTTTCAGCCAGTTAAATTCCCAGTTGCCTGTGAGAGCTTCAAAATACTAAAAAAAAAAAAAAAAAAAACTTAATACGCTGTGTCTTGGATCAGGGCTCAGGGAGGACCATACTATTTTTTCTCTGGATAAAACATCCTTATATAAGCCAGCTGGTAAGCTTTGATCATTATGTTGCTGGCAGATCCACTTCTGTCACCTTAATCATCTTTTAGTGAATTCCTTTGAGTTTTCAAAATTCTTCCACACTTTAGAGGTCATGACTCCATCAATAAACCCACGTTTACTACGATAAAAAAGGAAAACAAAAATAGACAGAGGGGTGTAGTCAGGGCTTGAAATTCACTTCTCAAAATGGGGGAATTCCCCCCTTACATGCTTCACCAAGGGGGGATTTGGATACTTTGGGGGGATTTTTACAGGGTGCTTTACCACAGGTCTTACAGTGTCCTACCCGTACCTCAGATTAATAAGGAGCATTAATTTGTCTTTTTCGTCCTTCTTAGTTTTCATTTTAACCAGCTCTCTGGTCCCGTCTCCGTTCTCTTTATCAGCTATCATCAGTTTTTACCAACTAAATATAAAAAGTACATATTGCAGTAATCTGTTGCATCTTTCAGCTGCATAATTATAATAAGTGGTTCTGGTGGTTCTTTCTTCCAGCTCTGTTCTGTTCTCTCTTCTCTACGTAATCTCCTGCATTTGATAAAAGTTCTGTTAAAATAAAACTGGTCTTGGGTAGAACAGAGCATCTTCTACATGCAAGGCTAGAAAACTGTCAGAAACTTAATGAATATAATAACACCTTTAAGAATACCCTAAGATACTTTATAGGAAAGAAAATGGAAACACAGAGAAAACAATAAAGAAGCTGAGATAAACAAGAATAAGTGAAGAGCAGTGAGAATGTGAGAAAATGATGAGGAAACATTCTCCAAATCAGCTTCTTTCTCCAAAATAATACCAAATTTAGATTTTTAATATGACATATTTAATGCTCTTAGCCTATGCGTCAAAATATAAAATGTATTACTAATATCAAACTATTATTTATCAATATTATCTTTATCTATGAATCGATCTCACATTCAGCTGCCATGTGAGAAACGGCAACATTAAACTGAGCGGCTCGTGCCTTCGATATTATGATCAAACACAGATATTCTGAGCAAGTTTGGCTAAAACTTTTCTTTGGGCTGCTTGGTACCGTGACCAGCACCGGCGCTACCTGAGGATCCGGAGGATTTGGGTCGTAAACGAGACCGACACCGGCGCGGCCACAGCGCAGATCTTTACTGGTGTTGGTCCAGACCAGCTTCCCTTCAGGTGACCCGAAGTTACATTTACGTTATAAGACTCCGTGAAAGTTTCGTCTTACCGGCGGGAAATCCGCCAACAGTGGCTGGTTTATCAACACGAGGGAAGCTGCAACATCTGACAGGTCAGAGGGAGAGAAGGGGAGCGCGCGCTTTACTAAAGGGCCGACGCAGGAGGCGACGTCACTCCTTCTGAATGAAAGGAGAGGGAGCGGCGTCGCCTCAAGCGTGTCGAGCCTTATTCTACGTTATTGTATGGCTCCGATGCAAACGCTCACTGCACATTACGTCGCTGCAATTGCAAGCGGGAATTTCCCGCATTATAAGAGCGAAGTTTGCGGGAATTGATGGTATTATGCGCGATTCCCGCAATCCCGCAGCGAATTTCAGGCCCTGGGTGTAGTCATACTTCTCAGGTGAACACCCCTCTTCTTTTTTTTAAAGTAAAAATAGGAACTTCAAGCCAAACTTAATAGGATTTGCATAAACCAACTAATAAGTAAATTTTTCTACCATCTTTAAACCTCCCATAAGGTATATTATAAAATACTGTACCATGTCATTGCGTCCAAAGAAGGTGTATACGGCATACAGGTAGTAGTCGAAGAGCTGGGATACGCAGTGGATGACATCAAAGGCGATCGGCTTCAGAATATTCATCATCTGCATGTACTTTCCTGTATGAGGAGAAACAAACAACACTGTCAGGTCTGTACAGTAACTTTTTAAGCTTCTAGCACTGGTGTTACAAAGGTTGCAGGTTTTATACCACAAAACAAAAAGTTGTAGCTCCAGCACAAAATGTCTAAAACCTCTAGAACCCAAAGTAGTATATATCAGTCCTTAAAACACACTGACAAACAACAGCATTGCATACGAGAACATATATTAAAAGGTGTTTGGTAGTGAAAATACAAACAGAAAAACCTATTATTAATTCAGTATTTGTATAGATCTGTTCATATGTTAACTGTGTGAGTATGCAACAAGTGTGCAATTTGTGTCATACTGCGATATGTATTCTGTATGGTTTTTAGAGAAATGCATGGAGTTTATGCATAAAATGCAGCCATAATCACGTGTGTCTTTGTGTGTGATCTTTAGTGGTCAATATTTTCTTTGTGCTTTATTGTTAATTACTCAGTTTTGTTTTTCAATTAACAGTCTAAAACATGCCTAATGATTGGGACCGCTAGGACCGCTGCGTCTGCACGTGCCACCAGAGTTCAAATAGACTTCTAAAGAGAGTGACGGTCTCCGCGAGTCTTCTCTGCAGTAGCGTAATACAATGGCTCAGATTTAAGCCTCAGTTTTACTCTTCATCATTTGCGGGACCTGCTGTTTCATCTGAAACCGCCCACTTCTGCAAGATTTGCGTTGGGTCCTGTGGGAGTCCTGTCCCAATGCAGGTCTGTGTTGTTGTAGGAGGGAGAAGCGTGCAGGAGTACCGCAGACAGTGGAGCACTCGCTTTTAAAGTAGAGTAAACAATAGGTGGGTTCACGTCGGTCTCTAAAAGTCTCCAGTACGTCTACCAGTGGACTGGCGACTAACAAGAAGAACTGAGGGAATTGCTGTTTGATATAAGGCTAATTACACTGATATGGTAACATTTGGTTATCACAATAGACTACATCCACCATAGTGACACTGCATGACTTCAGCTGTCACGTCTCCCTTCACGTAGGAAAAACCAACCTGCTTCCAAAGCTGTCGCACAAGTGCTACGTAAAAAAATAATCTGTCGCACAGACTTTTTTTTTTTCATAGCTGTACAACTGTACAGCCCTGCACTGTGTCCAAACTGTAGTGTTTGATTCTGGGTGGAAATGTTATAGTTTCTAATGACATGGCTCTGCTCTGAAGTTCATCTTTTCAGACACTAAAAGAGTTAAACTGCGGTACATTAATCAAGGTAGCCCCACATCCTTTCTGGGTGAACTTGAGCAGGAGCATGTTGCATTTGCATACAAATAGCAAGTGTTTCATTTAGCAGGGAGGTAATAAAAGCTATATATACAGAGGTACACGGGTGTAACAAGGTTACCATTGACTCAGAACTGATGAAGGGAAGAAAAAGAAAAGAGCTCAATCTTGCAGGGTCTGCCACTGAAAGGGCACTTTTTTCTTCACACACTCATTTTTTACACCCTTTCTCCTAAATTTTGTGCCAAGAGCTCAATCGAACTCCATCACAATCCTGCAGGGAGTAAATTAGGAGGGAACAATGGAACCAAACATTGCTGTTCTCTTGTTTCAAGTTTACTTACTGTGTGAAATAAGACAAAAAAAGGTATAAAATAGGTGAGGGGTTTTTTTTTTTTGCCCCCTATGTACAGAAAGACAAAAAAACAAGACATATTTACTGAAGACTACACCAGTCAAAGGTCTCATCCCTTAGACCATGACACAATAAAGATAAGCATCTGATCTAATTCTGATTTGCCCATGAAAATCAAATTAAAAAGGCCACGTCACTCAAGGGGACTTTTTGTCAATGAGGGGGTCTGAATGTCCTAAAAAGCCACGTCACAAAGACGTGTAAGCACCTCTTTGGAAATTGAAGGTCAGAGCTCAGGGCGAAGGCTAACCATTATCTGTGTGGCTCAGTCACGCAGACACAGAGCCTGCCAATTGCAATGATTTGCTTAATTGATGAATAAATTGAAATCTCAGCAGGCCAGAGGGGACGTACACCGCAGCCGACCCCGTGTTCCTCTGGAGGAGAGGTTAGTCAGAAAGAACATGTGCCCACAAGACCTACCGACAAGCCGGATAACGTTGAGGGTGGTGTTGGTGAGAATCGGTGCATTGGTCTTATTTAGATTGTAGTCTGACTTCTTCTTGCCTCTCATGGTCTCTCGTGGCCCGCTGGAACAGGAGTGGTAGGCGCAGTGTGAGATAAAGCCATGAAACACACAAATACATGTTCACATCACTAACCCCCTGCAATGACAGGCTGGGTTCAAAACCTTGAGAGAGGGTCTAAGTCTTCTAATTGATCAATCAGAAGCTATTACACATGTCAGGAGACACAGATGGACCCTACTGGTGAGGTCTCTGAACTGGTGATCCCTGACACAGAGCTCATTGAGGCATATCAGCCAGCAGCCATTAAATAAGCTATTTTATTTCTGGATGTGACTATGCCACCCACTCAATAATGAACTATTAGTAATCCCTGCATGTAAGAATGGGAAATGAGCATTTTAGTGACTATGTGTCAGGTTAGTCAGGTTAACATAAATGGGATTTGAAGCGGGGAAATGTAATAACTACAAAAGCAATAAAGTAATGTGAAGTAGCAGGCGATGAGCAGAAACTTCATGTTGCAATTAATAACACATTAAATGTTACATGACAGGAAATTATCATTAGAATAATGTTTCTGCAATAAGGAGCAGCTGAATAATTTAAGTATTGCGTGTCTTGCTTCCTGTGCAAGCCCAGCATAAAATATGAGGTCAATTCACAGATTTGCACGAGCACGTGCATCCTTACTTCTTAGAAATTCAGCTGATCAAAAACACAAAAGCAGAGACGAAGTCAACAAATTAAAAAAATAAAAAATAAACTTTAAAAAAAGGTCCCAAATGAAGAGTTCGTCTACACCAGGCTGCATCCTGGGAAGCACCACTTTCTCAGTATTTCATCAATTAGCACAATTCAAGACCAAGAACTACATAATTACAGCAGAAACTTTTTGAGATGGTGCATAAATGATAGGAAACTTACAATTCCAACACATTCTGATGATAAAGAGGACAACACAAAAAAACTTCCTAAATAAACCATTCTTTCAAATGATAATCAGTGTTTAATACACAAGGGTGAGAGAAGTGCAAGACTGTCTTCAACGATATTAAATGGTGACTAATCGTTCAGTAGTTGCCAATCACGTAGATGGTGGAAGAAAAGAAAGAGAATTTTTCATGCCGAGACAAAAAGCTTTCGAAGCGCCTACTGCCTGCAAAGCAGGGTCAGGCAGAGGTGAGCTAAAATTATTGTTGCTAAAGGCATGAAAACTGAGTTAATGCATGATTTCACACACTTACAAAACAGCCTTCAGAGAGAGATTCAAAGACAGATCACTTTACAGTAATTTGAGTCTGAGTAATCGGAGTTGTTACATTTGGGTCCATATGTTAATGTTCTTGATGAGTCATTGCCTGACCTGTGTGGCAGTTTGATCTGGCATACTCTGACGGCTTGACTTGGAACTGACCTCTTTAGAGGAGCATCACCTGTCTGCTCATCTACATAGTCCTGCTTCAGCTCCTCCGGGACGTCGCTGTCGCTGTCGTAGTCCTGATACACGCTCTTCTCCAGCTCGTCTGACTCATACTTGAGAAATGAGAGAGGAGACGGATTAAATGGACCTTGTGGAGAAAAAGGCTGCGCAAACAAGACATACAGTAGAGATGAGTTTTAACTTTGCCATCAAGTGACTGGGCTGAGGTTGAAAAGCAGAAAATGCATTTACCTCTCAGAGAGGAGTTCAGAGACATCCTCTCTGATATAAGACAATATTTTCCTTGTCCTTAACAGCATCCTTGGTGAATACAGTGTCATATTGGATTACAAGCTTTAAAGTTCAACAAACCGGGTTTCTGTGAGCCTTACATGTCAAGACACTGCTATATTACTTCAGGTGTTGAACTAGAAAATAAAATTTCATCAGCTCGGGTGGTAGGGCTCCTGTATAAGCTGGAGAGGAAAAAATGCCTCCTTTGACAAGTGAACCTTAAAATAAACCATTTTGGGTATGATGTTGCTGTAGTTATGAGAGGACTAAGCAATATTCTCAGGATCATTACATCAATGCTCTGTGTATCTGAGCAAGAAGAAGTAGGAAAACAGCACAGACTGACTGTACGGATGTCACAATTACTTAACTTCACAGTTAATCGTATTTAACATCATGATTAATTACTTGCAAAGATCTCTTAAAAATCATTTTCCATAAAAGATTGTGTCTGAACCATAACTGCAGATCAGAAACTTACGCACAGCGTGAAAATACAATAGTTTGACACATCAAACGGGTCTTCCTGCAGCCATCCTCTAAATATAAAGCCTGAAAAGTGTTAGAATCTTCAGTAATAATGATATATAACAAAGTCCAAGAGCCATTGATATACAAGTGATTGCAGTGCACGTGGGCCGGCTAGGAGAGCATTAGCGACCCCAACAACAAAGGTGACAGTGCTGTTTTGCAGAAAAAGAATCTGCAGCAACTTCAGAGTCACGAAAATCCGACAAATTAAATATTCAAACGTCTTCTGTCTGCTAGTTTAATTTCTTTCAACTTTAAATCAAAAGAGCAGAAAAAAATCAGATTTTTGTTTTGGGTTTATAAAAGAAAAATGGAAAACAAGCAGATTATTTTTTGATTTTCCATTTTAAACTGAATCTCAAAGGAATGATGATACACAGACCTGATTTGGTATTTTATCACAGCATCCTTGCTTGTTAATGTGGCACATGTAAGTGGGTGCATCTGTCTGGTTAGAATGAATAATACCGGAAAAAACAACACACGAGATCTGCAGATTAAAGTAAAAATAACGAGCAAAAAAAGATGGAAGTGGCTAGGTGACATTAACCCAGTGCATCATTTCTTTTCATACAAGTTATTATTTCTCAACACCTACCCCATTAGAAGCGAGCACATCCTCTGTCTCTTCTTCCTTTTGCTCAATGTGCATCTCAAAGGGGTTCCCCTCCTGAAGGTACTGCTGGAACAGCGACAGCTCCTCCTGGGTCGGGGTGGACAAGGAAACAGCCTGTCTGCTTGGTGACACGGACGGAGAGCGGCACTGGCCCAAGAACTTAAACTCCTGGATGAGAAGGGGCACAGATGAAAGACGGATGCTGCCTGTGAATTTTGATCCCTAAAAATAGGCAAATGTTAAAAAAAAGGTAACTACAGCTCATCTATAAACAAGACAACATGGAAGGTTACACCAGAAAAAAGTATTACTGAAGTAAAAGTACAAGTGCTAATATGGCAACTGCTTGTTTGAATCACTGATTGTTTGTAACAAATCGTGGTGAATGTAGTAGACTTATACTTATTTAATAAAGTGATGCAGACAAATACTTTTCATGGCTGCTGACTTTTCATCAAGATTTTTTAGGAACTTTTGCAGTGAGAAGAAGGAAAGAAATCTTGGATTCTTTTGAAGTCTTTTTCCATCCATCATTTCTATTTCCACATGAACTGAATCATCTTTTCCTCAAGTTTTCTTTTCTTTCTTTTTTTCTAAAACTGTAGGCATGAGACATCCACACTTACGCCACATGAGGCTCGAATATTCAAGGTTTTGTTTTTAACTCTTGCCAATGAGCATGGGAAATAAAATCCTCGAACATACATCCCACAAGGGACAGCGGCCGTTTGATCTTCATCTGGGCTTTATAGTGTGCAGTGAAGATGCACACAAACATGTGCAGTTAATTCAGTGCACTCTGAATTCACATCACATCCTTATGCAAATTTCACAGTGGTGGGGTGTGCTATAAGTGACAGTGTGGGAAAATGATGCGTTCTGTGATGCGTTTCTTACTTACATGGAGCTGGGCTATGTTAAAATTAGACTTGACTGGACACAATTCCCACGTCTCGTTTTCCAGAAACATCCTCAGCTCTTCCAGCCGTGCCCTGAGGGGGTTTTACAAAGAGAAAAAGGAAAAGGGCACAAAATAGAAGGGGGAAAAAAGAGAAAAATAATAAAATGAGAATAATCTGCCCATTAATTAGCAAACTTCATTTGTTCAAGCAGCTCCTGTGCTGTGACAAGCCCTCTGACTACATGCATAAATAAATCAAACAAAGGTCAGTGGCCCACAGCAAACAGGAAGAGGGATGCGAGGTGTCTGTGCAAGTTTGTATGTGTTCTCAGATCAGAAAAGCCACCCTGCCACACACCTGCCAGGTTAATATAAGGTCCTTCTGTGTGAAATGTCAGCACAGTGTTGACTTCAAACACTGCGGAATCCCTTTTTCTTGTCTTAAAGGTGTTAGAAATATGAGAGGTGGCAGAAGATGGAGCACAGGGAAGTAGAAAAGGAGAGAAAGTAGTGTGTGGTTTACTAAACTGAGGATTTAAATACATTTCCCAAATAAATTGCCCTGCTATATGGTTCAAATTCATTGCATAAAAAATAGGGGGAAAAAAGAGCAAATTAATTAATCTTTTAAACTTTAGCGATATACTGTACATTTTGCACCATAAAGCCAACAATACACACCCTCTGATGAGTACATGACTGCAGGAAGATGATGGACAGATACAACCTAAATTTATTGATGGTTTTTTTTTTTTTGGCCACGTTAGGAAATACATTTTAAAGAAAACTTCACGCTGGAGGAAACCTCCTCACCAGCAGTGCTGATGGAGGATCCTCTTTCTCTCTGGGTCTCTCACCTATCACAGTTACTAGTTTCACACCAAGATCACCTCCATCTCACAGCCTCCCAAAGTCGTCTTCCATTGCATCCGTCTTTTGTGCCATTTTGTGTCACAAAAATGAGTCATTAGCAAAACCCTGATATTTAAGGATTTTATCAATGGCTTATGATAGATAACCTTAGCTCTGAATAACGCAAGTTATTTCTGATGATGTGCCGCTGTTTGTGTCAGAGAATACATATTTATGAGGTTGGCAGAGAGCGGTGTTATGCAATCAAGATGGAAATGTACTTTCTTCTCAGTGAGAGTTGCCATGTAATTACAAAAATACTCCAAAGAAGGATGTGCCAGAAATAAAGAGCGTTATAGGCAGCCAGTGGTTGCTTAGTTGTGCAAAAAGTTTACAATTCTGCATCTACGAAGAACTGTGATGATGAAGAACAAGAACCTCAAGCGACCGGTGTATCTCACCTGTGATAGTTTTTAAAGTAGTTAACACTCTGGCGTTTGATGGACTCCTGCAGGACTTCTGACTTACTGCCGCAGAACTCTTCACCGACCTGCATTAACCTGAAAGGGAAGGAACAAGTGATAAGAAAAACACTAGTAGTGGGAAGAGATGAAGTCAGAGGAGACAGAGTTGAATACAGAAGGATTTATGAGCTGAAACTAGGAAGAGAAGCTAATAGATCTGAATCTTTTAGATCTTTGCAGAGCAGAGACACTTTCTACAGAGCATGCTGCCTTGAAAACAATTTTATCAGTTACAGTGGATGTGATATCTCTGTCATGAAAGGAATAATCTGACAGAGAATGTATTGAGAGGATGCACTATGAGGAGAACAAATGGACATAAATCAGCACCAGTGAAGTCTCTTTAATTGGTAATAAATTAACAAGTTTGCAAACACACACTGATGCATGATGAAAGCTGGGATTTTGTCTCACATACTGTATCTAATTATTTTAAGACATACAAGCAAAAAGGCAGCTTTTACTATCAATATATGAAGCATCTTCTGAATAAATCTCAAACAAGTGTTTTAGATTCCCAGTCAAAACTGTACAAGTCACGTTTTACTCCATTTAAAGCTTTAATTGTACAAGACAGAAAAAAAGCATAGATAAAACAAAAGCAGCCGTCAGGATTAAAGCCCCGGGAGGATTACTGCTGGGTGTGTGCCTGTTTGACAGACAGTAGAGCCGGTGGGGGCAGACAGATACAAAATAATGTAGTTATCCTTGTTAATGTAACTCACCATGAAGGAAAAGGCAGATAATATTCACAGTGATGTTGGAGAAAAAGGAATAAACAGTTCTGCCTGACTGACATATCAAAACCAATTATTATATTATAGTACATTTCATTGTCAGCTACTCATTAAATTTGTGTTTTAAAATAAATGTTTCTAAAAGCCATTTTCACACAAACGTTTCTTTCTTTTTAAGTTTGAATGTTCCCTTTGGATTGTCCTCGCTGAGCTTCTCACTTGGAATCCATTTATGTACAAAATGTGCTGTATACATAATCTTGTCTTTCTTTTAGCAAGTACTGGATTATTCATTAATGTAAAAAAAAAAAAAAAAAATGAACAAAAGAACAAAACAAGGATAATATAGAACAAAGTTCTTCTGCCCATTTTGAAATGGTGTCCTCATAAATTATGGGTTGACATGTAGTTTCATTCAATAACAAAAATATGATCTGAACACTTACAGGTTTGTGTGATATGAGAAACCAATGCTTTCATTTCAGATCTGAACATTTGTTTTCAACGATTCTTTATTTAATCCAACAGTTAATCATAACCAACTATATTGCTGAATGCTCTGATAATGAACTGAGAAACACAAATCTGAACCACATCATAAATGTGATGAGTGTGTTAATTCCAATTGGAGTCTATTAATCTAAACAAAACTGGAGAATCAAATCCTTGTAATCAAACTGAATTTAATCAGTATGTTATTAAACAAGCTTTGTTTCTATTCTAACTAAATGTGCACTTCAATTAAGCTAATAAGTTTCAAATGGAAGTGTGTGTTCAAGTGTGTGTCATATCTTAGTGAATTAGTGAGCACTGACACAGAGACACTGCATAGGGAAGCACTGCAATTCTTCCTGATTAATATGACGCAAGAAGAAGCTGACAATGAAGACCAATTAGTGCAGAGATGAATGAGCAAACTGGACTCATCTGGAGGCATACCTGCTGATGACATCCAGTACCACGATGAAATCATCATATTTAAAGTTAGACATGTCTGTTCCCAAGATGTAGGCCTTCACTTTCAACTGGACATCCTGTGGAGAAAGAGAGAGAGATTAAAAGGTGATTTGTGGTGGGATAACTGGAAATGGAGTGGAAACCTGAGTAAAAACAGGTCTGAATAAGCTGGAGGAGATATTCTCCAGAAAAGGGAAGGACGGGGAAGAAATTCCTCCCTACAAACCTGCCAGATCCGAGTCAGTCCATGCTCAAGTTTCTTCTTCACATAGCTACGGTCCACCATCGACTCATCTGACTCTGCTGCTGCAGCATCACCTACAAGTGATCCAAAAATAAAGGGGACAAAAAAATGACTTCACAGACTGATGATTGGCTTCATTCCAATCAAATTTAATAAGCTGCTGCAGATTTAAATAAATTATGTTAACCCTTTACATGAACATTTAAACAAAGAGTGAGGAGCAGACTGAATGAATGATGGGAGGAATCTTTTGATAAAGATATCTCAGAGTTGCATTGTAATACGAATGTTGAAACGCATTTGATCTGCCACATTAGTAAAGTCAAAAGTCCTTCAGCATGAGCTGATGAGTCAGCTGAGAACAGCTGTCATCACAGCTGCCAGTCAGCATCCGACAAGAGTGAAGGTCATGTGCTCCCAATAGAGATGGAAGATTGACAGCAGCTTAGAGTTCAACAGGACAATACTGAATGGCCATTAACAAGGTTTTGGAGTACTGTTCACTGTCAGACATGATTCCTCCTCAATCATCAGCTCACTATCCCTCTTATATGTGTTTTGTTTCACTCTACCAACTCAGATGGACGAGCACTGGCACACTGTTAAAGCAACATCAATACTTCCCTTTAGTTGAAAATTGCTTCAATAAATCTCAAGCTGCTTGTTCTGGATGAAATGGATTTTTAGGAAAGCCAGCAGCAGTGAGCCTATAAGTGAACAAGCCGGCAAATGGCAATCTACGTTGAATGGCATTTCTGCATTTCTTAAGGCTTAGGGGGAGCAGATTTCTTTTTTTCATTGAAAACGGTTCTTTAGGGTGCATTTACACCAGGACAGTCGGAGTGCTTGGTCTGATTTGGGGGAGATTTCTGAAAAATTTCACACCTTGGTTCAGAGTGCTTTGCATTTAAACTGCATGACAAAACTGCCTGGACAAGGTAATAAAAGCTGTGTTTCCATTGCCCATAGAAATGCGCAATGCCTAAATATCGCAATAAAAACAGGTAATGGGGAAACCAAAAGTTAGAAGAAAAAAAAAAACGAAAATATTGCAAATAAAAAGTTTTTACACTCTCGTAAGGTGGGTTTTCAGATGTGACGAGACGTGACTTGCATGCCATCGACCCTGACACAGGGGGCATGTTTGTCCTTGTTATTTATGATATTTACAAACATTTACAAACATTGATTTTGGAATCATAGCGATCAGGGAAGTTTTATCAAAATCACATAGGCATATATGGAAAATCCCAAAATGATCTTATTTCAGCGAGGAGAGTTCATTTTGGACAACGACATGCAGACATGGTGCAAGTTCTTGAAGCATTTGTAACCACCTCCTTTTTGGTCCACTGAATAGTCTTTTTGCAAGCAAACTGAGACCCAGACCAGAGTCCGCCTCTTTAGTACACACCAGAATGCAGTTGGTGTTCATACGGCGCCAAACGAAGCGTACTCTCCGTGGAAGTGGACCACGGTCCATTTAAAGCAGAGCAAACAACCAGAGTGTAAACGCACCATTACTATATACTCACAGAGAATCTGCAATCAAAACATCTTTTCACAACCAACATAAAAATGACATTTTTTCATTTTTTGTTTGTTTTCCTATAAAACAATAATAAAGACACTTGGGAACACCTCTGAGGAAAAACTCATTGATCTCCCCCAGTCTAAAATTTTCAAAATCATACAGCAAACAAGTCTAATTTTCGGAAGGTTGCGATTGTGTCAAACCAGTAACTATTAAACATGACTCAAGTTCCCCTTTTATTTATTGTTTTATAAAAACTGATTCTTGTCCAGGGCAAAAACTTTACTGTTACCCAAAGACCAAGTACAACCCTCTACAAAGGTTTAAATCTTATGCTGCATTCAATCTTATATACATGAGCATGTAGTACTTTATATGTTGTATCTTTGTACTTCTTAGTAATGTCTATCAATTTTTAATATTACCTGCACAGAACCTTCTGGGAGGTTAAAGTCACTGACACCGACATGATATCAATGACATCATGGCTATGTTTTATAAAGCTTAATGTCATTTTTAAACACCCAAATATCACACTTTGTCCTTATTAATATCAGGAATTAAAAGAGGCAGTGCTGCTGGAAAGAACTTCGTCAGTCACTAAAAGAAGAGCAGGCTTGGAAAGTATCATGACATGGTAATTTGACACATCAAACTTTAATTTAATGAGCAGCATAACATGGCACTGGGAGTGAGGGAGATGGAAGGAACAGTGAGCAAAAGAATTTGGGGAGAAATAAGTAAAACTGAGACAGTTTAAGGTTTTCACAAACATGAAGGCTGACTATAATTGTAAGATTAGTTGATTTACACAACTCTGAAATCAAGGAAGGGGGGGGGGAGGGTTGGTGGGGGACTAGTAGGTGGAAGAAAAATATGCGACGGTGGGTGCAGAAAAAAAAAAAGGGGGGGCGGCGCGAGGCGAGAGGAGAAAAAAAAGAGGGGGGGGCGGGCTCCGGGGGGGTCGTCCAAGTTTCAAAGGGGGAGGGGAGGGGGCCAACTGTTATGAAGGAATAAATATATAAGGGAGAGTGGAAGCAAAGAGAAAAGAGAAGAGAACAGTGGGGGGAGGATGCAGAGTGAAAGGCGGGCGGGTGGGGGGGGTGGGGAAAGGGAGACACTGGTGGTGGGGGGGGGAAGAACAGAAGGGGGGGGGGGGGTGGATGTGAATAAAATAAAAAAAATAAGTCAACATCATAATATTATATTATCATTTGGTATAATATTATGTGTGTTCTTGGATAAAAAAAAAAATATTAAAATTTAAATTGAAGGGAGGACGAATTAGATTAACAGAGAAAGAGAAGAAGAATATTCTGGAAAGGAAGATTAAAAAATAATCAATAAATTTAAATTTTAATATTTCATTTATTTTTTATGAAAATAAAATAATATTACTGAATTCCTCAAATTTAAAGAATAATATATTTAAATATTAATTTTTTTTTTTTTTTTTTTATTAAATAAAAAATAAAGCTTATCCAGTCGTGTTTCAAAATTAAATTTATAATTTTTGTCTGAAAAGTGAAGAGCGTGCCCCCCTCTTATTATTATTTTTTTATAATATATAAAATTTTTATAACTTCATAAAATACTGTCTGTTATTATAGAGATAAAAAAATGGACGAATGAAAAGAGAAGAAAGTTAATAAGATGAGAGAAAGAATGATAATTAATAATATAAAACAATAAGTACCATTATTGCTGCAACATTTTGTGATCTCCAATTATAAATGACAAGACTTTTCTAAAAAAAAAAGAAAAAAAAAGAAAAAAGGTTTGTATCTGATAATATTATTGCATCACAAAAAGCTTAAGAGCAACAACAAAGAATTTACACTGTTGGAAACTGTGGCTAGATAAGAACATGCACCATGAGATCATCATAAAAACTGGGATTTCTTTTTATTCCAGTATTCTCATTTAATTCATCTTCTTTTCTTGTTGTTTTTGGGAGAAGAAAATCCTAATAGCTTCACGGCTCTACAGTCATCACTGTGCTTCAAGTCAGTGTGATTTTCCAATGCTGACCCAGCGAGGGTGCTTACAACCTCATCATTGTCCATCTTGAAAATCTTGCTACTGCTAGAGTATGTAGGAATAAATAACAAAAGCCACCCCTGGCCAGTCCATAGGTGGTAACTAGTGTTTGACCTTTGGAGGCAGAGCAGGAAACTGAGCTTGGTGACTCAAATCGAAAACCTCCACAGGAGTTTAGCTCCCTGCTGGGCTGAAAAATGACTCATATATTACAAACCGGAAAATTTTTGCCTGAGAAAAGTCAGAATGTTGATTGTGCTTTCAGTTTGATATTGTTAACAGGTTAGACTCTATTGATCTGACAGGTTGAAGCTCACCCCCTGGTAGACAGCGAGAAATGGTTCAACCTACCACCTACCAAGTGCTTGCCCTTTTTAAAGCAACTTCCAATAAAGGCTTCAACACGCTTCTGTGCAACAAATTTATTGGAAAATTGAGGCATTTCTTTGCAACTAGCGCCAAACATTTACGAGGGAACATAAACCTGTGGCCTTAAACCACATGGTTTATAAACTCCACTTAACTTTGGAAAAATACATTTATATCGGGTTTGAAAAACATCTTATTTATAATAAATCCACTGCAATAAAATCCCTTCCTTAAAACAGACACTATCTGATACTGCAGTTTAGGCCAACTTTGCAATATGTATATTGCGTAGGCTAATACTGCGATGACAGTAAATTTACGATGCATTGTGCAGACCTATATCCAGACCACACCAACGTAAAGCTACTGAAGTGAAAACTGAATATTTTGTTAACATGGAAGCTTCTGCTGGGAAACCTTGGGTCCTGGCATTCAAGTCGACCAGTGCAGTGCCCTTTTAAAATATGCCAGTTGCAGCTTGCATCTGTGTACATTGCCCGAAGGAAACGCAAGGACCAAACACACACATAAATAAAGAATGGGACTGTTTTCACATATAGATGGCAGTGAGCAGGGCAAAACTGTGTTGTTTGTTTGCAATAGGAGCCAACACTTGTGGAGCGAGGTCATGGTCACATACACCATGTACTGAAGACTGAAAAATATATTATCTAGATCTTCAGGAGAACGTTTATTTGAGACCTAGACAGTAACTCTTAAAGATCTATTCATTTTGGTTCATTAATGTTTTCCAATTGGATCAATCCACCAACTATGACACCCTGGGTCTACAGTATTAATGGTAAAGAATATTTTGGACATTGGAAAAGCCGACGGAGATTGTTTTTATTTACCCTTTAATGCATGGGAAACAGTGAAAGTTGCATAACAGCCAAACAGTTTTAGGTGCCCCAGTCTTTCATCACACTTTCCTTGTATGAGCACAAAATTACTAAAAAGTTTTTATTTTAAAGGTACATTGCGCAAGTTTAAATGTTAAATACTCTTCTTTCCTCCACATGCTCTTACAATTGCCTGATGTGTAGAATTAGCTGATATTCACTGCGGTTGTCTTGAATACTGTTTCTGAATGCTCAATGCAAGAGCTTCGGGTACGAAGCCTCAAGGAGGCGCTTGTGGGACAGACGAGCTGCACGTTCTCGTTTGTCTGGCCGCACCAGTGCTGTGTACTCCACCACCGCAGGTCTGCGCATATCGAGACAACATTGACTGCTGCTAAAGATGGAGAACAAGTGCCTCTCAAACCCCAACTCAGACTCCAGTAAGACAAAGAAGAAAAGTTTTGTCTCGTGAGACGAAGAGAGACAAACTGGAGTCTGACCGGTGCTGGAGTGAGACGGGAGTAAACAACCGAGCAGCTTTTTTTCCTCTCTTTTTTTAATTGGAGGGAACTCCGATCTGCTCTGGGAATAAAACAGGACCCACAGTTGACTTTCTTCTCGCTAAAAAGGTAAATGTGATGAATGATCATGCACGACGCTACACCGGGGCTAGGGGGTGCTGTAGCCCCGTCAGAAACATGCGTAGCCCCAGTTAAGCCCCTCAAGAGTTTATCCAACCCGCCGATGTGTCACTCGCTACCCGACCTGCACATTACATCACCGGTTTATACTTGATGTTGGCAACACATCAGCTTTCAGAACATTAGTGTACATAGTTGCTGCAGCACGTAAGGAGCACGGTGCAGCTGAAACGCTTGATGCTGGAGGTGTCCGCTAGGAGGCCTACGCAGCACTTTGACACACACTTGATTCTGCAGTCACAGCGTATTTTCTGTGCATTTCCACAAACAACAGTTACCTTAAACTGTTGCTAACTGTTGCAGCATGAGTGTTTCACACAAGTCTACATCCCACCCCTCCCTTTACTATGTTTCTTTTCCTCCTTCATTCCCGTAGGCTATTTAATGTGATAACCTACTGTTGCTTTGTCACGTTTTCACTTACAATAAGAAGCAGCAGGCTGAGTAGGTTATTTGAAAGTTTATTTCAAGGAGCACTTGCTCTTAACATTTTTTTTTAACTTGCATAGTATCACGCTCAACCGCTTGACTGACAATAAAGGACACCCTGTAGTCTTTTATTTTGCCTCTTTGAGGCTTCACTTGTGTTATTCAGAGATTGCTGCATAAACAAGATATCATCCACCATCTGCTTCCAGCTGTGTTCTCTGTTCCTGAACCAGCTGTGGAGAAAGACTCACATGCCGCACTGGATGATGCGGGATGGCGAAAACATCCCTAGCAAAAATCTCTTGCATGGTGACTCACAATAACGCAGTAAAGACGACCACAGCGCCTGAGAGTAAAACGCTTGTTATGTAGACAAAAATAGACAGACAGAAAAAAAAAGAAGTCTGAGTAACAAATAAATGGATAATAAATAAATAAATAGATAAATAAAAATTGTGTTCTCACCCATGACCCGCCTGCTCTAAATAAATATCTGCCCGCCCCCGTACACCTGAAATTTAATCTCTGTACCTGACCCGTTGCAAGTCTCCGCACCAGACCACGGTTTTCGCTACAACCCCTACTGACATCATGTCTGTGGCAGGGCATCGCTGTGAAAGCAGCCTGCAGGCTTATTGGGCTCCATCAGCACCTTCTGAAATAAAACTTTATATCATATGCAGTAACATGACGTTAAGCAACATCTGACTTTCCTGCTCTGATCAGGCTGATTAACAGCTGCAGGTGCTGTGGCAGAGCCGGCTGGCAGCATCACAACAAGACATTAAATAATCTGCTCAGCTGCTTCTTGTCAAAAACTTATGGTTTTAACTGCAGAAAACAATATTAATGCATTAATAATCTGCTTAATATTTATTTCTTTTTTAGGTGACCGTGGTATAAGCAGGATAATGCCCTTAGAGGTTGTCCACTAATTAGGCCTACTGAAAATAGACACCTCGTCGGGCTTATCCCTTACATCGCATGGTCGCTGTCCTGTGCTGAATCTTGCACATTTCCACGTACCAGGTACAGGGTGTTTGCACTTCTCGCTGGGCTTTGTGTATCAACTTCATTCATGACCTCATAGTGATGTGATCCAAATCATTAAACATAAAATGTTTGCACTTCTCGTTGCAGCTGCACTTTGTAGCCTATGTTATTAATTCCACTTTCAATTTAATTTCCTAAGTTATGCTGTGATCCAAAACAATATTACCAATGCAAAGTTGTTTGTTTTCATTAATTATGCATATGGAATAGATACTTGCATGGTCGCTGTCCGATGCTGAATCTCGCACCTTTCCATGTGAAGCATTTTTGCCATTGCTGTGGTCGTTTGTATTCGGCTTAGGTATTTTGTTGAATATTCTTTGGGCAAATCCAGTTAAAGTGCTGTGTATCATAGCTGCTTTTATTGAAAAAACTTCTATATATAGTAACTGAAGTCATGAAAATCGATTATTTTTGATTCGATTATCTTTCATAAGCACCATGAGAGAAAAAAAAATCCTGGCGCCGTGCCTGTGAATGACAGAAATAAGGATGCCTAATATTGCAATGCTAAGTTTTTAGTAACTTGCAGATTTATAACTTAATTACTTCAGAAGACATCGTGTCTCTAACTCTGGGCTCAGACTAGTGTAATGCGGGTTAAACTAATAAAGACCAACGCAGTCGAACGAGCTCATGCACGTGCACGACATTAGCATCACTTCCACTTGCCGCCAAAGGGGGCACACTTCTGGAAAAAAGCTGGAACTTGCGCTGTACTCCTTTAATGTTATACATAAAATGATATAATTAATTCAATAAGTTAAACAATTATTAACTTAATAATCAAAACAGTTTACTGGCCAATTCCAAAAATCAACCAAAATCCTAAATTAATCTTTCAAAAGACTTTTCTTAACATTTATTTTCTTACACATAATGCGTTTCCAAGCACATCTCATCAAATGCAACAACCTTGAGCATGTAAAGACATGAAACAAGAGTGTTTGAGAGCTACAAGGGAGAGACAAAAACATTTCCTTATGGTAGCTAGTAGGTGAGCCAGGCATCTATTGTAATTTATCCTCTGTTTAGGCACTGATCATTTTCATTCGGTAAACTTGAGAAAAGTAGCATTGACTACACGTCTGTATTAGTGTTATCCATTCAAATAATTGGTTTTCCTTTGTAACTCTGTAAAGAGTTTCTGTTCAATACACCTGCCGTCATGTCTCCAATGTCACATCAGACATTGTTATTAGTAAATGAAGGCAAAATGGAGGCAAATAACAAAAAGTGAAAAAGATTAACCTAAACGAAGATTTCAGACAGAATCGGTTTGTGAGGGGGTAGCACTTTCAAAAATTCAAGGAGCACGCCCATGTAACGAGACGTAGACATGTGAAGTTTATACGTAGTTATACTTTTGACACATTCCAAAAATAATGTTGCAGATCATGCGCACCCCCACACTGCACTATTTCTTTCCTGATGCCATGTCCTTGAGAAACATGATAAAGAGCCAATGGCAATGACACAGCTCTCTCAGCTTTTCACAACAAAATCCAACTGGATATCCTCTGGATGTGCGGGAACAATCCCAATCCACAGAGGTCCAACCCCACAACCCACAGGACCCAAAGGATTTGCTGTCAACAGTCTAGTGCCAGAGTCCACACAAAGCCTCAGACATCCCCGGCCCCCGCTGCAAAGTGAGGGAGACCAACACTATATGAAGGAGGTGCTTTTAATATTGTGGTTGATTTGTGTATATTTTTGTTTAACCTGAATAGGCAGATTAGTCAAACTGATAATTACATGATAGTAAACTATTTTAGAGTTTTTTTTTTTGTTTTTTTTTTAACACAGCTTAGTTCTAAATGTTACCTCACCATATCCATGAAGTGTAACTAACGCAGCAGACATCTCTCTTACTCTTAACAGCATGTTATAAAAATGTATAAACTGTTATTTCCTTCATACAATCAAACACAGTAGCACATTAGTGGCTATAAACAGCTCAGACAAACTGTCACTACTTATAAAGCATGACAGGGTGTAAGCTAAAGCAGCAAATAGATTCTGTCTAGGACTGGAGGATGAACAGGACCCATAAAACTTCCCGCAACAATCTTTCCATCATCAACATCACACTAAGCAACAAACTGCAGATCAATTGACCAGATCCAAGGAGCAATCTGAAGCTCTCTGTTGTCTCAGTGAGTGGAAAAATACAGCATCCATCCTTCTGCTGCCTAGGGGACCACTAAGGACAGCGCTGACTGATGAGTGTTAGAAAGAGGGGGGATAAGAGTGATCCTAGGTGGGGTTGACTACTGGGACACTGATGGCCTCTTGTACCAAACGGATGTCAATGTCACAGCAAAACACTCTTTCACAAGTGTGACAAAGCTCATACAATAAATCACGACTCTTAAGGGGTTCGCCCACTTCCCCTCACACACAAGCATAAAGAAAATAGGTGTAAACCAGAATAAAGCTACAGTCGAGGTCACCTTTATCCTGAGGACAGAGGTGACAGACAATCAGCTGGTGAGATGATAGATGTGCCTCATAAGAGCTAATACAGTGTGTGTCCTCTCCCCCTCTGAGGGCGATGCCATCTAATGAAGGATTGTGAGAACAAAGAACATCATCATCCGTTCAGGACATCCTTTGTGCCCTCATCCATATGCTTAATGAACATGCACAGTGTGGGAAATGGAAATGAGCATCCAACATAGCTGATATCACAGCTCTCCATTTACCTGTAATACCTGACACTGCTATACACCAAAATGCCCCGTATTCCTTTTATTACTCTGAAAAGAGATTCAGCCTCTGGTGGAGGTTGCTGCTTATTCAAAAAGCATAAAGTGCCTTGACGACAAAGCTTTCGAAGGTTTATGTTTTCACATCTGACTGCCTCTTGACTGTGTGCAGTCATCTTTCTGCCCCTGGTAAGTTGTATCCTGAGGGCAACTATATCAATTTTCCAGAAAATGGTCACATACAAAAACCACAAAATCTACAAAAACGTTGTGTATTTTCTCAGATGAAATGCTAGTTTTGACTACAGATATGAGAGGTTAAGCTTGAAAAGTGATTTTAGAGGAGATTATCAAGGGGAGCCTTACATTCATAAAGCTCCTATTGGCAAAGCCAATCTTACAGTACATTTTGGTGTCTGACTCAGATTGTATGATGGCATCCTGTTTGTTAAAATGTGGAGATGTAACAAACATGTTTTCACAACTTACACTTCATCACTTCTGTATGTATTTCTCATTTAAACCATAAAACTACGCCACTGAGATTTCTAAATGCAAATCAAGCAGGGGTGCACGATAATTATCGGGCCGATATCAGGGAATTATAACGTCATTCCGATAAGTCCAATATCATAATGACTTGTCCCGATAACATAATGTTATAGAGACATTAAGAATGGGGAAAGAAAGCTGCTGGTTTACAGGGGAGACCCAAAGCTGCTTCCAAACCACTTTCCCTTCTCATTTAAAACACTAGCTATCCCCTACAGTTGGAATTTTTAAGATTGGACATGCTGAAGTTGAAAATCCCAGTTTTAAGCTTAAAAAGTCTTTTTGATTTTGTTAGTTTTCATGTCACGATTAGGTATGTATGTGTGTTATTGGTTATCAGTTATCAGTATCTGCCTTTAGGAGCTCAAATTTATTGGCTATCAGTATCCGTTTTAAAAAAAAGGTTATCATGCATCCTAAAATTAAGTAAAGTTTAAGTCCATTCCATGCCAAACTGTACCTTCCACTGCACACAAAACTAATGCATAGCTGCACCACAGAGCTATTTTATAAGTGTAAAACTAAAATGCATGTCTCCAACAGTGTAGTCAGCAGTGGTTAATATTCTGCTGGCTCTGTCATTGACCTTGTCACTGACAAGAGAGTAAAGACAATGTAAATGCTGAGCAATATAAGCCTCTTTACCACCATTTTTCACAAGCTCAAATATACCTTTATATAAGATATAACACTGGCAAACTTACTCTCTGTGGAAATCACAGAGAAAAGTTTGCGCTTCCATGGGTGTGAAAAAGAATGAACCTATTTTCATTGTCTTTGTAAACTTATACTGGGAGTTACTATTTCTAGTCTAAAGGTACAGTGAGCAGAACCTTTGAGACAGAAAGTGAAAAAGATGTTTAAAGTGTGAAGAAGAAAAAATGAGGGAGAGTTTAAAGCAATGAGAGTGAGCTTGCAGCAAACTGTTGGCGACACTGTGGGGAAAAGTTTGAAAAGGCCATTACTGTATCTTTTCTTTCTGAGTCTGTAATCAAACAAAGATGAACTGCCTCTACAAAGATAAACCTTGGTGAGTGGGAACCTGGCTGGAAGGTGTAATTTCTAAGGTCAGAGAATCAAACGGAGGGCAGGCACTTACCTTGAGTGGATGCGCTCTCCTGTTTGTCATGCTCCTCGTGCCACTGCATGGTGCGATGGTAGCTCAGCATCACCTCCCACAGAGCTTTGCAGAGATCTGTCAGGCAGGGAATGTAGCTGTCGGGAGTGATGTGCTGCCAAAAGAGACAGAAACAAAAGTAGATCAAAACAAGATCACTTTGTGTTTTCTTTACAAATTCTCTGACAAAATTTGGGGCTGAAGTTTGTCGCACACCTGTGCCAGAGGTGAAGTGTTACAACCCAGCACTTTCAGAGAAACTTGTGATTGTTTTCTTTCTTTAAACGTCAGCTGGGAAGTTGTTTTTTTTTTTTTTTTTTTAACTAATTCCCCTGTAAACGGAAGCTTTGACTCTTAGATGGATAAAGTCTCCTTACATCGACTGCTCACCTCAGGTCCTCAAACAACATTTCGGCTGAACAAAGAACTGGAGTTGGTATTGGGAATTTTGTTGAGGATTCTCTGGCAGAACATTTTGAGTGGTTAAACTGGTCCATCTTGCCACATGACCCACTTTCTTTTTATTTAATTTCCTTTAAAAAAAAAAAAAAAAAAGCCTTGCATTGTTTCATTTATAATGCACAACTCATTGCTTCATCAATGATGACAAGCGGTCCTGGCTCAGATGCAGTAAAATAGGCCAAATACCATGTTCAACAGAAGGGAAAGTAACATACATCCAAAAAAGTTCTATTCTGCTCTCGTCTGTCTGCAAATCATTATTCACCAGCCTCTTGGCTTGTGATGCTTGGTGCAGACTGGCAGTGATATTTCATTTTAGAGAGCAGCTCTGCCACACACACATCCTTGTTGTTTATCATTCTTTGATGGTGGATTTGGGAACAATAACATTAACCAATCCGCTTGGAAGTTACTCTGGCTTGCTTTGTGCCCTCATAGACTATTATCCATCTTGCTTTTGGTGTGTTGGCCGATTTTCTCTGGAAGGAAACAAAAAGCATGACTGTGGAGGCCGAGCTCTTCAGAGATGGATTTGTAACCTTTGCCAGCTGCAGGGATCATGATTCCCTTACACACCTGGTTGTTAACTTACTGACTGAAAGCACCTGGTTTGATTTTTAGCTTAAAATGAATGACTAATCCTCGAGGTTTACAGACAAAACACAATTTTGGATCAGTTTCCCTGAATAAAAAGACCAGTTTGGGTTTTACAAAACATTTGATGATATTCTAGGCCATTTTCAGACAGAAATTAAAAAAAAAAAATCCATCAGGTTTGCACACTTTAAACTATCACTCCAATGTATGTCTGTGTGGGTGGATAATCAGTTCTTGTCTGTGTTAACATATAATACAGAAGTTTCCCTCATGTTCACATACCGTAAGATAGTATAATTAACAAGGCCTCAGATGAGTTATGGCTTGCATCAAAATTCAAGTATATGAGTTTTACACATTACTGGGCAGCAGATAAAAGAATGAAGTTGCAATACACCTGATGAAAAATAAAATAAAAGCTCTTTTCCTGTCAGCTAACACAACTTATCTGAACTGAAATACTTTCCTCAATGAATAAATAATTATCTCCCCATCAGCTAAACTGACTGTTTATCTTGCCGCCTGACTCCGAGCTCTTTGGTCAGAAAGCCTGGACAAATATGTGATTGGAATTAAAATCTTATCCAACTAAGACCAACAATGCTGGTCACTGGCAGAATTCACGGGCTTAAAAATCAGCTAGCAGAGTCCTGCCAACATGTTCAGAAGCAAAATAATCAATTAATCACCCACAGATGAAACGCAGCGGTGAACAGAAGCCACGCTTTCCTTTGTTTTAAGCCATGATGATGAAAAGTTTATGTAATTGGCTGCTACATTTCTTGCCAACACCGATTACAGGATACAAGACCAACTCCCTGGTGGTTACTCAACAAGACATGCTCCACACCTGCAAGGTCTTTTTAAAATATATACATTCATCTGGCATGTCCCAAAGACCCTGAATGACAAACCAACATTATCTCTCAGAGTGTTTTTCAGAACATGACCTGAGGTAAATTCATGGCTGTGAGCACTGCAACAAATCACAGAGCTGCTTCCAAAAGCAGATAAATGTATGAATCAACTCTTGTGAATCATTGTTGCAAAAAATTACTACCATGAACACTTCAATTTAACAAGGCCTTGAGATTAAAATCAGGAAAAATCCACCACTTCATTTCTTTTATTTACCTAAACTCAAGGGAAAATGCACAATATAGTGGTGACTCGTTTGGAATTTAACCTTCACAGCAAAAATATGACCCTTAACTTCAGCAATGACACAATTAGTGGCCATTTATTTATCCATTTATCTGTTTGTGTAAAGCAGGTAGGTGTGAAACTGTAATGAAACAATGTGCAGTCTGGTGTGTAATGTGTTTAAACAATATTTGAGCCATAAGTTTAAAAAAAAAAAATTCACAATCTGTCCGTTATTTGGTAGCACAGCAAACAGCTGAAAGACATTTTAGTATTGATGTTTTCCAGATACTGTATACCCCCGACTGTTATATTTCAAAATGTCATTTTATTAACCTTAGCTCCCCCAAAAGAAAATAAAGAGGAAAATAAGAGGGGGTTACTTTAATTACAAGGGCTAATAACAGTAATTAGTAAACATAATCACACTGTTATGAGCAAATTAGAGACTGCCTGATAAATTTACTTTTAAGTTCAGCTCTGCCTGAATGATTTTAGTCATTTCCAAAAGAGATTTCTTTTTATTGTAAGGCACACAACAGCAGTGGGCGAAATTTATCAATACCACTCCCTGCTGCTGTCAAACATGAGCCCTTCAGATATGGCGTTCAGAGAAATTTCCATGAATAGGCAAGAGGAAAGCTGCTCGCCACTAACATTTTCTAATTTTATGTGAAAACAAAAGTTAAGAAAGGACTTCAGCGGGCAAAAATTCTCAGTTTGCTCTGCTCACCAGTTCACATCAGCTCTGCTAAATTCAATCAAGGTTTTGATTGAATGAAAAAGTTCTTACCAGACTTAGATAGCAGAAGACAACATTTTTAGTTATCCTGCAGGAAAGATTAAAATGTCATTAAGAATATGTGGAAAAGTCATTTTTTTTCTCTGTTAAGATAGATAATATAAGTTAATAATTGCTTTATTAGCACCGTGTCATTGAGACATTGCTCACTTTCCAAAATGTTCTGATGGTAAACAAGAGAAGTCGAAGCACACATGGTGTGATTTGTGCCATCTTTATACATTTGGGCATGAACAAAACACTTAACAATTGAGAGTAAAACCATATTGAGACAAATTTAGGCAACAACACAATCTGTCAGATTCTTCTGAAAACAAGATCTTCTGCCAAATTCCGTCCCACTGCGACTTGTCTGTGTGTAATCAGGCTAATGTGACTGTGCGCAGTTCAGACTCATACCATTTCTTAGACATAATCTATCATTTGCTATCAAATATTTGAACAGATTGTCAATATTTAACTGTGTGTTCAATGTAAAATGAGATCTGTATCACTGCAGAGAATATTATATGATAAAATATTAACAGATGCTGCTTAGCTAAAGGGAAACTTGGAGAGTGGATCCTCCACTAAGGCTCGTGACATATTAAGATACTTTAAAGACAACACCTAAAGTTTCAGATTTCTGCTCATGCTCCATCTCTCCACCAAGTTTAATGTGATTCAGTTTGGTAGTTGTTGGATAATCTTACTGAGAAATATAAAAGCAAACTGTTTTGTCTCCTTGGACGCATTCCATATCAACAGCTGGAAGAGATTATATCATAAGTGTTAGTGACATGGTACATATGCAGTGGTAATAAGTAGCCAGATATCTTTGGAAGCCAGTCTGAAACAAACTAGATGAGGATAAAATCCCAAACAGGCAAAAGTAGCAGCAGCGGTCACTTATTGGGACTTATGAGCCAGTTCAAGCTAAACTCGCCTTTTTAGTGGTACCCTGCGTCCTCCAGCACACCACGTCACAGCAGCATGTTGCCAAGCAACTGGGGTGAGCAGTCTGGGAGTGTGAGGGTAAAGATCTTCATTAAAGCTAAATGAGGGGAAGTAACCTGAGCTATGCCCACACACAACTGATTTCCTGTCCTGTTTGTGTGTGCATAAATTTGCTTGTACATGTGTGTTGAAGGGTAGGACTCACATAAAATAGTTCCACTGTCACACCTGTAGCTAGAAAAAAAAATCTATATATATTGTCACTAGAACTGACCATCGGATTTGCCGACCCAGTTCAGTGATGAGAGGGTTGAGATCACGTGTCTGAAGACTGTTACCATCACTGTCATTGTGGTCATACATGAAAAGCTGGAGAGACTCTGAATAACAGTGTGCGGAGGACAACTTCTAATTAGTAAGAGTAGTTTGATGAAGGGGGATGGATGACAGGAATACAAAGATGTGGACTGGAGTTTGGGGCTTGGACTCTTTTCAAACATATACAGAGAATTCGGACTCAACTCAGACTTGTGAACTTTCTTTTATTATTGTTTACTTCACCGTCTCCTCTGCGTGATCAATTGTCTCATACAGTATATGCGATTCATTTTCCCCAGATGCAACAGTGACATACAATTATTTGATCCAAATAAGTTAAAATTTTGTGAGAGTTCTAATCACTTCAGCTTCAAAATGTTGTTCATATTTTCTGTATTCATCTCGCGTACTATAATCATTTCATATTTAAACTCAATCATCATGATTTTTGTGATGCTTTTGTAACTAGAGTGTAACATTTTGACCACCCTTACAACATCCAGAGGGAAAAAAAAAATATCAGTTTTGAAGACTCCTCTCTGGGTCAAGATGGACTGAGCCATACTGTACATGGTTTGCGGAGTGCAGCTTATTTCCACAGAAATGTTGCATGATACTGTCCCAGCTCAGAACACTACAATAGCATCAATTTCCCGTGATGCAATGCTTAGGAGATGCACATCTAAAAAAACAAAAAAAGTTCATTGCATTTAGTTACTTCAGTGTACATCCACACACATCAGAGAAGTTACCTTGGAGTTTCAGCTCCTTCCCTCTGGATGGAGATTTTTTATCCCAAGGCTCAAGACAAAGCGTTATAAGAATAGCTTTATTCCTGTTGCAGTTGATGAGCTCAATAAAAAGTCGTAGGCTCTGTAGCTTTTGTATTTCATTTTATTTTATCCTGGTTTAATATTCTGTTGCTTTTTTAAAAATCTATTTATGTATTATATCTTTCTTTTTACTTCCATACTGTGATGGTGGAACTTAGAGCACTTTAAATTTATATTATGTATTTATTGTTTTGTCTTTTGCCTTACCCAACCAGTATATATTCTGTCCTGTTTGCTTGCTGTTTTACTGTAGGTTCCATGTTTTTTATAGCTAAACACCAATGCTGTCATTTTTTTCTGCACAGCAAGTTTACCTATGGGTACAAATAAAGAAACCTTGAACCCTGACTACTGCATCTGCTTCACCTTTGTGCGTGTGTATGCATGTGTGTGTGTGTTTTGCTTGGTTATAATCCTGTGTTTATATCATTACTTCTCAACTTTCATTAAACAGATCTCAATTTAAAAAAGATCTGAAAAATTCAACACCCTTCCCGGCTACAGATGGCAATCAAAGAAAATATTATTTGAGGTAAAAAATTTAAGACATTCAGTAACAGAGTCGTGAGACGTGTTTTGCTGTTGATGCAGAGTAACAACTTTCCAAGACTTTTCTTCACTCACTACAGTCAGTTCTGCACAGGTTTCATCCTGCAAGGAAGAAATCTGAAGCAACACAATGAGCTAGCATGAATTTATAGCATGTAATGGTTAATGAGAAAAAAAAAGACATTGAAGTTGGCATTCACAGCATCAACCACACAACAGGCAACATGCATCTCACATACCGCAGCCCGAAAGGTCAGCTATTCATCGACACTGCTTAAGAGAGCGTAAGATTAATCGTTATGGATTACGAGATATTTCATCATCTGTAAAGTGAGTCTGAAGCTTCTGTTCCTATTATTTTGGGAGTGAAATGACCCATTTGAATCTGAATAAAAAGTCAGATCGACGAGGGGATTGAAAAGAAGGGAGACTAGCCAATAATGAGATGTTGATGTAAAATTAATAAGACCTTTTCACAATCAGGACTGACCTTTCCCTGCGCTCCCATTTCCCTTGAATTTTTAAAATGCATAACTAAGAGTCGAGTTCAGGTGGTGAGATGTGGCTGGAACGTTTAGTTGAGCACTCTGAATTTTCCTCTCAGCCACAGACGTCTCATAACACAGTTCTACAGTATCTTCAAACTCACTGTGATGCAGATGCAATCCCCGAGTTGCTAAAAGGCAACTCAGGGATTGCATCCTTTAAAGTAACCTGTTGATTTGAGTAAAACCTGAGCACAGGTATGGATCCTTATGTTAGCTGAAGAGATTTGAGACTTTATGCCTTTACGCTCCAAAACTGAAAAGTACTTCCAAGAAAGGGGCAGACTGGCATTTTCAGTGCCCAGCAATCTTTAAAAAAAAAAAAAAAAGCAGGTTTGCAAGCAAATCATATTCTGTATTCGCTGCTGACACTTTAGTCACATGGCAACTTGATAAGCTCTTTTTTCCCCATATTTGAAGGGCAGGTAAATAAGTGGCTTATGGGAAATAATCTACCAAAAGCAGTCAAAGTAAGCAAAATACTTGCTGTGCTCATAAAACTCACCACAGACAGGCTGAAAATGCTTCAGCTGGCACAGAAGAAGTGCACGTGGGTGTTCATCTGAAAGTGCATCTGTGTGTGAGCTTGTGCAGCCCTATCGATCATCATCATTATCACAACTGAGACTGTAACAGCACATCTCCCCAGTCCTAGCTTGGTGAGTGTATAGTGAAGAGTAAATGCGTATATTTGTGGTGTAAGTAGAATCATCTCGGCGGCATGCTGCGCTGGCAGCAGATCTATCAAACACAAGTAAACACTGTGATGAATGTGGAACCAGTGCACTGTTTCATGCATGCCATTATTCAGACCCATGACACAGCTTCCAAAGGCAGCTGCGGACGCAATAAAAGAAGAAAACAAAAGCCAAAACAAAAACAACAGCTTCTCAAAGGCCAGAGAAAACATAAAAGAAGAAGACGGAAGGAGGAGAAGAGCAGATGAGGTGTGACGGTGAGGAGAGGTAGCAGAAAGGTAAGAGGTAACGGATGGGCCGTGGATGACATGAGCCCAGCTGGCAAAGCCCCTGGCAAATGCTGCAAGGGTCATGAAAGAACACACAGGAAGACTTGAATCATTGGGAAAGGCTGCAAAGAGAGCACTCACATGATGGTGCACTAACATTTATCCATACATTTATATTCCCTTCTGCTCTGTGGGTCGAGGCGTAGCGGAGCCCCTCGGGGAGGAACGCTCCCTCCAAGCAAGTTCATGATAAATTGGCCAAGTTGTGGCTTGCTGGGCATGCAAATAAGATTTATTTCGATTTGGGGAGAGGGAAAAAAGGCAGAGGGAGGACTGAGGTGTGTGGGCCAGTCAAAAACTGCTGCTGTGCTGTGGTTCTGAATTCTGAACAAGATTAATTATCTCATGAAGGCCACAATGCACTGTGCTCTCAATCACTCTCTCCTCGCTCTCCTCCTTCATTTCACTCGAGAAGATATTTTTGAAGAATTCTTTTGTTGTGATGTATGGTGCTGTTTTCATGCTTGAAGATAATGCAAATGTTATGGAGGGAGTGCAAGTGAAAAGAGGATAGATGTGTGTGTTTATGTTGATGTCACTTTATCACAGCAGGTTTTGCATGTTCTATTGAAATTCCCATACTCCTAAAACCTGCCTAGTCTTTATATTAACAGCTTAAATGCAAAGACTCTCCTCTTACAGCAAACTGCTAATTTACTGACAGGAAAGGTGAACCTTAGATGGATAGAATTCACACACAAATAAGCCATTTCCTTACCGTGCACAGGTCCTTATACTGCATCTTCTGGAACTTTGTGTCAGCGTTGCCGGCACAGAGCTCCACATATCCCAGCACCACCTGGAAGACTGTGTTGTGGATGGCCTGGGTGAAGTGCATGTGCAGCTGGTCCATAGCAGTCTGTAGAGACAGTTATCAAAAACGACTGCGTCATCATTTCACTGTCACTCTGCCAATTTTAAACAAATGAAAGGGCAAACAGCAGCAAAATAAACACACAGCACACTTGGTATTTTCAAGGCGCCGACATTTTGGTTTTGCAATATGCTGCAGAAGGTAGCTGCAATCATGTCCAAGTAAAAAATGGACTATTTTGTCTTTCCTGATTTACAGCTTGCAGTGAAAGATGTCATAAACAAATCAAATAGAAGGAATTGATCTATAGTACACAGTGTTTACTCATGCTCGTGTCTTCTCTGGGCCCAAACCTGCAGTTTAACATCATCCTCATCTGTCATGGTGATGCACTGTGGTCATCACTAAACAAGTTGCAGTGTAAAACAATGTCAACATGTTACCCTGCAGAGTTATCTGTTGCTATGTTGTTCCAACAAACAGCTCAAAGCCAATTATGGTCATGGGCAGGAACTGACTGAAGTACAAACTGATCCAAGCAGCTTTGGTAAAGCTTATTCATACTTCTATAATTCCCTGCTCTTCACTCATTCATTTTGCAAGTAAATCCTGAAGTTCCTCTGCAGTGACACTGTCCTGATCCATCACACTGTCCTCACTTCATCTTTGACTCCATCATCCTTTATTCTGCAGTCAAGTTACATTTACCACCATTTTCTCTTTCACACCTCCCTTCTGCTCTTTCCCAACTGTCTCACCAATTTAGACACTTGAGAAATGAGGACACCGGAGCTGCATGAGACACAGGCACAGTATGGAGTAATGCCCCCGGTAACGGGTGTTGCAGTGTAATTAGATTTTCTTACCAGAAGCTTATGACCGCAAAATGTGGCCCCCTATTTATTCTGACTCCCTGCTAACACAAAATTAATTCAAACATCTTTTCCCTTCTTTCTGAGTTTTACCCTTTCTGTCCTGAAAACAACAAAAATCTGACTGCAAAAAACCTAAATAAGAAAAAAGACAACTCTATGGTAGCCCATATAAAATTAATTCATAAACTACAGCTAAGACATAACTATCATTAAACTGTACAGACATACAGACTCATTATTTTGCATGTCTTTATATCAAACATGCAGATGGATGGAGAAAAGCAAAGCTGGATGTCAGGCTGAAGGAAAAGCAAGGCCAAATCTATTACAGCATGTGGAGAGCTTTGAGAAGATTGCACAGTGCGGCTGTGTATTCAGCTCAAAACTATCACATAAAAATTAAATGTTACAAAAAAAAGCTAAAAAATAGAAATTAACAAAATGATAAAATGTGGTAAACACGGTTGCAAAGAGAGAGTAACAAACAGTTCAAAACATCAATAATAAATGTTCTCAATAATCCTCTGTGACAGTTTGGAGGCCTGTTTATGTTCAGAAACATGAACGTGTATTTATTAACATTAACAATGACTTAAGAGGTGAATGACAGGGTCATCCACTCAGCTTGTTAGCACAAGAATTTATATCATTATCTGGTTTAAATGAGCAAAATACCCACCAAAATCTCACACGTAGAAGTGTAGTGCATGATGCATGAATTAAATGGACTGCAAAATACTTAAAGTGGCATAGAAAAATAAACATTTTGCTAGGGCAGTAATCTACACAATGTAATATGAACTTTTGAGCAGAAACTTACATTTCTGATTCCCATTAGAGGCTTTCCTAAAAGAACTTCAAACAAGCTGCTTCTCTGACCAAAACTAAAAGTCAGATACACGAGCTGTTTGTGACAGCATTGTCTAGTTTTTCATGCTTCTATACTACTGTAATTTCACATATTCCAAGGATTATTTAGAGTATTCTGGTTTATGGGGGATTTCTGTGACTGTCAGTTAACTGACAGTTAAGACGGGATATTGGAATCATAACGGATTACATGTACGCTCTGCGACCTTGCTTAAAAAGAAAAAAAAAAACAAAACAATAAAAAATAGTTTCTTTCTTCCAAGGACAGGAGCCAAAATGAAAATGCAGGCTCAAAATTGCAGTGAATCCACACGGCTGGGCCAAAAAATGAGAAATAACTAGCCAGGCACTAAGCGAGCACAAAACTCTGCAAATGCCAACCGTCCTGACAAGAATAAGCGAAATGTCTCTGCACTTGCACCTTTCAGAGTATGACAATGGTAATGAGGCCATTTTGCTAAATGGAAAGTCCCATTTCTGAAATATGACCCTACAACTTATTAAGCTTCTCTTTTTTTTTTTTTTTTTTTTCAAACTCTTTTAATAAAATGCTAATACAGTCTGGCTGCAAATGACACCATAAGAAACAAATGAAGACTGACCTGTGTTTTGCCCAGGAGCGTGTAGGCAAGCTGGACCTTGGTGTAGTGCAAAACATCAAAGTGCTTACAAGTCTTCGACAGGGCGACATCGAGCTGCTCCTGGAGCCAGAAATGGAGGGATGACAAGAAGGAAGAGAGGGCAAAGTAAAGGGAAGAAGGAAAACAGATGGATTATCAGAGTTAAGACCAGGGATTGAGATACACATAGATGTGCAGATGTGAAGCCATCAGACCAAGGGCGGGTAATTGGATGTGGACGTGGGTGAATATATGTGAACAAGTCAAAGACAAAGAGATAAAAAAAGGGGGAGCCAAAGAAAGTGAGACTAGTAAGAAACTAGGAAGTAGAAAGATGTTACAACCTTGACACGATAAGCTCGGCTTAAAGAGCGAAGCGCTGACGAAGGCTAAGTGATCTAATATCATCAATCACACAACATCTTTTTAAGCTTCACATGTAAAGCTGCGCTTGGGCGTAACATAAAGGCAGCAGCTGACACATAAACAGAGACGTGAAAATGCTTGACAGTAAAAAGGTTCATCAAACTGAAAGTGTGTTGGAAAAAAAACAGCATACAACATAAACAAATACATATAGAGTGTGTGTATGAAGCATCCTCCTATAGGAGGACTGTGTGTGCTAAAGCCTACTTACAAGCCCTGACTTTTAAAATGTATGCCTGTGCTTTCCTCGTGTGTTTACCTTTATGATTTAGAGGATTTTGCATTGCTTGTTCACTAACTCGCGCGGACAGGCAAACAAACAGCTTTAGCAAACGGGTATGTGCATATGCATACATGCACGTCTCTCCTGCATTCAGACAAAATTGTAAGTAATTAATCTAGCGGAGCGAAGCGGCAGCGGTGCAGAAATAATTGCTTCGCTATAAACATTTTTCACAACACCAGCGGTGTGACACAACTTGAGTTGAAACAGATATAATTTACTGCGCTTGCACACACATAATAATGACTTTCTGATAGTGTCAATATTTGGCAGACTCAGAATAACAAAGGTAAACTATCAAAATGTCAACGTGAAGCATGGGCTGCCTTTTTCCAGATGATTTGTGGAAAATAACAAGGTAAGGACAGAATATTATATCCTGCTAACATTGTCTACACTGATATTGCTTTCAGATGATAGAATTAGAAATAAAGCAAGGAGGCACTTACCTCTATTTGCTCCAGGGTGTCTTGTAGTTTGGAATTAAGTTCACTGGAAAAGAAAGAAGATATCAGTGTGGGTTAATGTGGAATGAGATAACAATCATATCAATCACTTGCTTTCTTTGATCATTTGAATAATGGTCAGAGAATAAACAGTAATTGTGCTGCACAAACTAGTGTGCTGTCCAATCCCTGAGCTTTCGGATTTCGGGCATAGCTAGCACTGAGATCACAAAGACGTCATTTTTCTTTCTTTCTTATTATTTTTTTATTTTTATTTATTTATTTATTTTTTGTAGATGTCTTTTTTTGTATCCTTGGAACTCAGGACTGTCAGGACTCTCCTGACAGGTTTGTGGACAAGTTTGATGTGGATGGAATCGGGGGGAGGTGATATAGCAAAAACTGACATCACAATATTTTTTTTCAAAATATCTCAATAACGGCATCCCAAACGATATCTATGTCTTTGGCCACAGAAGAAGTCAGACCCTTGGTGAAATCCTTGCACTGTTTGCCCACTTGTCATAAAGCATACAACAAATTAAAGCCTCTACGGTACCACAATGCTCTGGTTTGTTTTTGGTGTTTTTGCTTGTAGCGCTTTGAGTTCACTCACAGTTTCATCTTGCATGCATGTAAGATTATATTTACAATGTGTTTTCTACACATGCTGTATCTAACGATTGGATAATGAAGTTTTTCGACAGAAAAAAAAAAAAAAACTGTAGAGGGACTGCTGCGCGAGACGTAGTATAGAAGTACATACTTCAGCACACAACACCAGGCCTCCTGGTGGGACATGGGAGGGGTCTCCAGCAGTGTAGTTGCTCATAGGGCTGTGCAATTAATCAAAATTTGATAGTGATTTCAATTTTCAAGTCAAACGATCTCCAAACTCAAGTAATCGAGTTGAAACGATTGATTTGACAATTTCTGAAAAAAACGTGCATGCACAACACATTCCTTTCCACACAGCCCTGCTACAACCTACATTCACTCAGCTGAAGAGCAAAGGAGGTGTGTTGTGTTTTGCATCAATTACCAACAACAAAGTGGGGTTTTTTTTAGAGAGAAATGCTGAATAAATGCATCGTATAACTCAAAAAAAATCATCATTTGAATAACCGTGGTTTCAATATTGAAATATTTGGTCAATATTGACCAAAATAATCGTGATAATTTTTTTCCGTAATCGAGCGGCCCTAGTTGCTCATTAAGAATAACAGCGATGCGTGCTTTCACTTTACTGCATAGGTTGAGGCATCGTTGAATGACATTACTGCTCTAGAATTGTGTGATGGTGTGATATCACGATATTACATTTTCTACCGATGTCAAAAAATACCAGCATGATGCCTCTGAGTGAGAGGGAAAAGTTCATCTCAGGTGGAAGAGTTCACTTATGGGGGATTTTGGTGTCAGCTGATGGAAAATTGTATGGCAAGATCCTCTGTATGATGGGAGTTCACTATTTTCCAGCTGGCTTACTGTATGTTGCCTTTATTTACAGCGTTGAGTTTTCAGATGATAAAAAAAAAGAATAATATGTTGACAACAATAAGCTAGAATAAGTTCTCCCAGCATCTTTCTTGGGCTTAATCAAATCAACATGTGAAAACTATGAGTGGTTTTTTGTTTACCTGTAAAGTGATTCTATATAAAGCACAAGGAAACTACATATCTTTGGTCCCCACTCAGATATAGCCTCATCCTAAAAAAAGCTGAAAAACTGTGAAGCAACAGAAATTGCGACTGTTCAGGAGATCCCAAGATACCAAGTCCATTCCCTTGTGACTCCACCACTCCGTGCTGCATCCATTCATAATCACCCTCTGTTTCACAGTTTCCCTGCCTCCATCCCTGCTTTGCTTGGGGTCTTTTTCAGGTCAGCCCATCTCTTATGTTGTGCCTTGTGAGTCTGGAGTTGCCCAAGGGAGAGAATGTCCTTAGCAAATTGCTAATTAAGCATCTTGGCTTAAGCTGGGGATAGAGAGTATGCAGGAGGCATCTGAGAAACTGGGAAGAGACTGCAGAACAATTCCCTCTTGCATGTTGCGAAACAGGTAACAAAATGAGATGCTGTCACCCTTTTGGTATGCCTGTGTGCACACAGGTGCACATAAGTGTGAATAATAACTCATTAACAAATCTTTAAATGGAAATGGAGGAGCTAACCATAAAAAAACAAACATAATACCGGTAAGATGTGAGACAATAGAGATAAAATTAGCTAAATACTGATATTCCACTCGTCATGTAGCCAAAAGCAAGACAGAGCAACAGCTAAGAAACAGCTAACAGTGAGTGACTAATCATGAAGGAGTTTACCATCAGCGTGACATTCAGTGACAACACTACTTATGATCATCATTACTACAGCACCACTGGAAGATGTAGAAAGTTGGTACGTGCCGCAGCTTTTATAACATCAGAAACTTCCAGCTAAACTGTAAGAGAGCAAGTCACAGGCAGGCAGTAGTCTCAGTAGAAACACCAACTTTAAGCCAGAGTATAAAACAAAACAAAAAAAAGTCAGTAGAGGGCTGGCTCAACTACAGATGGATGATCTGATCAATGTTATGTCCAAGCTACTGAGGAAATACATCTGAATGTTCATCAAAAAGGTCCAAGCGGGTGTATTGGCAGCCACAGTATGGAGGTACACCACGGGAGTGTAGGCCTAGGCGATCAAGCATGTTCATTACACAGCATTTAGGTGTTTAGCAGAGTAACTGGAGCAAAATCAAACACTGAACAGCTCTGAAAAGCAGGAGAGGAGAAAGAAGAACCAGTCCCTGCAGTATGGCAGACATTAAAAAAGTGATGAGCACAAAGAACAGGACAGCAACAGAGTTCAATACGACCCACAACGGACAGCTGAACTAAAATACACACATTCAAAGAAAACAGGGGACTCCTGAGATTAAAATGCTGAACTGAAACCAGTCTTTATTAAATGTGCTTTGGTTTTTACTTTTGGACAAACCTGTTTTAAACTGTTTAATTCAGCAAATACATATATAGCCAGAGGAGGCCAAGGAAACTAAGATATGTCCTTCTAAAGTTCATTATTAAGCCTTCCACCACCACTAAAGCTGACTTATAACCTGCTGACTTAATCTGAACGAAAGTAGGCCGAATCAATTTGTATCCTGCTGATATATCCAGGAACCATCTTCAGGGCTCAATCCACATAAAACCTCCACTGGAGCTTTTGAAGAATGCCTCACAAGGTCAAGGAAAGTCAATAACTCTGGTCACCTGCTGTTAATCTGCGTCTATCAGTTACATAATCCACAATACTTAATGGCACTGTCCATTGTGTATGCAGATAAAGCTCCTCCCTACATACTGGTACCCTTTCATGATCAGAAAGAATGCATAAATAACAGATGAGGAGAAAAAAGACTAATTAGCAAGCTGATCCCTGCAGGAACCACAAGGATTGAAAGAGTCACATGGAAATCAGAAAGTCTTGTTTTTTCTTCTTCTATTCACCCTTTTCAATTATCACTGACAGTAACGGCCCACAGGCTTTTGAGGCTAGCCTCTCCACTCTGATTTGCTAAAAACAACCAAAACAAAACAAAAAACAAGCATAGTTTGCTTAAAAAGAACTGGTGGATGTTCACATTTTATGAGAATGCCATTCATGCTGCAGTCATGTTACAGGGCATGAGAAGGAGGAGCTTGAAGGCAAGAGAAGGGCTTCAAAGGGAAAAAAAACACAGCGGGAAGGGACAAAAGTAACAACAATTATGCAACAAAGAGAGCAGGGAGGTTATGTGGGGGAGAAAAGCCAGGATGTTGATGAGGAAAAAGCTCCATAATGAAGGGAATTTGGTGGAAGAGCAGTGGGAAAACTAGATCATGCCTGATCAATAGAACCTGAGTGGACTGTTTTCCTCTTCAGCTCCAAGATTTAGTTCATTATTTAGATAATTGGAGCCAATATAGCAGCAAAAGTGGTAAAATTTCTGTAATTATAGGCCCTTAAAATTTACAGTAGTGGTAGTAACAGCTTAAGCTGTCACTTGTTCATGCATAACCGTTTTTTTCTTTTTTCTAAAAACACTTTAATCATTTTTACGTTTATTAGCTTATAATGATCTGTTTTCCCATCAAGAGCCCATAATAAACTTTTAAATCAGTCCATACACAAACCAGGGCCTAAACAAAGCCGGCTTCAGATCCTTAGCATCAGTTTGGATCTAGTAAAAGCACACCTTTATACATTTATCTACATTAATTTCATTTTTATGTTACATGTAGAATTACTACAAACCAGAAGTCATTATCTTCCACCTAGCGTTTCATCTAAACTGTGTCACCGCAGCTTTCAGGCCTGCTGCTGAGCATCAAAGCATTCTGATTGCAGGATGGTGCTGGGATAAGCCGATCTAATTTGCCATTCTGATTCCTTTTCAGGTCGTTGCCACATTAACAATGCCAATTGATGAAATTATAGTCCCACTTTGCATTAGATTCAAGCAGAGATGATTTTGCAATTATATTAAGTATGATTTTAGCTTCTATGTGTAAATTAAATCGCAGGAGTAAACACAAGTGAGCTGTCACGTACTGTATACATAACAAGCTGCAGACACCACGACAAACTGCCTCACATCTTCATCACCTGCATGCACAGATAATATAAGTCAGCAAAGAATAATGGCAAAAGCTTTTGAATGGCATAATCTATATCCTTATTATGAAGCTAATTTATTAGCTCAAATTGAAAGAAATAGATCCCAATCAGGTGAACGAAATTTAGATGACAAATTCATGTTTTCAAATTTTGAAAAAGGTGTGAATTAACCAGTCTGATTGTCCTAAACATACAAATGATGTTGCTTGTGAAGCGCAGGGTCATCAACACACACACATTTCAACACTGCCGGTGCATGTGCATGTTCACAGACAAGAAATCTGATTATCTTTTGCCACTTTTGCAGCGTTTTTGTGTACCCTCAATTTCAAGGTGGATCCTGTGCACTGCTTTCTTAATGGGATCTCAGGCGAGTTGGATTCACATGAAAACGAGGGTGCATTGTTTGCCTTTACGCTGACTCAACTTATTACAGCGGCATACTCCAGCAGCTCATGTGAAATCAAATTAAATCCAGATAGTCAGGAACAACAGAAGATATCCAAGTACGGTTAGTTTACAGGAGATATGAAGGGAGCCAATGTGATTGGTGGCCGTCATGAAAAGGACTTGAGCAATGTATGAAATTAAAGAGAAATGCAGATTTTTCTTCACATGTCGTCGGAATGTTAACACAATGCTGGTCAAAAATAGAAATGGAAAGAAAAAGGGAAATGGAAACGTACTGTAACCGGCTCTTTCAAAGCACCCCGGTATCCTGCTGTTAGAGTAAGAGGAGGACCTTATCATCAATCCTCCAAAAGAACCTGCACTCCAGCTATAAATACTAGGAATAAATTAGCAAACTGCTGCACATGTATTGGTGACATGTTGAGCAGCCTGCAAGCAACTGTTTGGGTATTTGAGATTGTAAAAATTCATGAGAATGAAAATGTTACAGAGGCTTTCTGCCTTTCTTTCTACACTTTCCTAACATGCAGCAGAGATGTCCTGTCCTTCGAACACATTCTAAAACATGAGCATCACTTGGCTCAGGTGGGTATACCTCACTTAAAAAACAAACAAAAAACAACTAGAACAATAAAGAACTGGAAGCAGAGCTATATTTTGACCTCATTTGTGTATCTGCATGTGTGCAAAGATGCACCCTCGACTTTCTTTTATAAAGCAAATTTCATAAAAACAATTCTCATTGTGCATTTTTTCCATTTCTCCAAACCATTGGTTCCAATAATTAATAGACAAAAAAACAGAAATTTTCTGTAAGCTCATCTATGAACATTAATTTCAGCACAGCCAAACATTTCCAAAATAAATATAGTTATTCTGTAAAATACATTTTCTAGTACTTGGAGGCCTGAAGCCGCCCACTAGCCACAACTGTGGACTGTCTTTTTTATACTTTAAGGAAAAAGGCTAGCCATAAAACTAAACCTCCATCTAAGGCCTTTTTATTTAAGGCTCAAAATTAAATGAAAGAAGAATGAGAAGATTTTAATTTAGCTGCCACACAAATGAGAAATTAAATCTTAAAAACAGACCTGAAATTGCAACATGCATGTGTAGTATTTGAGGAGTTAAATAAAGTGCATAAACGAGCGATTTGGTCATAAATGGTGTATAAATACTTGCTTTATGACAAACAATATGCTTTCTGTGGTCACAGCGACCTTTCAGTTCATCCACGAGTCCAAGGGAACATCAGTGCCGAAAGTTAAAGAAATTCCCTCGTGGCATTCCTCAGATATCCTGTTCACGACGAGACTGGGATGGACAAAAATCCCAAAGGCATAAATCCTCCAGCCACAGCTGTGCTTCATTTCATAATGATCACAGACACGTTTCTACACAGACCGGCTCACCGACATGACTGAGTTCTGGACTTCTAAGTGAGGATCCATTACATTCAAACCCTCGCCAAATGACTTCATTAAATGCAGATGAAACCTACCTGTGACAGTTATCTGTCTTTCTGTATTTCACACTGAACAGGAGTTGTAAATCTGCCGTCTGAGGTGAAATTCCTAAGACTGGTAGTAATGTGTTTTATGCTTGCCAGAGCTGCAGAGAGGACCAGCTGCGGGGATAGAGATGGAGTAGGCTAAAGCAGCTCGTGTGGCGGGGAATCTCAGAAAGTTTCAGATACTCCACGTTAAAAAACACAAACAAAAAAAAAGACAATATATACACTCCCTACCACGGGTGTCACGTTTCTTTGTTGGAAGCATTTGCTGCAAGCATGCACAGTCTATGTTTTTGTAACTAGTTTCACAGCCAGAGAGGGATAATTGAAGTTCAAGACTGCTGGTTTAACACTGGAGGTGAGCTCTAGTCTCCACTTTTAATGAGCACCTCTAATGAGCATCACCATGGACATGCAGCTCCATTAAGGATAAATTAATGGCTCAGTGAAAACAAAACTGATATCCACACAAATAAGCAACAGCTTGTAGTGGAGGGAGGGGGGGGGCAGAAGAAGGATTTTTCCCAGTGCATATTAGTTCCTTATCGATTCCACATTTCCAAGCTGTCACTCAAAGTGGCAATGTGGCAAAAACATCCCCATTGGTTTCCTTCTTTTGTTGTTTTTTTCGTTTTGTTCCACTCTTGATAGAATCTGAATATAAATGCAGACGTTTTATAAAGACCCTCTGCCAAGATGTAAGCTGGAAATAAAAAGAAACAGTCTATGTTCATTTTAAGGGGTGCTGTATGCAATCTCGCACATCAATCTCCAACACCACCTTCCTCTTCATAGCAACCGCTCAAATCACACCCTACCTCTTATAAAGATGGGAACAGAAAGATATGTTTGTTATGATGATTTAGAACAGTGTGTGACAGCACTGTTTCCGTCTCGGGTGTTCTGCTGTCTCTTGTGCCTTCGCTAAAGTTTGTCAGCATGTCTGTCTGCCGATGGTTTCTGCTTTGCAGCCATCTGTATGTCAAGGCTGACCAACCGCCTGCCAGCATCTCCGCATCTTGTAATTGGATGTTTTCTCAATAGAGGATAAGCAGTAATATGCTTAAGTGGGATGCTGCCAGATGCATATTGAATGAAACCGCTATGCTGCCTTAAATGAAAATTGATTACAGCCAGACAACATTTTTAAGCTAAAAGCCAACGACAATATCTACAAACGGGAAAATGCTTTAAAAACCATTTTTAACAGTATAAGTAAAGCAAAAGAGCAGATATACAGAGATGACAAGGCAAAAAACAAGCGAGGGTTCTCTAAATATAGCAATTAGATGATAAAAAGAAATGTCTGGCGCTCTTTGATCTGCTTTATAAAAGAAACGCACTTTAATAGCAGATTAATATCGAAATGTCTTCAATACCAGCAGAAATTGAATCAAATTTTTTTAGATTGACAAGACAAAAAAGATTATATATATCAGAAAATGTTCCAGCCAGCGAGAAAATGATTTGAGCCTTCTCACTGCGGACGCAGCTAAATACTACTGTTTCAGTCAGCTCGTACCGTACCTAATGCAGCTGTAGTGTTTGAAGGTGCTGGCAGCTTTTTGGCATTCCAGACAGAGCTGGATTGCACCTGGATAGTCTTCCTCCTGAAAGAAGAGAGAAGTGAGGTAATTTAATGTACTTTCCAAGCATACAGGATTTTCCGGGTAGGTACAAACAGTATGCAGTCGCCTCATGAGTCCCATATTGCTTAAAAAATGTGAAAATGGTTGACAGTGTTATGCGTGACTACTTCTGTCTATTGGTTTTCTAAACTACTCTGATACAAAGCGTACCTGAAAGCGGTTGTCACGGCCGATACAGTGCAGATAATCATGGATTTGACAACCAGGGTGTCAAATCTATTCCATATGCTGCTGCTGACCTTCACAACTGATAGACATTTTGCCAGAGAATGTAGTGTTTGTGTGGGTTTTGCTTTCAGTCCTGAATCCCTACTGATATTTGACCTTTTAAGTCAGTTATGAACATTTCTGTTTACGAGCGTGTGTGTCTGTGTGTGAAGGGGATTACAATACCTCAAGCATCTCACTGAGTCGAACGTCTGTTCTTTGCTGAAAAAGAGAGTGACAAATAGAGGATATGAATGGAACTAAAATGCTTATGAAGATTTAGTATCAAGCGATTAAGTGATGACTGGATTTGAGCCGATTCCATATTTTCTTGCTGTGACAACGCTGGCAGCATTTTTAATGAATTCAGCTTGATCCAATGAGGAAAGTTTGCCTGATTAACCATTGTTTTAATTTTCTACCATAAGAGGGGGAAAAGCTGCAATGATCATTGAGAGCTCTATTTAAGTCACACAGTGTGTTGTTTGTGGGAGTTTCAGACAATATTTTATACTCAGACGTTTTCTGTCAGGCCTATACTATGAATAAACCTGATTCATGTTAGCAAACCACATGAATGAACAATAACATATAGTTCTAAATAGTTTTAAACGCTCTGCACAGGGTTTCTATATGTTTTAACAAGTCAAATTTAAGACTTTTGAAGACCTTTTTAAGACCACTTGGAACAGGATTTAACACCCATTTCACGGCCACACTGTCAAAAACAGATTCCTCAACTTTTACAAAGATATAGTCAAAAAAGATAGATTGAACAACAACTTCTTCCTATTATTACCTACGTCTATCATCAGTACCCAGTTTGAAATTTTCCTCTAAAAGGTAAACACGATATTTAGGCAAACATGCAAACCTCAAGTTGACAGATGACGGCTGTGCAAAGACCCACCCTGATCTCTTTCTGATTGGTTAATATTAAGGCTCTGTCAAGATTTACTGTATTGTTTGGGAAAAACACATGGATCTGTTGTTTTTTGCTTATTTTTTCACTGTCATTTTTCTAAGTGACAGAAATCTGTCTTTACTTTACAGTTGTTAAGTAATTCAAGACCTACCATATGACATTTAAGACCACAACTGTCAAATCTAAGGACTTTTTAAGGAAGTAAATGTAGATTTGGAAATGTAAGACTTTTTAAAACCCAACGGGAACCCTGTCTACGGAAACTTGAATCAATCAAAGCAGACTTATTAAGACTTTCCAACCTCAATGAATGAAATCAAGACCAATATATAGGTCTAACTTGAGGATATAAAGAAAAGCAAAAGAAATTTAAGGGTAGGTTTGTGTTCAGGGACCCCTGTAAACCAGAGTGGGCTGCTCACAGAGAATTCCCTGGGTGCTTACGTCACAATAAATGATGTTAAGAGAAAAAAGGTCAGATTTGAACTATTCTGTGTATGATGACTTTACCAGGGTCTTGATGGTCCTCAGGGACTTGAGCAGACCTGTCAGCAGGTGTCTTCTCCTCTGATTGGCTAACAGACCTAGGCTGGCCTCGGTGAAGCCTTCCTTTGCAACACTAAGTTGTCTGCAATAAAGAGGTTTCAGGTCAGTTTTACTTATTTTCAGTGATTTGTAGGGTGCTCAGCGGGTTAATATGACATGGGAGAGTGTTGCAACATGAAAACTGACACCAACAAAGATACAGTCAGCTGATACGTTGATATCTGGTGGTTGAGTCTGATAATGACAAAACATAGGTAGTGATTTACCACACAAATACTGAGCACAAACAAATAATCTTGACACTGATTATTGTGAAAGTTATAAAGTTAAGACTGTGTGTTCAAGCAAATAAATGATGTGAAACAATGTGGCAGGGCTTGAGAGATGCCCGAGGGCTAAGTGGAAAGGGCAAACACACTATATGGTTACAACCCTGTGCAATGCCGAGGCTGTGGACTGCCAGATGGGTCAGACATTTACTGGATATCATTCCCCTGCTCTCTTTGGCCACATTTCAGGACCATCCCCTCTGTGCTTTCAGGCTGAGCCAAAAACTATGATCTTCAAAAGTTGGAGAATGGACGAGGGGAAATTACCGCGATTATGAAACAAGCACTTAGTATTCGGTTCATGTTTGAATGAGCAATTTGAGCAGCTATTTCGGTTAGTGAATAGGTAGCACGTAACAGAACTCCATTACCTCCTCGCATTAGTGCAAATGACCGCCGCCAGCTGCAGGTTGGTCTGTAATGCCGTCACTCTCTCCAGTTCCTGTGATGAAAGATAATGAATAGAGATAGAGATTATGATCAATATGACCACGCATCCTTCCACAAAAGTACATGAATATTGGAAATTTTTTAAAAGTTAAATCTGGGTTCAAAGCTTTTTTTTTTTTTTTTTTTTTTTACTCATTAATAGGGATGGGCGATATGGACTAAAAAATATATTATGATAATTTCTGGTTTTCATCAAGGTAATGATAATTGACAATAAAAAATATCCAAATTGTTGGTATTATGAATTTATCACTACATTCTGTCTTGAGAGCCCTAAAATAACACTAGAAGCCACTAAACTACATCAATTAAGTTCAAGTAGTAAACATGTATTGCAAAACTGACACCAACAAGTTTGAAAAATAGGAACAAATTTGACATTTATTCAAATGGTGCAAACAGAAAAAATAACCATATAAATAACTGTAAATGCAAGCTGATAAATTCAAACAAATTTATCGTTTTTATCGTGAGATGACAAATTATTACCATGATGAATTTCTTTGATGATATATCACGCACTGCAATATATCGCCCATTCCTACTCATTAAGACAAAATACAAAGTTGTTTTAAGATTCACATGGTAGAGGGAAAAATCACTTCCTCCAGGCAAGTAATAGAAAAAGATATGAACAGCAATTCTGATGCACATGACAGTCATGTTGAAAATAATTAAACCTGTTAGAAAGTTTGCTGGGCTGCAGGTAGCACAATGCCTTAGAGGGAGCACATAAGCAATGATCTTAGAGAAGCAATTGCCGTTGCTCATCAGCCTGAGAAGGGTTTTTAGGTAATTTCCAAACAATTTATAATTCATCATTCTGCAGTAAAAACATTATTTACAAGTGAGAAGAAAATTCAACACCACTCCAAATATTCCCAGGGAAGGGAAACCGAACAAATGCAACCCACATTTAGAGCAATGCTCAGAGGAAAAACTCTGCAGGTAGCTACATTTCAGACTCTACAAACCTCACTTATGTTAAATGTTTAAGTTTATAAAAATAAAATGAGAAAAGAGAGAGCGTGTGTGGTTTGTTTGGAAGGTTACCAGCTGAAAGTCTCTCGTTAAAGAACATGGCAGCTTGACTTCAGTTTGTAAAGTTACAACTGAACAAATCATAGAGAATCGGGAACAGTATCTTTTGTTCACACAAGACCAAAATGCGCAGCACAAACACCTCCCACCAAACCAAGAGCTCAGTGGTGATGGGGTGATGATTTGGCCTGGTTTTGCTGTCAACAAGTACACCATAAACTCCTTTGTATACCCAAGTATATTAGACCAGGGCTACACAATTCAGTCCTACCAGGGCCGCCAAAATCCTGCAGGTTTTCAGTCTCTCCATGCTCCAACACACCTGACTCCAGTTAACGTGTAACTGTGCAAAGCTTGATAGGCTATTGGATCCATTTCATTTGAGTCAAAATCAGTGAATATTTTCTTTGAAAAGGTCATATTTCAGCAAATCTCTGCATTCTGGTTTATTTGACATTTTGCGTAGCATCCCAACTTTTTGGGACTTATATTGTACACAAAGGTTTTTTGTTTTGTTTTTCTTTAAAATAATATATTCTTTTAATTATTATGTTGTCATCTGCATGTGCTCTAATATGAGGTCCCGATTCTGTGCTACTAGTAAGGCAATATTTGCATTATTGGTGCCATAGTATAATACAGTCCAAGAGAGCAACTTTTAAAACACAGGAAATCAGAAAAGTTTTCTTCAGACTTCTGACATTTAGTGAGGCATCAATGAGCACTTTGCTGTGAAAGTTCAGACCTTATCCAACTTTAGTGACCTCTGCAGAGAACAAGTACACCCTCAGACAGTGTCGGGTTGGCATTTTTTTCCCCTCAGTATTTTTATTTTCTTGGTTTGCCAGATGTCATGCCTGAGGTTGGAGAGGCTTGATGTTTGATCTTATTTTTCAACATCTTATTATGCTTATACAAAAAAAGATCCAGTGTTCACAAAAAGTTGCCTCATAACACTGTCAGATGAAATAAAACAAACCTTTTACCAGCAGAATATGGTCTGGGGAAATCAATTTTGTATGGTAATAAAAAGAAAACAACAAACAGCGGCACTTCAGCCGCAGGCACAGGATCAGTAATTCCATTCTAACCAATCTGCCCTTATGATCTTGAGTGCTGACGAAGATCTTGATAAGTCCTCAGAACACCATCAAAGGATTATTAAATCTGCAGGTTTTTCCTGGAGGGACATGTCCCGTGTGATGCTATTCTAGGGGACTGAGACCAAATCACCTTGGTGTAACACCAACTTGAAAAACTAGTTTCATGTAAAGGTCCAAGAAAGATCATGTAGATGCGCATTAGCAGTATAAACTGTTAACCTGTGTTCCCTTGTACTTAAAAACCTGTTTTACTGATGTACTATAAACTGTTTTTTTAATTGTTATTATTTAACTTTTATGTAACCAGGACAGTCCCATTGAGATTAAAAACCTCTTTTTCAAGGTAGTTCTGGCCAAGAGGCAACAGATGTTCAGTGATGTTGATAGGTACACGTCCTTTGAATGCGTCTCTGACGCATTCAAATCTGAAAGGACGCAGTAAACTGGCTATCCGTGCGTCCCAGGGACTCACCACATTTTCCCATGAAAAACGACACATTTTGAACAACTCCTGTTTAAATTCACAGCAACTACCGAAAGAAACTTTCTTTTCACACCCATGGACGTTGCCACTTTAAAATATCATCATAGCTTTGGAACGAAGCCCGCGTGGACTCAGTAGTAATCCTTTAATTATGCTGATGGAGAATATCAGAGATGTCCTTGAAGGCAGCACAGCTGTGTGCGTCTCACCCGGTCTCACCTTAGGTTTCGTTTTACTGTACCCAGTAAAGAGGCCATTTTAAATCTCCTTTCTCTGCTGGTTTAGGGTTCATGGACGTCGTTAGGCCTGTTATAGTTTAATGTTTGCTTGGAGGACCATGCATGACTACAAATCCCAGCAGCTGGATTAAGTTTTTCATCCCGATGTGACACTAGCACATGCGCACATCACAAGTCTGCTCGTGGTTGAAATGGATGTAAGTTTTTTTTTTCCCCTCTCAGAAGAAAGTAAGTCATCTGTCCTGCTTGTTGTATAATTCAGATAAATACAGCTACTGAACAAATGAAAAAAGGAGGATTATTGATAATACTGGGTTGTTGTGATACATAAATCCTTCCTTTTCCTGTTAAATTGTTAGCATGATGCTGAGTTCTGGTTGCGTTAGCTGTGAAAACATGTACCTTTTTCAACACCATATTCTGTAAAATCATATTCTTACTGTACCAAAACAAAGTGCAGTAACTGGTAAGATTGATATTCTTAAGGCCTCCATTAGGCTGAATGATGGTGCAGTGCTTTTATTTTCTTTTATTCTTGGGTCAGTATGACTTTCTTCCACAAAACCAAATAAACAAATTTTTATGAAGTTAATTTGGGAATTGTAAATTGACCCAATGAGTTACTGTGAAGAGAAAATTCCTAGCTGGATATTTCTGCATCTTATCTGATGGAATAACATGTGGTTTCCTGCATTTCTGTTTAAAGTTTAGCATTTACATTATTGCATACAGATTATTTCAACAAGAGCACAGTGGTCATGGTAGTCCATGCCACACAGGCTTGATGTGTTTAAAAGAACTTTAAAATAATGTTTTTTCAATAGAAAAGAATTGAAGGAGAAAGTCTGGCTTTTAACCGGCTTTATGACTTCCACACTACAAGATGGACAAAATATTGAATGTAATATCATGAGAGCTAAGCTCCTCCTGTAATTTAATCCTAGAGGCATTTGATTTTTATGTCATGCAACTGACAGTTGTTTTGTTATAAACTTTTCATATTTCAATTTTTGTTTAATTTCATATACACATACATGAATATGTCCGTCAATAATAAACATGTCATACCTTACCACCAACAAGAAGAATGTAAGAAATAGATGGTAGGTTTTTTTTTTTTTTTTTTTTTTAAATCGGGGACCCATTGAATTTCCCAGGGACCCACTCAATCACCTGTGGGTCCTGGGGACTCACTACACTGAAAACCTATCAGCATCACTGGAAGTTGCATGACAAAAATTGCAACTATCTGCTATTCAGTTCAAGGAACAATGTCAGAAAGTTTCCAAATTACAAGGATTTGCTTTATAATTAGGAACAGAGTGGAAGATGAGTGTAAGTTCTCCTGCCAACACCTCTAATTATTCCTTTGGTGAATGCACACGCATACTGTATTTGGTTATTGGATATTCTGTACCAAAATATTAGATTTCATTATTTATTAAACAAATTACATACAGAATAATGACAGCAAAATGATCATGGTTATCTGTTTTAATCACCACAGATATTTTGTTCCAACTGTGAGAGACATTTTCATGACAGATTCACATTAAAAATGTATCCATCACTGTTCACTTGAAGCCAACTTGATCAGGCTTAAATTGGTAATAACGGCTACTTGCACGAACACATTCAAAACAATTCATATCAAATCATTTTATGCCATTAAAACACATAACTTGAACTCAACCATGATGGAAAAATCTCCCAAAAATATTCTAAAAAAATTAACACGCTTCTAACCTAATTTTTAGCCTGTCTGCCTACTGGGATCTTTCACCAGCTGAACTAAAAAATCCATTCTTGGCCCCTAAAGTTCTAAAAAAAATGGGAAATATACAGATGGGAAACCACTCTGCATCAGATCAATCTAGTATCAGGATGTATTCAAACTGCAAGACACAACCAAAAAAATTATCAAATAGACTTTTTCAGTAGATACTGTGTGGCATAAATGAATTGACAAGATGCATTTAGAAATTAAGAACCAATAACCATTCATAACAGTCAGAAAGTGATCTTGTTTGCAAAGCAGGAATGGGAAGACTCATAAGGTTAAACTAAAAAATAAGTTAAGAACTGAGCAGTTGATTGAATTACATCCTACAAACATGGGGCCACATGTTGAGCAGCAGTATCATTAATAGCTGTAAAGCCCTGCTATGTCTCATATTTGTGACAGAGACAAATTCATTTGAGCCAGACTCAGTAAGCAGTCAGTCACAGCTAAAATCCCTGGCTATCCCTCATCAAGGTCATGGGGGAAAAGAAAAAAAAGGGATATAGCATTAAAATTATTCAATTTTATTAAAAGCTTAATATGAACAGGATTCATTTCTATAAACAGTTCAAATCTGATCACTAAGGAAACCCCCTCTGAGTCCAAAATAACAACGAGTTTGCTGTGCAGTCTCTGCCCCAAACTGACTGTTATTATCAGCACACAGTAGATGAGCAAATACAATAGCTCTGTGATAAAATGTGGTGGTGGTGATGATTGGGGTGGGGGCACTGGGCCTTTTGTTATGCACACAAAGATACACAGAAAAGACAAAGGCATTTTTAACGCTCATTCATGTAAGTTGAAACCAACACACACATCCATACAGACACGTGTGTTGAACATGACGAGTGTTTAAAATCTAGCCTGAGGCTCCACTTTGTTGTTACATCACGGCTTAGAGCCGTCTACGTTATCAGTGGGGTACACTTAACCTGACAGACAGCCCGGTAAATCAGTTTAGCTCGTGTAGGAAGCGAAACGGTCACTGTGGGAAGTAAGGGTTAAGGAGGAAGAGCAGGAATTTTCTTTTTTGGATGGGGGGGGGGGTTGTTTCTTTATTCATTTATTCATAAGAGGTCTGTTGTGTGACCCTCCATTACATTGGCTATGCACTGGCTCCTTGTTCCCACCCTGCCTTTACCCTCTAATAATGCCTCTGGTTGGATTCAGCACCACTCACTTTGCTGTTATTGCCAATAGAAAGCAAACTCGAATGCCGTTTAGGGCGTATAGTCGCAAAATCTGGCAGATGATTTCTTCAATGTGATGCACTTATGCCACCCACGTTCACACTCTGTTACCTGAAGGATATGTGTTCATACCTGCACATCTCTACAGGCATTAACCCCCCTGTCACATCCAATTATTGTAAATTTCAAGTGTCCGTGGTGAAAAAGCCTTAAACCCTCATGTAAGAGTGAGGCAGAACCAGAGATGCTGGACAACTCTCGAATGGAAGCTAAAGGGAATCACAGACAAAGGCAAAAACAAGTCCCTGTCATTAAATTAGTGTTGCTACTTACAATAATTAAATACCAGTTTGATTCCACTCTGTTGAAGCGGTGCCGAGAAACCATTCTTGCAAACCAAAAACTGTTTTTCAAAGGGTCATGCAACCTGAGCACACCATTTTAACAAGAGAAGAGGAGGCAGTTTATCCAAATCACCCTTCTGCTTGTATTATTGATGAAGCAGTTTAAGTGGGTCACACATTGAACTCATCTTTTAATAGCACGAGATTAAAAAAAAAGATACAAAAGTTTAAGATGAAGGGTCGATAAATGTTGACAGCTACACAGTAAGAATAAGTCATAAACAACTGCACATTCACCAAAGGTAACGGCTCTGGCATCCATGAAATATTTTTACTTGAGAAAATTGGATCACACGTTCTGAACACAAGTGGAGAACATGTGTCCCTGGGGGGACACCAAGAGGGATCAGAGGGGTCTCTATATAGCTATGAATCATATTAGATGCTTTGCAGCTCACCATTTCAAACACTGAGGCATGAGTGCATGTCTCTGTGCAATTTTTGTGTCCACTGATGCGTTACACCCAGCACGGGAGCACTAAGGGGAAAGCAGTATTAAGCCCCTTGGATGCGTTTTCTGTGTAGATGTTTGATAAAACATCAAACTGAGGGGTTAAGACATACAGGGAGAGAAAAAAAAATGTTAACAAAACATAGAACAAGGAAAACCTCAAGGGTAAACTGTGTGTTACATTGTTTCTGCAAATGTACAACAGATAGTGAGCAAAATGACTAAATGTGAGCTGGCACGGGTCAATAGAGAAAAAAAAAATGGTGACATCTTTAAGTTAGCCCTATTTTTATTTTAATTTTGCAGAATTGAAGGTACATTCAAAGAAATAAATTAGAAATTAGAAATTAATTTTCAGATTCCAGTGATTTCACTGCAGTTGCCCCCGAAGCCATTTGCAGTCAGCTAGAACTTAACAGACTTATCGGATAGAAATCGGATCAGTCTAATGAAGTTTACCAGCTAAATCAGGTAAAGAAAAAACTATCTTAATGAAACATAATGCATATAACATGAGTTTCCTGGGAGATTTATCATGACACACCTTAAAGCCAAGTCCATGTAAAGACAAATATAGCAAACACAGTCCTATTCAAGATCCAATAATCCAACCCTGAGATGCACTGATGGTGGCTGCAGCTGCAGCACACAGCTGAACAGTTTCACTTATGACTCAAGATTCGCAAATCCAGAAAGGTATTTAATGAAAAGGAATCAGTGAAAAGATTTATCACAACAGAAAATGTAGTATCCTGTAATCTTTCAGCTGTGCATGAAAAAAATAAATAATAAAAAATGAAAAAGAAACTGCTGAACGCTCAGGTTCATTTCAGTTCATTGGAAAATAAGGCGAGCACCGAGGGACTTCGTCTTAATTCACAGCCTGGACTGTTTTATGAATAAAAAGATAACCCTCCTCTTTTTTTCTTATCTACAAATAGTCAAATTTCCTATTGCCATGGTTACTAAAGCTCTATTCTTATCTTGCTGACGGTTGCCAGTTGACACACCCTGAGGAGTGTTTCCTCCAACACTCCCAGTGGCATCAAAATGCCTTAATACTCATTCCCAATATGCCATGACGTAAGAAAGGAAGCAAAAACCAAATAAAATTAACAGCAAAAGCTAACTTCTCTGTTTTGGAGTTAAAATTTCTGCATCTGGTTTACTTTTTAAGACAAGGGCTGAAGGTCGGCTGAGGCCGAATTACCTTGACATAGGCGGGCTGTTTCTCCAGAATGAGATCAGCAACCTTTTTAGAAACCTGGAGAGAAAGGCAGAGCAAAGATGAGATATTGTGGAAGACTGAAAAAAAGAAAAAAAGGAGCAAAAATACATTCCTATGTTCCTCCTAGATGTCACCCAACAGAAACAACTCGGGCATTGTAATCTTGCTTTGAGGATGGAGAGTGAATAACAATCACTGATGTCTGTATCTAAAGCGCCAAATAGCCAAAGCATTTTAAGAGTGTGTCTCTTTCTCAGTTTCATTTATTTCACCGTCCTCCTTAATAGTACCACTCGTCTTTCTTAGAAAGGCATCTGCTATGTTTGTTCCCACTGTGTTTCCCAAATATCTACCCTCTACAGTGTCTTTTTGATAGTTAATTCAGGGAAACTAGTTAGTTGAAGAGCTTGAGTCTTGGCTTTCTGATCAGTATGAACCCTGATATGTGTGAGGTGCATGTCTACTTTTAGTGGTGATGGAATGAGCAGGAGAAACTGAAAAATCTGCAGCCTCACACACAAACAAGGTCATGCTCAACAAATAGGAAGCAGGCCTACTCACTGATTTAAGCTGCGGTTATAACTTTTTCTCCAAAACACATACAACCAAGACGTCACCCCGATGACCTCAAGCTTCTAACATAGTCGGGTTTTATTCATACAGGTTTAACCTAAACAAGTCAAGAGGCATTTCATTATAAAAACTTGTATATCTTATAAGAGATCTTTTTTTTTTATCAAAAATGTTTAGATAACTGTCATTTTAACAACAAGAAAAAAACACTTAACACCACAAATACAGCAGCTGGACATGAATGTGCTGCTAATTTGAAAGGATAAGTAAAATAAATTAATAAAAAATTAACTGACCAACAACATTTTTCCCCCTTAGTGACTCATCTTTTATCCATTAACTTAATATGCATCCGTGTTCAGCTCCACACTGTTGTCAAACTCGGCGTTTCCAAACCAAGAGGAGTTTTCAGGGAGAATAATCATGAGTTTATTCAACGTGGCGAGGGGGCTGTATCTGCTCGTTTGCAGTCGATGCGATTAGGCATGCATTGTTGCCAAGTGAAGACCTGAACAGATGGCAAATATGACTGAAATGAAACAGTTCTTCCACAAGAATTTGACATCAGAGAAAGTTAGTGTGTGTTTTTCTGTTTTTCTTCTTGTGTGTGAGTTTGTTTTTAACATCGAAAACAATGTGGAAGCATATAATCCCTAAACTATTCACACAACTGTCCTAAAATAAAGCCACAATGCCACCTAATGGCTTTCCGCTGATTTCATCTTTTCACACCAAACTTTTTTAACGAGAGAAAGTTTGTAAACACAAACAGCGAAGAGCCAGCAGTAAACAACCAAACAGTGCTGCCTAAGCCACAAGGCCAAAGCCATTAATTCTGAGCTTGCCCTCAGACACGCAAATGGAGGTTAATTGTGCAGCAAGTGAGCTGCAAAGCAAGCACAAAACATGTAATATTTAGCAGATGGAGCAAATATTGTCCAAAACTAGTGACTGCCAACGAAGAGTAATCAACTCATCAAAACAATACAATGAAGAAATTCTCTCTGTGCAATGGCAGACAGAAATGAGACAAATGAGAGCAGTTACAGGAGAAAACTGATGTGCTATACTCTGCAGCTCACACACTTTGAGAGAGAAATGCAAACACTCCTGACAGAGACTGCTTGCACAGTTTTATCTAGTTTTAGGAAGCGGGCTGGCTTTGAATCAGAATAAATTCAGCAAAATCTTTGCTTCTCGTATTTGCTACTTATCGTGAAAATTAACACAGATTTCGAAGTCAATTCTACCAAAATTTGTTGGCATTAATCGGTCAGTCAGCTGTAGAGATGAAGCGAAGATTTACCAGCATGGGCTGTAAATTCATCACAAATATACCAAATAAAAATGATCTATCATACATGTGAGTTTGCTAAAACAAAAATTCAACCCCAAATGCTGCTTTGAAGCCTCCATCTGTTTGTGTCTATTTCTATCTAGCACTCAACTTTCACATGTTTATAATCATTACTACCACCACTTGTATTAAAGCAGCCTGCACTGCTTTCAACATAGTTACTTCCAAGTAAAGAAGGAATGAAAAACTGGACTGAACATCAATCTGCATGTGCACTTCATTATGTTCATTTTATCATTTTACAGTCTTTGGCTAAAAGCACAAATAGGAGTTAATTTTTCAAGTAAAAAGTTACTCTGATGAAACCCTTAAAAATTACAGAGAGCTTCATCATATCAGTGAATTCTCTCTACCATTTGTTTATCACATGGGAATTAAGGCAAACACAAACAAATAAACCACATCTCTAGACCCTGATATGTTCTGCCAGAACCTTAAAGTCTTTCAGGGCAATTAGCCCTGAGGTGAACCTCAAAGGTGTCAGATATTCTAACTGGATACTACAGCAGGGAAATTGCTCACACACCCCATCTCACACAGCTGGAGTGGAAAGAACGCAGTTCAGGAACATATGGTACACATGCATCAATATCTTTCTCACCCTCATCTAAAGTAGCCCTGTAAGTCTCACACACACACACACACGCACACACACACGGCACACACTCATGCCTACGTGGAGCTGCTTCACAGCTTAAAGCAGAAGACAGTGACTGTGTGAGGAGACCATCCACATCAGTGACCAGTAGAAAAGGCCATCACAGGGCAGCACTACAGTGAGACTCTGAAAGCACCATTATCGCTTCCTTCCATCTGCTGCAGGGATCGCCATTAGTCTGATGAACAAAAGCTTGTAAACAATTCACAAATTCAACTTCAAAGATTAAAAAGGAAAAAAAAAAAAGTGTGTGCTGGGTTTACTTTTCCTGTTCTTTGAGCACTCTCTGATGGAAAGTACAAGTCAGCAGCCTCTCTAAGCCGAATCCATTAGCATATTTCAAACTTTATCCTGCATCTCATCTGCGGTGCACAACATTGATTTTTGTGCCAAACAAGTCTTTGAACTCACCAAAAATCAGAGCGTGAAATCAATCAAACTGGCTCCCCGTTACTGCAACAAGGCAATTTTGCAGAAAGAAAAACTATTTTTTCACATCTTATTTCGCCATTGTATAAAATGCATTTTTCAAGCCAAATAAGGTATAATACGACGTACGCATTTACTTTGTCTTAGAGGGACTGGAGTGATAATCACAGTATTGGTTATAATATTGATTGTAGATTTAAACTCGATTTCAACTCAATTAAATGTATTACTGTGGGATCAAAGAAGTCATTTCAGGCCACAAATGCTTTTTAATTAACTTTTGGCTCAGTGGCAAAAAGTATAATCTCCATCTCCTTGAAGACATTCTAAAAAGGTCAAATAACAAGATGGTTCCACTTTTTAAAAAAAAAGTGGAATGATAATTATGGAAGCAAATCAAAGCATGCACACAACAAAGATGTTTCACCAAACGTCTCATCACCCAGAGATGGACAAACAGGTCAAGGACCTGCCGTGTAAGCGCAGGACTCCAACATTTCATTGATAAGCTTGCTGAGAAACTTAGCTGTGGATTTTCTGCCTGACAGCACCCTGGACCAATTACCACGGCCAATGAGAAGCCACAGGCAGACAGCCAAAGACAGAGAGGAAGCAAGAGACTTTTAAAGAGGAGATACGTGGAAGTGCGCTTGTGAACTCTTAGGTTGAGCTAACTAGCAGGTTTAACTGTGCCACAGGGCAAAAAGTCTGGAGCATCCTACTCTACTAAGCAGGCAGCTCTGTGGGCTACTGCCAAAACTGTCAAAAAAGGGGAAGTGGAGGAAGGATGGCACGAATGAAAAAAAGAAGGCTAAGAGGCATAAGGGGAATAGAAGTGGCAAAGAGCAAAAAACAACAGTGCTGAGGGAATGATGAAGGGAAATGAGTGTGCAAAAGCTTAAAGGGCTGTCAAAAAGGTGGGTAAAATCTCACCAGACTGTGGGGGTTGAAGGAGGAGGGAGGAAAAAAGCTGCTTGCGCTCCTACATGCATCTATAAATAGAATATGTTGACAGGCCAGCTCTATGAAGCTGTGAGAAGCTAAAGTGACCTCAGAATGGTGGAGATGGCTTTGCTGAGGGAGAAAACTCAGCTGCTAATGTCATGGAAACACATATGCCATCATGCGAGGACCAGAATCTGTCATTTATAGAGAAGTATGTAGGGGAAAAGTGTTTTTGGTGAATTCTGTTAACAGCTGTTACAAAGCACCCATATGCTAAAAAAAATGCTTCTCTTGCCAAGATCCTGCCAAATTGGGACTTTTAAACTTTTAGGCCTCTAGTTTCTTTTTTCATTTAGTAATAGGACTACATTTACTGGAGTAAAATAATTGAAGCAAAGTTATTTGTAGATCTTTAAAGTCTGATAAGATGTTCAATTTCTAGCAGTACCCTGGTTATACACCTGACTGCAACTTCAGACTAGGCCAAGTCTAAATCATCAGTGTTAAATATTTATAGATAATCAGCATAATTTATTCACTTTTCTGCCAACAAGAAAGGAGAATCCTAATAGAGCTGATGCGAAATTACAACAGATAATAAAAATACAATCCATTTAGTAGAAGCTAATCTGTCAACCCTGAACGGATATTTTTCTTCCAGAAGTAGAAAAAGAGGCAACAAACTCTGGGTTTGACACCATGCTAAGTGAATCTGTGAAGCACAACTTGCAAGCTGGCAGGTTTTCTTCAATAAACTCTCTCTCCTCCATCTCCTCTCCTCTCAGTCTGACACAACACTTTTATTTCCTTATCCGTACAGCAAATGTCAGGTCACGTTAATGTATAGAAATTTAAGTCTTTAGAACCTCACAATCTTGATTACATATTAGCTTGTTACCCAAAGACTGTCTTTAACATAGCAGATGATCAATCGGTCTTCAGTGTAAGGACAGACACATGATTGATTCATCCTCAGCTCAGAAGAAAATCCATACATTGCCCTTCTTTGTAAGCCGGTGACTCTGTGGACATCAAGGCTGCTGTCACTCTGTACCCCTGCACTGAAAGTACATCTACACTTACAGTACATCTCTAAATTAAACAGAGCGTTTGAGTGAGAAAAATCCACATGAAATTCAATCTGATGACTAAATCTTTTTTACATGATATAGCATGAACTCTACACCACCTATACACCAGTATCCAGTCAAGCAATGACAAACTAGTAGTCCTCGAAGGCATTCAAGCAATATTATAGGGTTTGTCATTTTCTGGAAAACAAAAGAAATGTGGATGACTCATCTGTACTTGGGCACTCGGGGGCGTAAACAGTTTTTTTTTTTTTTTCCCTTTCTTTCCTGAATGTCAGATTTCTGCAGAGCAAGTGCAGCATTATAGGGAGTGCCTGCTCAAGCCAAAGGAAAGGCTTTTTTGGAAGAGGTCAGCTTTCCTACCTTGTGGTTTAGAGGCAAGTTTTAAGAATGAACACACACAGATCAGCTGTTCTGCTCTAGAAAAATCTGTTTTCACATATCAAGGGTAATCAGAACCAAATTTGAGAGTTCATTAAAAAAAAATTCAGACACAAACCTCTGACAATGGGCTCTATGCATGCCCACTCTTCCTGAACGAAGGTGCTCCTTTGTTTCCTGTCTTTCATTACTGGGAAAAGAGGAACAGGTGTAGAACTGGCAGCACACCTGGATTAACTCCTGTCAGGAAGTAGTGCAACGTGCATAGAGCCCATTCTCTAATATGGCTTTTATATTAACCCACCACATACTTCGGCTCATCGCTAGGAAGAATCTGAGAAAGTGAATTTCAAAATCTGTTTTTTTCTCCACTAACCAATAGCACACAAGTACAACGCTTTGTCCACAGGGTAATGGCCACACTACAGTGTCCGTCTGATACATCAGCAATCAGCTTTTCTCAGCAACATCAAGGCCTTGCCAAAGGAGTACAGACCCATGGTGGCCATACGTTAACAGAGCTATTGCTTTCAACAGGAAATCTAATACATCTGAGTTGTGTCGTGTCAGGCACTCAAGTGGAAATGAGACTTTGGTCTGACGACACGGTGAGTTCAAATCAGAAGTGAAACAGCTAACTGAGGGGCCATTTCCTCTATATGTGTCACATTATTTTCACCACTGATCTGCTCCTTTTGGGGACTTGGTAGCATGTCCTGCAGCAATTTATTCCCATTGGAGAAGTGAACAGGGGCATAGATTATGATCCATTTCTCATCCTAGGAGTCCCTAAAGGAAATACAGCACCCATTTTACCCACGTCATGCATCTTTAAAGCATTCTGATAAAATATTTGCATCATTCAGACCAACTAATCAGGGAGAAATTAATATTCTTTGTGCCCATCTGTTTCTCAGCAACAAATTCTTGTCAGACAGATATTATAGACATTTTCAATAACAGTAATTCCTATTCTAGAACCCGCATCCTTCTCTTAGGGGGCACCAAAGATCAAAGGAGAGGTGCTAGCTTTTCAACTGCACAAAGGCTGTCAAACTTAGTTTTATAGATGTATAGATATCAGATTTACTGGATTATTGAAAGTGAAGTTGGAAAAAGGTCAAATGGGGAGTTGCACCAGCACCAGAAATAGTCCATTAGTAATGTGTTTGTGTTTTTATGCAACAGTTTACCCCACAAATAAATGTACTCCTAAATCAAATTTATAGTAACATTACTGACAATGATGCACGCTCACTAGAAGAATCATGCTGGGCCTTTACCTTTCCAGCTTTGATGATATGGAATATCATTGAGAAGTCTAGCTCGCTAAGATTCAAATTGATCTGAATCTGTTTGAATTTCATCATTCAAAAAGGCCAAACAAGCAGCTTTAGATTCATTTCCAGTGAGCGCTGTTATCTGATGGAAGAAGCCATCCATCCGCTTGCATCCCAAACACACACCTGACCTATCCCATGCCTTATCAAAAAAAGAAAGAAAAGAGAACCAAATAAAATCTTAACACGCTCTAGATTCTTGATGTCCACCAGGCATTCACATCACTTTAACCAAGTTTACTCAACCATTAGCCAGCCTGAAATGCTTTATGCTGTTAGCGTAGAGGATCTTTGTTGTTGAATGCCTGTGTTTGCTTGTGTTCGTGTGAGTAAGAGTGAAAACAGGAAGATACTTACTGCAGCCTGTTGTCTCTTGAGCTTGTCTCTGTACTCCTCCAGTTCCTGCAGGTTCAGCTCAGGTGGGAGTTTCTGTAATCGTACAAATCAGATACAAACAAACAAGCAATCTGATTGTTGTCACAGCATCCTCCAACACAGCTGAAAGTACACACAACTTTTCTATCTAGAAACAGACTTTAAAACCCTTTTACTTCAGTGCAGCTATGCGCTTCCTCTAAACAGCCTTGTAGTAGACTTTACATGGAAAAATATTCACAGTAGAACGATGGCAGCATTACATTTCTGGTGCCAATCATCACATTTATCTTCAGAGAGCTAATCTTCACTCCTGAAAATCTTAATTTCCAAAGATATCTCTGTGTATTTCAAAGTGTTTAAGCTAGTTTCACTGTTGCGACTGAAGATAGCTGTCACTCATCCCCCTTTTTTTTTTAAATAAAAAAGAGAGAGAGAGAGAAAAGAGTTTGCTTAGTAACACACTTTGACAGATCATAAGTCAGATTAGTCAGGAAGGTAGAGGATGTTATTCAGTAAACAGCAAACAAACTCTGCTAGGGAAAGAAGATATTACAAACCCATGGCCCAAAGGATGATAGGTAATTACTTTCCTCTTGACTGAGAGTCTCATTTCAGATGGTGTAGCAATACCAAGATAAATCTAATGAGATTTCACACCTTTCTTCTGTTGAGCGGATGCAATCCATCAATCCGGACCTCAATGATATGCATGCGGTTCAGCAGAAGTGTAAGAGACAGCAGCTCAGGTGAAAAAGAGCTTTATTCCTGCCAGTCAGATGGGGCTCAGTGCACAATAAACCACATTTATTCGCATTAGAAATGCAATGCTGCTGTTATCAAAGTTAGCGAAACGTGGAGGGTTTGATGGGATCATTATTTGGGGGGGGGTGAACGTGGAAAATTAGGAGCAAGTCTTTTGTTGCGGTTTTAATCTAAGTGGTGCTCGCTGACTTGATAAGAAGAGTTCTGGCGTTACTATCGAGTGTCTGACCTCCAGTTCATGTTGCACCATGTCAAAAGAGTCGTTTGAGAAGTAGACCTCCTCGATGCTGTCAATGATTTCCTGCTCAGCCTGGGGGTCGATGGGCTGCTGTCTCAGCTCCCGTAACTCCTCCTGCAAAAAAAAAAAAAAACAACCGCAAAGACATACAGTGTTAATAGATGCCCTTTACAGAGAAGTCTGAAAGTTCCAGACTCAAAAGTTGTTTTTTTCTATCCAACATAAAAAAAAAAAACATTAAAGTAAAAAAAGAAAAGGTTAAATAGGACAATTTCAGAGTAAGATTGTCAACAAAGGAAGAAGATGCAGTTTTGAAGAAGGCGTACAGAGAAGACTGGACAAAAGTGAGGGTAAAGGTCAAGGTGAGAAGACTCCGGAATAAATACAAAACTTAGAACAATGGAGACGAGTAGGGCGTGAGTAAGGGGGGTGGGGATTAATCATAGGCTTTAGAGGGAGATTGCAGCTTGTTTCATAGGACAGCTGTCAAGAGGAATGGCAGCCATGAGAGAAAAGACAGGAATGACCCAAAAAACAGAAGACTAAGATTCCCCATCTGAGAATTTCTGAGAAACATCAGAAGCCTTATTGATTAACAAGCGGTGCATCCGTCAAGCCTCATTGTTGCAGCGCGTCTTTAAGATGAAGAAGCTTTAAGCCCACATTCTCCACTTGCTCCCTTGATGAGTCAAGATGCACTTACATGTCAATAGAAAAGTGTTGGAAGGGCTCTCTTCAGAATTTTGCAAGTAAAATCTGCTATAAATAATAGGTTAAATATAATAAAATTAGCTGGGTTTCTGCTCACCAACACAGGGAGTCTAAAAAAATCTTTTGAAAAGGAAATGTGAATTTCTGATGAAAAAGCAAGAGCACTAATCTGAAGCACACCTCAAAGAGGGGGAAACAACTCTAGTAGGCATTCAGGAGAGTTGGAATATGGATAATATAGGTGGTGAGACCTGAAGTTTACCGTTTGCTGGCTCAGCAGAGGAGTCATGTAATTTTAATGCTTTCCAACTCATATGATTGGTAAAATTGCTTCCATTTCCTGGAATAAAGATCAAGTCTTCTTCAAAATGGGAAGAGAAAGCAAGTCTATAAGCTTTTGTACATTACTGGAATATTTTTTTCTATTTTTACCATTTTAATTCCCCTTTCAGATGATTCATTTAAGCTCCAATTTACATCAATATGGCAAACAGAGCATCTTGCGAGGATGCCTACTTTTGCTTAAAAATGCAATACAGTTCACTAATTACATGAGAATACCATACGAGATATCACGGGTGGCTTCACTTTACAAACAGTGACAGGACACCTTTTTTCACAATAAACCGGGGTGTAACTTCCTATTTATGAGGGATCATTTTCAAGGATTCATTAGCACATTAAAGTGCGAAGGCATGAAAAACAGGCCATGGGCTTTGGAAGAAGATGATCCTTTAATTCCAATATGGAATTACTGGATAAACAGAATCTATGTACTCATATGTGCATTCATACTTCATTTAATAAACACCTTTATAGGATAACAGACAATGATGGAGAAAACCTTGTTACACAGTCGCTTAACCACAAACATTTTCCATCAGCAACAGTATCGACGTGTGCCACCCAAGTAACTAAATCCATCTCTTTTGTGGATGATAGTGTGTCAAAATGAGTGATGTTTAAATCAGGAAATGCTGCTGTGAGTCATGTAAAATATAGCATCATCTAATTCAATTACACCCACAAATTCCCCCTTAATATTCTAAATATAGCATCTAAACAAGGCAAAGGATGATTATAATAAAGGAGGATTATAATGAAGCATCTAAACGTGTGCACATGTGTGCTTAGACCTTACGGCAAGCAATGTGCGAATCCATGTTTGAATCAGGTAAAAGAGTGAGCAGGAGCCCCCAGGGGAAATGTGTGGGAGAGCGCTTGAGATTGGAAAGGAGAGTTAGCAAAGAAGAAGGAGATCACGCTTCAGTATCAAAAGGGTGGGTGGGAAATCAGCTCAAATGAGAGGGAAAGTGGAAGAAAAAAGCTCTGGTGGATGACTCACTGGTAGCGAAACATACAGCAAAAAGAAAAAGACAATGGCGTGTGAAGCCACTCCAGCTTAGTTGGGAGAAATTCACCTCTGCTATGTAACTGTCCCTCTCTTTTCACTTGCAGCATTTTGCAAAGCTTAAAAACATACTTACAGGGAGTGCAGAATTATTAGGCAAATGAGTATTTTGACCACATCATCCTTATTATGCATGTTGTCTTACTCCAAGCTGTATAGGCCGAAAGCCTACAACCAATTACGCATATCAGGTGATGTGCATCTTTGTAATCAGAAGGGGTGTGGTCTAATGACATCAACACCCTATATCAGGTGTATTAGGCAAACAGAATTATGAGGCAACTTCCTTTCCTTTGGCAAAATGGGTCAGAAGAGGGACTTGAAAGGCTCCGAAAAGTCAAAAATAGTGAGATATCTTGCAGAGGGATGCAGCACTCTTAAGATTGCCAAGCTTCTGAAGCGTGATCATCCAGCAATCAAGCGTTTTATTTAAAATAGTGAACAGGGTCGCAAGAAACGTGTGGAAAAACCAAGGAAAATAACTGCCCATGAACTGAGAAAAGTCAAGACGCAGCTGCCAAGATGCCAGCAGTTTTGCCATATTTCAAAGCTGCAACATCACTGGAGTGCCCAAAAGCACAAGGTGTGCAATACTCAGAGACATGGTCAAGGTAAGAAACGCTGAAAAACGATCACCACTGAACAAGACACACAAGTTGAAACGTCAAGACTGGGCCAGACTGATTTTTCTAAGGTTTTATGGACTGATGAAATGAGAGTGAGTCTTGATGGGCCAGATGGATGGGCCCGTGGCTGGATCGGTAAAGGGCAGAGAGCTCCAGTCCGACTCAGACGCCAGCAAGGTGGAGGTGGGGTACTGGTATGGGCTGGTATCATCAAAGATGAGCTTGTGGGGCCTTTTCGGGTTGAGGATGTAGTCAAGCTCAACTCCCAGTCCTACTGCCAGTTTCTGGAAGACACCTTCTTCAAGCAGTGGTACAGGAAGAAGTACTCATCCTTCAAGAAAAACATGATTTTCATGCAGGACAATGCTCCATCACACGCATCCAAGTACTCCACAGCGTGGCTGGCAAGAAAAGGTCTAAAAGAAGAAAAACTAATGACATGGCCTCCTTGTTCACCTGATCTGAACCCCATAGAGAAACTTTGGTCCCTCATCAAATGTGAGATGTCTGGGAGGCTGTGGTTGCTGTTGATCGTGAACTGATCAAAACACTGACAGGATCCATAGATGGCAGGCTTTTGAGTGTCCTTGCAGAGAAAGGTGGCTATATTGGTCACTGATTTGTTTTTGTTTTGTTTTTGAATGTCAGAAATGTATATTTGTGAATGTTGAGCTGTTATATTGGTTTCCCTAGTGAAAATAAATAATTGAAATGGGTATATATTTGTTTATTGTTAAGTTGCCTAATAATTCTGTTTACCTAATAAACCTGATATAGGGTGTTGATGTCATTAGACCACACCCCTTCTGATTACAGAGATGCACATAACCTGATATGCTTAATTGGTAGTTGGCTTTCGGCCTATACAGCTTGGAGTAAGACAACATGCATAAAGAGGATGATTTGGTCAAAATTCTCATTTGCCTCATAATTCTGCACTCCCTGTATGAGACTGCGCTGAGAGGCTACGCTGGGTTAAATAACTGCCTACACCCCTGCTGCTGTGTGGTTACAAAACAAAAAAAAAAAAAAAAAAACGCAGACGGCCCTGTCCCCCAAAGTGTAAAACCCAAAACATGAACCGCTGCGGGTCTTTGATCCAATTTCACTTTGAAGGATGAGGGACAAACAACTCATCCTTCATCCCCCCTCTGCAAATTAATGAAATTGTCAACTCATTGTGGAAATTGGAAATCTATTCACATCCAAACTGCAGGACGTTTAACAAGCTTTACAAAAGAATCAAAGTGGATTTTTGTGTCAAGTGCAGACTGGAAATGAGAAAATCAAGCTCTGCACACAAAAGTGCTTAACAACACAGCGTGCCAGATAAAACAAAAGAGTGTATAAGTAATAGGGGGTTCATGGAAAACCCTTTGAGATAAACAAGAGAGATGTGAAGGGACAATCATCTCCGCTATGGAATCATTCATTAGAAGAACAAATTAAAAAACCTCCTTGTTGTAATCAGCATTGAATATGCATGCAAGTCTATTTGGCTGTGTATCCTTGTCTGCTATTGAGGAAGAGTTTTAATGCTGTTGTCTTTTGGGACATTAATACACAATCACAACAAACAGCACAATCCAGAATTCAAAACTGTTAACAGCTGCTGATTTAACGGATGATAATATTGCATTTTTGCTTAGGAGTATGTGATTACTACACCTTTCATTCAGAATTGCTTCTTAATGAGAGAAAAACACAAGCACACTGCATCTGTGATGTCATGTTGTCATTTTTTTTGGATGAGTCAGTACATAGTCTGGCTTCTGAATGTATAATTAGACATTAGTGGATATAAAAATGAATGAATAAATAAAACTTGACAGGGTCCTGTCAAAGTGAGCTGCGTTCTCCCTCATTATTTTTTGTTTGGACTAAAAACATGCCATCCTCGCATTTTTATTCTAGTCCCCATCATCAGTAAATACATACTGCACATTAAAGTCATCAGCTCATCATGCCTGTCCTATAATTTTAGATAATACTACAGGATTAAGCAGGCAATGCACTCAATTTGTGGAAATGAATGTTTCCTCTTCTTTGTGGGTATAAATGGGTTCTTGAATGAATGTGTGATGAGTGTATAAAGGGTGACCCCTACTGGTAGGAAATAATTATTGCATTGTCCTGAAATAATAATAATAAAAACAGCAGGAAAACTAAAACCTCAGGATAAAAGTTACTGTAATCTTTTTTTTTTTTTTTTTTTTGTGGGATTTTTTTTTGTTTTTTTTATGTGCCCCAACGAAGATATTTTGTATCTTGGTCTTTTTGCATATTTCATATTGGATTAAATACAATCAGCTATCAACAATTTCTTAGTTACTTTGAAAGTATTCAGTAAAAAAAAAGAAAGAAAGAAAGAAAGAAACAAACAAATATCCAACAAAAGCTTTCTTTGATATGTCTTTTAACTGGTCAATAGTTTAGAAGCAATAGAAACCACCCTAATGAGATCTAAACTAGTCCTCGAAATCTGCAGCAATTTTTAGAACATACCCTTTCCAACCCACCTGAATCAAATGAATGGCTCGTTAGCAGTTCTCTACAGAGCTAAATGACAAGTTAATGAGGGGATTAATCATTTGATTCAGGTGTGTTGGAAAGGGTATGGTCTAAAGCAGTGATTCCCAACCCTAGTCCTCAGGACCCACTTCCCTACATGTCAGGAAACTCTAATTTTTCACATCTGATTCAAAAGAATGGCTCGCCTGCAAAGAACTTGATGAGGAAGTTCATGAATCAGAATCAGGTGTTGGAGTAGGAACTCATCGAAGACATGCAGGGCAGTGGGTCCTGAGTTGGGAAACATTGCTCTCAAGGACCAGACTTGGCCAACCCTGATCTAAACCAATTATAAAGCAGCATTTCCTCACAGGAGAGAGCTTTTTTTTAAATCTTATTTTACCTTATTTTTGTTGTGTGTGCTTACTCATTTTGTATACTGCCCCATTCAAAAATTCTGGTCCCTCTAAAATGTAGTACAGAACTTTCAGAAAAACTGGAACTATCAGAATATACAAATATATGGAATATACTAAACTCAACAACAATAAAGGGAAAGCCAAAAATTAAATCAGATAACTGACATGAAATACAGCAGGGACACAATTATTAGCCTTATCATTAAACACTTTTTTTTTTTTATCATTAAACACTTTAAATGTTTGGGTGAACCAGCTTCTGTCTGAAGTTTTTCTTTTTTTTTTCTTTTTGAAATTATCTACAATGTCATTTACCCCAAGGATTTAAAAAAACAAAATAAAACACCTATTAACGTTGTGACATGCACACAGTGCAACAAGAAATGCTCAAGCCTTTATACAGGAGAAACGAAACAAGCACTTTATAAATGCATGACACAACACAGGAGTGCATCTCTACAGGTCAACACTCAGCAGTTTACCTGCCTAACCAGGATGAAGGATTCTCCTTTAAAGACAGTAACGTACACATTTTGGACAAAGAAACAGTTTTGGCAATGCAGGTGAACAACTTACAGGTGACATAGGGGTGCGCCGATACTAAATCGATGCATCCAGATGTGGCACGTGCCGATTCGATTACGATTCATAAATGTCCAAAAATTATCATTTTTCATTTTAATTAAATGAAGTTAAGTGTGCCAGCACACTTTACAGGATGGACTGTCCGGCTGGCACCTTTGGTGAACTAAGAACATTCACATTACGTTATCTCAGGTTAACGCCGCAGCTTGATTGAGCCGGGGACCAATCTCTTACATGATACAAATGAAAGTGATGAGTAAAAGCTGATAAGAGTTCAAAACATAACATCATATATTTTTTCAGTTTTTGAACACATCTCATTCACAGAAGCCAATTTTGGCACCACAGAGGTAAAAGGGTCAGAGACAGAGAGGAAACACTACATCGCCAACATGGAAAATCCTTCACTGACTCAGAAATAACATCTGCTTTGAACAGAGAAGACTGGAAAGTAAAAGGGGATTTATTTGCTTGTTTGTTTATAATACGAAACCACAAAGCAGCTTAGGAACACAGGGAGATTATAATATGAAACGAAAACATCAAAGCTGTCAAAAATAACTTGGGGCTATTTGGAGGTAATCAAATGATAAAAATACAGTTACTCAAAGTATGAATGTAATTTCAGATGGTACCCAATTAGCATTTTTGGGAGACAAAAGGCAGAAAAGTAAAGCACAAGATTTTCTTTGAGAGGTTTTCCTGATATTTCCCGTTCTCCTCTGTGCACACATAGCAAATATTAAAAAGCTTAATTGGCCATTAAATAAGCATGGAACAACCACTTAAACAGATTTTATAGTGATGCACTCCTCACACAAGCAGCTCTGCATGTTTAAAAGTCTAATAATCCTGCCATAAAGTAGAAATTTCAGGACTGTAAACTTCCGTCACATAAACAGGACAAACATGTAGATCTGTTGGGGAAGTTGTCTCTGCATCCTCTTCTGGTTTGTGTCTTATAGCTGAATCTTATGTGTATTATTAAACCACAAGTGCTGGCTTTAAATCAAATGGGGAAAAAAAAGAAATCATGACTCTGGTTATAAAATATTAAAAAGTGACTTTTTATTGCTTCTTCAGACAATGCGTAAAAGAACAAACCATGTTGTATCGGTAAAAAATACAATACAGAGACAAACCCTAACTCAAAGCAGATAAATGTAATTTAATCTTGTCCCGGCTTATTACTCAAAAGCTATCAAACTACGTCAAATAGACTCAAAAGCATAATCTATCAATCATCACCCACATCAGTCTTCCATTTAACAGTTTGCCAGATGTTGCTGTCAGCTGCTGAAAGATGATAAATTATTTGAATTGTGGCTAAAATAGCTGTAAACACATTAATGCCTCCAAGCCTTAAGTATCACTGCTATAATAATGCACCCAGTAAAGCACCTTGGGGTCCCTCTCCTGCACACCTCAGTACATTAAGTTGCACAGCCGTCCCCTATGAGAGTGGTAGTGGATTATTCACCTACAGACAGGACTACGGATGCATTAAAGCCTGGCATTCAACGGGGTCATTTCATTTTCCTGTAAGCGGAGACGTCAAGCAGCAAAGCAAATGAAGTCAGAGCATAATAGCTTCAAATAATCACCCTCACTAAGCTGAACACATAATAGGAAGGTGTTTGCACTGCACACAGAAAAGTGAATTCATAGGTGACATACACAATTCTCACATCCACACTAACTACTTGCTTTTTTTTTCCTTTTCTTATTATACTACGCTGACTCGTATCACACAGGCCAAACACACAAGGTATGATAACATCTAGCCATTCTTGGGGCAGACAGAAAAAAAAGACTGATATTTCAGGCTAAGAACTAAAGTGGTGTTTGGTTACTGCATATCTAGTTAGGCCATGTCACCTGACACCAATTCAAAAGCCAGAACAGACGTGCATCCAATGGAAAAAAGATCATCTGTTATTATTTAAGCCCTGATTAAACCAGAGGAATAAATGGCCGCTTTTCTTATCTACACCTGAACTATGCTATTGTGTGCAGAGCAGGACAGCAGGTGGCTTCATATCTTACAAACACAAAACACAGATATGACAGAATCTCTAATAAACTATTGAATGTTTCATAAAAGATTTTAAACATACATTTTTTGTTAGTTAGTTATCAAGGCCATTTATTATCAAACTGAAAGTTATTTTTCAGATTGATATTTCACAACGCTCCTGGATGAATCAACAGAAAAAGCATTTCCTTTTTTATGCTTATCTTCTCTACTCATATTCTGCAAATATTCACATGCTTGATTAGCAAGCGGCACAGCAAAGAAAGATCTAATCGCATGCAAGCACTCAAACCAAACTAGGGTCACAAAAAGCAGCGGCAAACCGAAAAGCTACAAGTTTAGAGGGAGAGAAATTAAATGTCCAGTTCAATTGTCCGGGCTGATTTCATCCAGCTCTGTGAATAAATTGAGTCGGTCACCATCCAAATTGTGCTCAGCCACATCAATAAGAAGGTCATCACTAAAAGGCAAAGTCAGAGCAAAGCCAAGAGCTGGCAGTACATTGAGGTGTCAGGAAGTAAGTGATTGGACATTATATAGAGCTTCGGTGCGGTGTTGTTCTGTGAGCGATCTGCAAATTGAATTTGTACAAGCTGATAATGACAAATACTTCCTGCGAGAAAGCATGACTGAAAGAGATTTAAAGCCAACCACACCAAACTGTCGAGGCGCTTTTACGGAAGACCATATTTTACTTTGTTGACGTGAGGATTTATGCGAAGTCTGTTTAAGTAATATAAATGGGAGGCATCTGGTTTTTGTTTTTTCTTATATTGCAGTTTAGTAAACACTGTGGTTTGTTAGACTAATCCCATCACCAGAGAAAGGAACGCAAGTTGATGAAGCAGTGACAAAATAATTGTCAAGAAGTTTTGTTCATGCACTTATCAGGTGTTAAACTTCATCTTTGAGGTCAAATTATCAGATCATCCATTGTGATCTTTTTCTGTGCTCCTAAAACTTGTTAAAATGAGGTATTTGTGAAGTGTAGATATTTGGTGACACCAAGCAATTACTTTACCTTTACTTTACCTTTTAGACTTTAGACAAAAAACCTACAATTTACATTTATGACATAAATAATGAACATAAATATGTAAAGTTTCTTAACAATAAGAAATTAAAAGTGATAATTCCCTGTGTTACTGTGTTTGCACACATAATATAGACGACTTTAAGATGATGTGAATTCATCACAGTCAACTCAAATAATCATGTCCAGGTTATTACGCTATCACTGACACTAAAAGAAGATTTCAAGTTGTGCTTCTGAATTAACACAAGGTATGCATTAGATCCATAGATTCCATGCATTAGATTAGGTCAGTACAGTGGCTCTACACACCTTCACCAATGCAGAGATTTTGTCGATCTTCTCTACAGAAAAAAACTGAAAGATAAGATTTATGTTGAGCTGATAGCATGACTCTTCAAGCAAACACTCAACTACTAAGAACTTGTTTCACAATGAATCCATAAACAAAGGGTGGGTAGTCATTTACCAGGGGGTTTAAAGATAACCTGCAGTGGCCCCATTCGAATACTCTGAAAGATGTTGACTGTTACTGACAAAAGAAAAAAAACATCAGCTATTATCTCCCTGTTAAAAGGATGTTTTCCTTCCCACTATTGCCACCACTCCGTGCTTGCTCAGGATGGGGGATTGGACTGGGTCAAAATCAAAATTCGATCCATTCTGTTGGTTTCCTTAACTAGGATATTATGAACTGGCTTGGATTCATCTGTCTCTGAAGTGCTCTGAGATGGCATTGCTGTTAATTGGCGCTTTACAAATAAAAGCTGATTAAATCCAACTGAATATCAGCCATTAATACAATCCTTGCAGCTGCAGTCTCGTCATAAAGCTTACCTTGCTTGGGATCCTCAGGTTCTCCACAGGACTAAGGTCCCCCATGCTCTCTTGTGGACTCTTCAAGCCCTGTCAAAGTAACCAAAGCAAACGTTACGTTTTATTCTTTCATTGTATATTCCTTCTTTTTTAGTTTAACTTCCTCCCGGTGTCACACAGCTTACTATTCATCAGCACACAACAGTGTTCAACAAAAAGTGGAACTAAGGGGCAGATTTATGACAGCGATATGCTCTGTTGTGTCCAATGAACTAGTGTAAAATTACTGGTTGTGCAAACTGAGAACTTCCCTAACCGCCCAGTTTTCTCTGTCGTGCTTGTTGTTGGATGATTGTCTTATGGTAAATTTATACGACAAGAGCAAGAGTGTGATTGAAAATACAATTGTTGCTTTTGTACGAAGTGAGTAGTTAGTAGCTGTAAGCAGTCGGTAGAAACTACGGTTACTCTCCGACTGGCTTTGCCTTTTAAAGAGCCAAACTGTGAGCTGTCAAATTAGCCAGTTAGCTGAGCTGGCCGATACGCTAGCTAGCTGCAGCTGTCACCAGACAATCAGCTAACTAGCTCGTTTTCAGAAGGGCTTCTTTCCTCACCTGACGGGCCATTAGAGACTTGATCTTCTGCATCGTAAGTCTGACTTGGGTGAATGCAAGAATTAATGATTTCAACTTGAATTTTGCCTTGTTGTCAACAACGCTGCTCCATCACTACAAGAAGGAAGCCATGGTTGACGATCACGTGACTGGGACAGCAGGAACTGGAAGAGTCCTCAAGCATCCTGGGAAATATAGTTTTTTGTTGGGGTTTTTTTTGTTTTTGTTTTTTTTTCTCCCTTCTTGGTTTATGAGTGACCATACCTGCCACCATCGTATAAAGCTGAAAATATTTAGTTGATATTGATATTATGAGTTTTCCTGGTGAGTATAAAAGACGTGTGATTATAAAATTTCGAAAAATACTGAACCGCATTAATTGCTCATTGTGTGTGGCTGTCAAACCACTGGGTGGTAGTAATATAGCATTGCAAAAGAGGCAAACTAGGCTTAATGGTTATTTTTGGCTTCATGTATTACTGTATCAAAAAAATACTACTATACAAAAATGAAAGGGGTGAATTCAATTTTGTTTTATTTGTTTTTAATTAGCCCAACAGCTACTAATCCAGTTGTAATAATTCAAATCTGGTTATTATTCTTGTTGTTACTATTTTTATTGTTGCTTTTTTATTACTTCTGTGCATTAATTAATTCATTCTGTTTTCAGTATTACATTTTTTTGAGTTTTCCATTATTTCATCCATTTTAATATATGTTTTCACAATAGTATTTAACATTTTGGATTATTATTCTTATTGTTAGCATCATTATTGTTGCTTTTTATTACTTCTGTGCATCAATTAATTCAGTTTCTGTTTTCAGTATTACAGTATTAAAAGTATTATTTTTTAGTTTTTTATTATTTCAACTTTTCAATATAACTATTTATGTTTTGACGGTAGTATTTTAAATTTTGGATCAGTTATTTTTACTTGTATTGCATGTGTTATTTGGATTGTAATAACTGTGATATACCTAGGGTTTTATTATTACTGCACTGTTAAGTAAAGCACATTTACATTCATGAGCGAGCAGGATTATGTGACTGAACTATGACTCTGTGCCATGTACCTCCAACCCTGCCAAGCAATTACACCTGGCTCCGCACTGTAAACTGTTCCAAATAATTACAAAAATGGTGCATGCAGACATCATTTCAGCCTGCTTAATAATTGCTCCCCTCAGGTGTTCTATCAAGCAGCACTTGGTTTAAAGCAGGCAGGCAGCATGCCGCAGGCACTGAGAGATCTAGTTCCTGGTTAATGATGCCTCAAGCTATTTCCCAGTCAAATGAAGGTGAGGCTGCTCTCCTTAGGTGAGTTTACTCCACTGTTGTCTGTTAGGCAGTCATCCACAATGAGGAGCCTCCCTTAAAGCATACGCTGAGACGGAACAGATGGCCGCCTCTACCCGGAGATGCCACCACAAAGACATTGCACACTCAGTTGGTCAGTTCGGATGCTATTATTAGAGCTAGTTTCAATAAGCTACTTGTTGTTATGCAAGGGGGCATCATGTTAAGCTGCAGTTTTTAAATTAGGATGGGGACTGAATTTTGACTGTTACTTTAATGAGTAATGCTAATGAAGGTGTAATTAATTGCCTTGTTAGTATAGTGATGTATTCTGTATTTCAATGCGTTGGTAATCATTTCTCTATATTTGCAAGAAAATTAAACATATTAACTGGAAATAAACCAGCATTTTAGTATAAGATATTCTATAGTAATCAACTGTTTTTGTTCTTTTGTGCTGCAGCACTTATCTTAATACTGAATATTTGCAAATTGCAAATGAATCAAAAGATCAATATTCTGAAACAAAACACTTATTTCTGACTCTCTTATAGTGCTTGGCTATATTACATTAACATGTAAACACATAAATTCAAGCAAGCACACACTCTGATGTATTCGTGACAAGGTTTCAGCAGGAGCAGGTGGAGGGCACTCTGCCACATGCTGAACCATCCGTCTGTTGCAGCCAGCCTCCACATCACGCCAGGTACACCGCATACCAATACACCAAATGCTGACAGAAACAAGGTCTCTGTTGCATCTTTGGAACAAGAAATTCATCTCAAACTCCTGCGAGAACAGAGATCACAGCCAAGACATCAGATAAAGACTGACTGTAAAGCAGCAAAACAACTGACAGGTTTGCTGGCTTCGACTCTTTATTTGTTCATTTATTTCATTCTAAAGATATGTGAGGGAAAAAGTAATCGTTTCAAACTCTAACTTAAGCCATTTTCTTATGGTACAAAGGAAAAAATATTTATATGTAGAGACAAAAATCCACAATAAAAACATTTTGAATGACACAGAATAGTAAACAGATACATCTTTAATAAAGTACAAAACAGACACACAAATGAAAACTGTACATTAATTTATTAGTTTCCTTATTAAGTATTTTATGAGCTGAGAGCTGAAAAAAATGCTACATTTGAGGAAACACGGTCAAGTACAGAAACCCTGACAGGCAAGTAAGAATACTAAATTCTGTTCATCCATTTTCCTTTTTTGCCCTTGCATTTATATGGAATTTTACTTGCAACTAAAAGCTAGAAATGAAAAAGTTTCAAATGAGTCACTGGCCGTTGGTCTTGAATGATATTTGCAGTCTTTTGGTGAAAGTCCAGCATTAGGCATTTGCATTCGCTTCAACTTCCTCTTCCTGAGAACTGGCTTTTTATACTATCTACTGTAGATACTAAAATCCTGAAAGAAACAAACTCGCACATATCATTTAACAATACTGCAAACCATCCAAACTCAAAGCTGCTGAATCACCTCTTCATAAAGACAATGTTGCTTGATTTAAAAACACACTTGCAAGTAACCTGAACAGCGACAGTATCATAGCATCAAAACCAAACTTTCTGCATGTGTCAAGGGTCCAGATAATCATGGTTTACACACAGTTCTATGTAAATGCATCAGCTTGTGGCTAAAATGAGCAATATTAGGGGGAAAAACAAAAAATATTTTTGTCTTTATCTCTTTTCTCTTTCTTTCAGAGTGCTATGTAGAAATGTCTGGAGGTAAAATGATAATAATAATAATAATAATAATTCCACAAAATATTTTATTTCTACACTATTTTTTGAGACATTATCAGGGATTTAGATTGGACCAAGAAAATGGATCATCAGAATTTGTTCTTTTTTGTCTCAGGGCATTTATTTCTGCATTTCTGTGGGAATGACAAGCATGAGTAAATCATAGAAATAGAATAATATTTATAAAGACTTTTCTGACTCCATGTACAATATTTACATTTCACCATAATATATCGCATAAGGAAATGCTTTCATTATAACACTTATCAGAAAACATACTTTATTAGCAGGAAATGTTACCTTGAAATATATTACTGACAATGATGAATTCATATATTAAATTAACTGTGTTTTAAAGGTAATTAAAGAGTAGGAATTTGGTTTATTTCAAGATTTTTTAGACAATGTAAAACTTGCTTGGTTTCTGGATATTTTCACTTTCAAAACGGAAAAAAATAATATCTTCAGTTACACTTTCACATTTTTAAAAAATATCAAACCATATGTATGTTTTTATCTTGCGATAAAATTAATAAGACATTTCACATACCTCCCAGACTCTCGACAATAACAGTGCATGATCAGATTGTGTACTCCAACAAGTCTCCTTAATTCCTTGTGCAAAAAGGAAACTGGGCCACCAAACTCAGAGCTTCAGGCTTTGAAAACTGAGACTGTGAGGATAAAGCTACACAGAAGACTTGAACTGTGACAAGTGTAAAATATACCAATGTTCCTGGTAGTTACTCGAGCAAACTGTGACTGGGGGTTTCAGGAACGTGTCTGATCACATCGTAGATGGTGGTGTGCATATCCTGAAGTGATTCAAGACGAGCAAGAGATCTGCATGACACCTGGGGAAAAGAGGCGATTTGGGAAATAAAACACAAAAGAACTAAGCAAACTTGCTGCTTCTTCTGTAAAAATACAGGATGTGACAGTGTGTAACAGGTTAAATACCTGTGCAGAATCCGTTTTCCCAGGTATGGAGACAAACTCATAGATGCCAAAGTCCTCTTTTGCATCCTCGTGACCTGTTTGATTCACATTGCTTGTGTCACACCAACATTTTGATTTCAGTAAGGGCATTTTTAAGTCAAACTACACTAAAAGGAATATCTTGAATCAATGGACTTGCTTTTCTTTTAAACAAAGGAACATCCTGAATAAAATTGTGAAGATCTGCTCAAATATAACTGGATTTAAACTGAGTCCGCTTTCTTATTGTTTTTCTTTTTTTTTTACTTACATAAAGTCTTATAATCTTTTTGTCTTTTAAATATTGGTACTGATGTGGACCATTATTCTGCTGAGTGATTTGTTGATATGTGGGTTAACTGCAAATGAATTGTCCCCTGGGATCAATAAAGCTGTCTGAATCAGTCAGTAATCCTGAGCTTGTTTACTTTTCTGCTTTAGGTTCCTCCCATCTGAAACCTGTTTTTCAGAAATGATTTGGACTATGAAGCAAATACCAGAATCCCAGTCATCCATTACTTTCTATAACAACACTTCATAAAATATAATGGCAGATGTGTTTATATGTAAATAAAAAACATGCTCTGTTATATGGGCGCCCTGTATGATTGAAGTGTTTGATGGTGGTGTTGGAAGTTAAAACATCCATGAATAATAGATCTGGGGGAAAAAAAAAAAAGTTTACCTGAACGATGTGGTCGGTTCTGCTCTGAGAATGATCTGGGAAAAACAAAAATCAATAAGCAGTAAATTGAAAGAAATGCATGCTTCAAAGGCATTATGTTGACATGTTTTGGTTTAGAGTTAAAACCACATACCTGCTGTAAAGTTTTATAAGCACTGTTGAGATCAGAGCGACAGAAAGAAACGATTATTCACAGGTTTGTAACTGATTCAACTTTTAACATTACCTTGACTTACTGTATTTAAATGGAGATGTTATTTTGCCCTGGTTGCCTTCAGTTTGACTGCATTTGCAAGTTATTTACATTTCTGAGTAACTTCTGCATGTAAGAACTTAGTACAGAAAACCAAACTACCAGAAAAGATCAGCTAGAATCTTCACATCTCAACTCAGACCTTCAGATTTCAGGCTTTGATCATGTTAAAGAAAATTCATATCAAAGCAAAAGTAAGATAGGAACATCTAACCTCTCCTTGGGTGGCACGTTCTCCCGAGGAACAACAGCAGCATGCAGCCAATGATGAGGGAAAAGCTGACAATAATGGCCACCATTGGCCATTGTTGTGGAAACGCAGATGCACCCTCCTTGGTGTGCTTCTCTTTCCCTGTTAATAAACAACAGTGTTGTGAATGATATGAACAGGTAAGCTTGCAGCATGGCTCTGTGGAAGGCAGTGTAGGGTCGCTGCTTTGATCAAGACTGAATGAATGAACAAACATGTTTCCTGGATTTCAATACAGTGCTGACCAGGCATGGACAGGCCATCTGGCGTACCGGGCAATGCCCGATGGGCCCGGCCCACTTTTGGGCCCAGTGATGTCATGTTTTAACCTAAAAGATCAATTATACTGTAAGTCATTGCTGACTTTTTTTTTTTTTTTTTTTTAAATGTGTTAAAATGAACTTTATTTGAAAACAATGGAATGAATCCACATCTGACATAAAGCACCAAAATCAACACAACAGATAGGAGTGGAAGATGGATGCATTGATTATACTATAACTACTCATTGGAATTTCCATGCATTTTTCCAATCAAATGTTAAGAGACACCAAGGTGATGCTGCCAACAGCATGGACATTTCACGATACTGCACTTACTCTGGTCCCCTAAAAACGACAAATCATGACTATCTAGAGTTCTTCGTGCTCATGCGGCAGGATTAGGGGCTCCTGGCAAACAGCAGGGGTGATGAACTCCATGAGGTACTCACAGCGACTGGGCTCTGATGTAGATGTCACAACAGTTTCCTTTCCACATGTTAACTTAACAGTAGTAGATCTGTTAGGGCCTTGCCAGCATAGTGTTCCATGTTCATACTTCATTACAGAGTAGACGTTATTCTCGGGCCCTACCCAATTCCACCATGTTCCTAAATTAGTTTCTGATCCACCATATTTAGGTTTCTGGGATACTTTGTTAAATGGACAAAGCCTGTAGACGTACTCGCTAGTCGTCAGCTCGTAACACTGGCTGTACATGTAGTAAAATTCTGCACTGGGTCCAAAGTCAAAGGAGATTTCCTTCTCAAGGTTTCTAATCTGATCATCCACCTCTCGTAGAGCTTTCTCTGCTTCATCAAACTCATCCCTGGCTTTCTGAGCAGCATCAATGAGGTTCTGAGTTTCTTGGTCATAGGGTGGCATAGTCCCCTCATCATCGCCATCCTTCTTTTCCGGAGTCCAAGTTGCTGGAGGGGACTTATGGTGATCCCCCTCTTCATCGTCAGTGCATTCTCCACATTCTCCGCATTCACAGTCATCGCCATCTTCCTCTGGGTTGTCATCCTCAGGGTATGGCTCAGAGTCATTGTCAGAGGCTGTTTGCCTTGTTTCCTCTTGAGTTTCCACTGGTGTTGGAATATCTGTATTAGAGCTCTCAGAAACATATTTTTCTTTTATGTTATTCCAAACAGACTCAAAGGCTACCGTGTCCACTTTGTCCACTCCCCCCATCAGTGCCTGAGCCTCCACTTCTGTGAATAAACCATCGGAATTTGAGTCAACCTCAGAATGGGACAGAAGCTCAGCAATTGAGACAAAACCATCCGCATCATCATCCAGTTCAAGAAACACCTCTGCCATTTTTGCTTTGTCTTATTTTGATATACTGTTTAGAGCCCCTAGGGGAGCCCTAATTTCCCCTAGGGCAGAGCCCTGGCTCTGCATTTTACCCATCTCTGTACAGTAGTGCCAGAGAGCAGTGGGCTGCTACTTGAGGGGCCCGGGTAGCAGTTGGTGGGGGTTGCGGACCTTGCTCAGGGGTCCGCAGTGGTTCACCTGAATGTCATGTCAGCGACTCGAATCCGGGTCCTCCACACCTTGGCCTATTACATTACCACTATGCTACCCACTCCCCCATGTTCTCATGTTCTTTTAAAGATCAGGCTTGAGATGCTAGGAGGAAGCATGACAATGTTAGCATTAAGTTGAGGATTTCAGTGTGTGACATCACTCCTAAACTAAGAACATATTGTGTTAAATATTTCGTAGGTAAAATGCTGTACGTTGTCAAAGTTAGAGCAATAGCTACAGCTGACAAGCTCCATATGTCTTATACTGCATATATTTTGCATCAGACAGTTGTTTTTTTGTTTGTTTGTTTTGTTTTATTTTGTTTTGTTGTTTTTTGTTTTTTTCTTTAACTCGTCCTGTCCAGCATCATAGCAAGCAGAATGATTATCTGGCTGCTTTATTGTGTTGAACAGATGTGCTTTACCAGGGGGCTTTATTAAGGCTCCCCTTGATATCCTGTGTTTCTTCATTTTACATTTGTCTATAACAGCATTTTACATCATATTGCTGGGAGAAAGAGAAAAAAAAAAGTAAAAAAAAAAAAGCTATGATAGAGAGAAAGGAGTGAAGAAAAGAAAGAGAGAGAGAAAAGTGGACACACTTAAGCCTGGCATACACTGTGCAATTTTTGGCCGTTTTTGAGACGATTTTCCAGTCGTGCGACAAGTTTGGTGATCGGGCCGACTCTTGGCTAAATCATGTGTCGTGTGTCGTGCAGTATACTAGGGGGTCACGAGAGGCAACTGGCACCTCATGACGAGCTCACGATCAGAAATCGTGAGTCGCAAGAAAATCAAACCTGTTTGATATTTTGGTCGTGGCTCGTGAGTGAATCTCATGTTGAAGCGGCGCCACGACCAGACTGAGAACTCTTTCCTTTGGACATTTCGCATGTGCAAAACAAAAACTGAAGTAAACCAGAGGCAGCATGGCGACCCGGCTTGTCATTTGGGTGGAGATCTCGTTGTAGAGCCGGCAGACTGTACAGCCCACGTCTGCTCAGACAATTCCTCGTCCACACGCGAATTCTTTTTTTTGGGTGAATTCTTCACAAAGAAGAGCGCCAATCGCCAAGGCAGCGCAGTTTTTTTGGTGATAGCATAATGTTGCTGCTGCTGTTGTTGTTGCTGGTTTTTTTTATTCTTATTCTTCTTCTCCGTTTTCTTCTTCTTCTCCTCCGTTTTCTTCTTCTTCTACTACTAGTTGTATTCATTGCGTTGCATGTCGGGATTCTTCAAAACCCCAACGTGTCTTTGAGGACGCACAGTGTGAGTAGTCAGCTCGCATCCGAGCGTCGGTTCGTACAGTATGAGGACAGACATCGCAAGCTGTGAACTTTTGAACTGTGCGACTGATTCGCACAATTTGAGTTGGAGCTGCAAGCAACGATCGAAAAAATTGCACAGTGTATCCCAGGCTTTACACAGTCAACAGATGCTTCCACACAGAAACCCCTAAACAACATTCCAAGGTCTTTGCTAGAAATCAAAACTAACAATCCCCCACAGAAGGACCTGCAGGTGGCTTAAGTATCATAAAATCATACATACACACACAGAACTACACAGAAAAGAGGTAAAACCTAGTCAAGCAGCATCACAGTGACATCACCCAGAATAAAGGGTGCTCTATGGTGATGCAGTCATGCAGATGCAACCTCGTCTCTGCAAGGAGACGAGCAAGCCCGTACTGCCCGAGAACCGGGCCCTCAGCAGCCACCCAGAGGCTTGGAACCCAGCCCCCAGCACCCCCCGCTCGAGAAATGCACATAATGACTGCTGGTGTGCCACCAAAACAAGTCAGAAACACATATTTTTAAGGTCAAAAAGTTACATTGTGGGCCTTTAAAGCACTAAATTAAAAGTAGATGGATGTTCAAAGTAAAATTGCAGTTTCTATTTGACGAGACTTGGGACTTTGAAACAAGTTTCTTATTGAAAACAATGAGTGTTGCAAATGAAAACAGGTATGTTAAGTACATAACAGACATTTCAACTTCTGTCTGTATCTACAAACGAACTACTGGACACTGCCAATGAATGTGTACCTCATCTACTGTAGTCCTATATATATAAAAAAGAAAAAGAGAAGAAATTAAACTAAGCCTGTTGAGCAATCATGTTCACTTCGGTAAAATATTTCCTAAAAACTGATATTAGAATATTAAAGTTAAAGTTAACAAGCGATATAGGTGTCCAAAAGAAATAAACTACAGCACGACATGTTGACTCATCTGACTGCATTTTAAATCAAAGCCATTATCAGCTGTAAAGTCTATGTTCCTCTCTCAGTATCACCAAGACAGCATATCCATGCTGCTTTCAGCACACAGAAACTCTACATGCTATAAAACTTAGTCAACAAATACAACAGCTGTTGTCCACTGTTTACTTTCCCAGCCACTGAACTCTAATACAGACTGCAGGCGCTGCAACATGGTAACAGAGATAAAACCTTAGTTTCATATTAACCATGTATATTTCATGATTTATCCATCAACTGCTTTCAGTTGCTATTCAGTTGTGCAGAATAATGCTCCTCCTACAGTATTTTATCAACCCATCTGTTCCCAAAGCCAGCCAGTCTTTGTCATAGGCACCAAGAATTTTTCAAAGCTTACCAAACTCTTCTGCTTTTGGCACGAAATACTGTTTACAGAGTGTTTTTCTAAGAGGATTCCCAAAACCTACCCACGCTCTGCTCCCTCTTGCCGTGTTCCACCCTCTACCCACCTGTTCCTAAGCTGGCCACCACCAGAGTAAACTGGGCCTCGTCCTGTTTCTGTGTCACATTGTTGAAAGCACGGCACAGGTACTCCTCAGCCTGGGCCAGTCTGTAGGAGAGCACTTCCAGTCGCGGGCCCTCGGTGATGATCTGAGTCCCATTGGGGCTTTTGGAGATCCAGATGTAGCTGTTTGGAGGGTTGGAGTCGGCCTGGCATTCAAAGAAGACGAGCTCTCCAGGATTAATGGTGAACACCTCCCCTGTCCGAAGGCCCTGAACAGAGTTCACCTCTAAGTTGTAGGGTCCATCTGTGAGTGAGTCGGGAAAACATGTCAGTTTGCACGCAATGTACACCATTTCTTTTATGAACTGTCTCAGTCTGAAGCATAATGGGCTAACTTTACTTTGGTGTGTAAATATATTCCAATTTTCCAATGAGCTAAAGACAAGTAAGAATGGGTTTCAAGAAATAAGCCAACACAGAATGTTTGCAGGTTATGACATTTGAGAAAAGGACAAGTAATCATTGAGTGAATATAGTTTGCTTGAGTCAGTTCAAGCTGACATAGTTTGGTCAGACTGAGGATCCATAACCTTCACGTAGCATATATTACCATAGTAACATCTTGACTCAAACTTTATATGAACATCAGCACCATAACAAAGAAAATTGTATCTTTTGACCAAAATAGATAGGTGGGTTAAAGTGCCAGTAAACATTGACTTTAATCTTACAAGCACCAATAAGGGCTACGATTTAGTGGCACCTCAGTGGATCTATTTTTATATACTGTAAAGACCACAAAGAGGATCTTAGGTCAGACCTTTGCATAGAGTAATTTTCAATACAGTTGGAGTCTGAACTGTATGAAGATGCAAGATTACAACTGTTGCAGACTGCGTGACTGAGGAGGTTAGACTAATGCCAACTAGCTAATGCTAACGCTGACATGACATCATTAAGGAATTTTTGTTTGTTTTTGGTTTTTTGTTTTTTTTTTTTTCTTTCTTTCTGTCTTCTTTTTTTTTTTTTTTTTTTTGCAAGAGCAAAGACCAAAATGTTGTGAAATTGAGAGGGACCCAACAGCAGTCATGATACGTCGCCATATATCCAGTCCACAGCGGAAGTCCCAAGTGGAAGTCTCTTCTTCATGTAACTTAGTAAAATATAACTGTAACCCTAACCACCCGACTACACCACATGCATCTGGGTTGCAAGCCCCAGATATACTCTTGGCGGTGTTTAACTAACTTCCACTTGAGACTTCCTGTATGGATTGGATGTATGGCGGAGCCCTTGTCAGACATTGAACAGTAACTGCAGGAAGGTACTGTTGGTCAAACTGGTCTAACTTTAAAATGCTTTACCTTTGCACAGCAGACACTTGAGTACATTTATTTGCAGTTAAGTCAGTGTTGCTTTGCAGATGATTGGATGATATGACAGGGCTGTGTTGAAGATTTGCAAGCTTGGAGTTTGTGGGGATAAAGTTATGAACGGTCATACAATCATTTCTATCACTTTTTATGGCAGTGAGGCTTGGAAAGTTTGTTTACTCAAAAGCAGAGTAACTTATAGTACAGTTTGTCACCTACTCCAGAAGAAATGATAAGTAAGATCAACTAATCCCGAAATATGGGAATCCTGTTACTTCTGGAACATTTCCGGCACATGAATATACAGAAAGACAAGTGTGGCTCACCTTCAAAAATCTGCATGTTTCTACGGTAGTTTGCACATACGAGTTCCTCTAGATTAGCATGAACAGCAAGCAGTCTACTATTCATGTGCACAACTCAAACCAGCAGCTTGCTTGGCCACAACAAATTGATGTGTGGTTGCCTACAGAGACCAAAGAACTCATCCTTGCACACAAAATACAACACTCTTGTCAAGATACCATTGTGTTTATTATGAGAGCAACCCTGGGTTATCAATTACTTAATGTGGGATCCAGTTTTGTACATGTGATAGACACTGTATATTCCATGCCCATTTCTGTCTCTGTTTTGGATTTAAATGAAGTCATAACATTAATGTAAAAGTGACACATAATTCAATACAATACAATAACTTAATAAAGTCGTTGTAACAAGTATATTCAGTAAAAAGTGGTGTCTTTTATGTCTGAATGTGACCTCAGTTTATTGAGTATGCACAAGTCCCTTAAAGGTCTTAAATAGATTTAAACATTTAAACACTGGATAACTTGAAATATTGTCCCATGATAGTAACAACGAATTTATACTTATTGAATATACACTGTCAGCGTAAATGTAGATTTTTGTACAAAGTATGAATAGCTTAATAGATGACACATGACAGAGATTCAGCAAAATGTGATGCACAGAATCATGAGTTTTGTGGAAATTAAAACAAATTCAAATTAATTCAAAGATAAGGTTCTTGGTTTAACCCCAGTTTTACAGAACCAGCAAAGCACTATCAGTGCATCTACACTCTTTTACAGTAGAACAGAGGAGCCCTGTGAGATAAGTCTGCTTCCATGCAAATGCCTTCCCATAATATCCACGTGTTTTCAGTTGTCGGCAAGCAGGCTGAGCTCATAGATATTTACATATGACCAAATACTTCCAAGGCACTGTGCAAACGAAACAACTCATAGGTAGACATTCTCTGTGGTCTGTTAGTACAAGAACTTTTAACTAAATGAGAAGTTTTTTGGGAGAAAAACTGTAAGAAATAGCCAGAACTTTTCTTCTCAAGCTATCCTTACTTAATAGCAATAAAAGATCAGTTCAGGCTTTTAATTTAGATCCTCCACACAGAATCCAGCTTCATTTGTATTTGGATTAGGATCAGAGTTAGGGTTGTACCATTTTCATACACCTTATACGGTATCATATTATACAGTCTTCACTCCCTGTTGTTGAAACACATGTAAGAGTTGTTTTATAGCTTTGAAATGCTCTTAAATTTCACAGGTGTACATGTTTAAAATGCTGACGAACAGACTTGAAGTTTTCCAAAAATATAACACTTAAAGTTAGCTCAAAATAGTCTAGTTATGCAAACAACTGATTTAATAACATGAAGAATAAATGAATGGAAAGGACAGACAACAAAGCAGTTGTGTATACTCTGTTTTCAATGGCAGAGTAAAGCTAAAGCACAAAAATCAGCCCTGATGGACACATCCAAAAGCAAGTGGAGCTAAATGCTAAAACATAGGGACGTGTTAAGAAAAGAAGAATACAGAGGTATGGGGATTAGCTTTGGTTTCTGGTCAGAATTCGACCCTGATTCTCCAAAATGAGAGCTCTCTGACTACTGTCTACAGGAGGTTCAACACTCAAAATACTTCTTTCAATTTCACCTAAAAATTGGGAAAAAGGATTAATTTATTAAAGGTCATAGCTACAACTTTTTCATCAAAACTATTGATTTTTCAAAAATAATGCATTATGTCTAGGGCATGCAGAATAAAGTATTCATTTTACTTTTAAAAAAATGTTACAGTACATAATTGTTTTTCATCTATTTTGACGGGTCCAAAATATATCAATATTTACATCTGTCTTCCATCCCAACATCTAAACTAAAGGATTCTGTGCAATTAGGATTATCTCAGGAGTTGCTAGCTCAATGGCCCTGCGTAGAAACAGCATCTCCCTTGCCTTATACATTTCTCAAACTCAAGTGGACAAAATAGCAGGATAAGGGTGACAGAAAAGGGGCTTAAAAGCCCCGCGGAGGTTGCCACTTTCCTCCTGGACATGCAACTTAAACATTTGGTAATGCTAATTAATGGTTAGCTGGTTCTGTGACATTGTTAATGCTAATTGAGTAAGCGAGTTTGAGTGCAACACCTACTGGCAGAGGGAATAAAACAGCTATCCCCTTTGAGTATCCTAGCCTTTTTTTTTTTTTTCCTTTAGCTTGTTAGCTAAACATCTTTGCTAAAAGAGAGAGTCTCTTAAAAACCACCACAAATGTTCAAACATTCAGTTTAGTTTACAATTATTCTGGAAAACAAATAAATAATTGAAGGGGTTTTAGATTCTTATAGGACAGACAAATTATTTCAGCTACTCACAGTACACATTGAGTTCCACTGGGCTGCTGTCTTGGCCCTGGCTCACTGGATTGCTGGCCACACAGCGGTAGGTCCCCTTGTCCTCTTTCCTCACAGGACTGATAAACAGTGTAGAGTTGTCATGGGTGAAGTGGTACCTCTTATTGGGAGCCAGAGCAACATTATCCCTAATCCATTGGAACACAACTCTTGTTCCTTCCTTAACAGAACAAGTCCAAGTTACATTCGCTTTGTCTTCTATGACTGCATATGATGGGCTCTTCTCAATGACTGGAGAAGAGACAGGGACTAGAAAAACAAAAACAACAACAGAGAAGATGCATTGGTTAATTTTGGAGTCCTGTCCAAACACAAATAATCAGACCTGGTAAACACACAACTCACCATCTACCGTCACATGAATAGTTTCCTCCTCCTTGAAAACTCGCCCTGTTTTGTTGTGAAACTGTATGTTGAGGCTCAGATGATAATCCCCTTCATAGTCTTGGTGTAAGTGTTGGATCAGCAAAGACACGTTGGGTTTTCTGAAGACAAGGTTGCTGCTGTGCATCATATCAAGGATTGAAGCTGCTTTGGTAAATGTAATCAATGTTGTCCTGGCACCACTCGGCTTGGTGTGAGACCAAGTTCCCTGGATCTCAGCTTCATCTAATGGAAAGCGGGTCTCCACTGACAGAAGCAAGGAATTCCCTTCAATCCCATGATGAACCCGTGAAGGGATATAGATGAATTTGCAGCTGACCTCTGAGTTAGTGCAGGCCAGAGGAAAAATAAATGAGAAGGAGAGAAACAAAGGTCACTGCAGGTAAGATATGTTCCGTTAAACAACACATTTATTGAGTAACCTAACCAACAATGTTGGTTTTGAGATCAATCCTGAAACCATACTAACATCTTTCTTTGAACTAGATGTGTTTAATATGTGTTTTGCTAGACTTATCCTGAATACCGCGAAGTAGGTGTGTCAGTATAATTCTTTCAGGCAACAGGACCCAGCAGCTGCTTTGGTAGGAGAGGGGGCTTTCCCTGAAATTGCTAAACAGATTATGCTAAACAGCATTTGAACCTACAATTAAATACTTCTGTGCGCTTGAGGACCAAACAAAATACTGCACAACAATAATATAATAAAACCCATCAGACACTGAGCAAGTTCACTTCTAATTTGGACCACTCCGTTCTCTCTCTGTGCACTCTCGTTTGCTTTTCTTCAAAAATGAACATAAGTTGAACCTGTGTTTGTGTGTTCAAGTGAACTTCATAGGACAATCCACCTTGCTGGCTATTATGAATGTAATGAAGGGAGGCTGTCTTGCCAGGAAAACCATCTGTTTGTGGCCAAAACAAAAAAGTTTGGATCAGTCAGTATCTTTAGCTGGTATTTTCACGGCCTTAGTTTTGATTTATATTAAAATTGTCTGAATCCTATTCAGCTTTAATTTTAATTCCTGTTGTATTTTCAACTGAGTTTGTGTTCATTTGTTGCTTCCTGTGTTTGTTTCATACCTGTTCATTTATCCTGCATGGTTATAATCATTACCCACGTTACCTCTACGTTCCCTGTTTTTGTTGTTTACTGCCAGATCGACTGTGTTCCATTAAACTAGCTTTCCAGCCTTAATCCCTTTATTTTTTCGGTGTAAGTGTGTTAGCTCTGCTTGTTCCCATGCTTTTTGTCTTGCTCTTCTTTTACTGTATTTGCTTCTAGAGTCTGCCTTTGTGGAGAATTCGTCCATTTTTTTTAACCAAATCCACAAACTTTTTCATCAACTTTCCAAACAGAAAATAAAATAAACTATTCTTCTCCAACTCAAATCTCCTGTAAGTTTCTCTTCCATCGCATTCTCTAACAATGTTATTTCAGAAATATATGGGGTTATAGTATTTGTATGAATTCTTAAGAGGACATGGGGTGTTGTTTGTGTTAGAGATGTTCTTCTCACTAGTTAACTGTGCCTGAGTTTAGAGGCAGGGCTTGGCATTTTCTATACAGCTTATTTATGCTTCTGTATTTATTTTCAAAAAAACAATAGGAATCTATTCCATATTATTATGTTATATACTGAAAAAAACATTGATTTATTTTAACAGATCAAATCTAATGTAGTATCTAATCTAAGCTGTTCCCTTTATTAAATGATGTAATGGCATGTAGCACAATACTAAGTCAATAAATGGATCATTATAGGACACTAAAGCTTGATAATTCAGCAACTTAGGTTGTGATTGTATATGTTATCGCCCTGTAGAATTTTAATTTTATTGTAGAAATTTCATCAAAATCCCACAAAACTTATTGCAATGATGAAATGAGTCCATGTTAGGAAAAAGTTTTGGTTCTTGTCATGGGCCAGACTGTGAAAGTGAAACTGAACATTTAATCTGTATCCTGCTGCGTACTGTCCATGTCCTGAAACTGTAGTGAGTTAATATTGACCCAGCTTACTTCAGGGTGTCATTGTTGTCAGATAAGGTTGAGGCCTGTCTGATCCTGACCTCTCGTGAAACAAACACTCGGGCTGTCTGAAGTAACTACAAACACTCGCTGCTCTTGTTTGAGCTGGTTGCCAGGACAGTTTGTTCACCAGTTACGGGCCAAAAACAGACACCCTGGAAACGTCACAAAGAAGTGAAAAGCTTTCATTGTTCTTCAGCAGATATTATCATTTCAGCTGAAATCTTTCAGTCTTTTACTCAGCATAACGCACAGTATGAACTCCACAGCCATGTCACTCTCATACAACTTCTACTTGAACAAATAAGGGGAAATGATGGAGTCTGTTTGGATGCTGGGTTGAGTTACAAACAGCAGCACATATGTATGCGGTTATGGTGGGAAATAAACCCCAAACCTTGTCCATTTTATTCATAGTTCTTCTTTCAAGGTCCTCTTTGTCTTCTATGAGTCACACTTCTGTTTGTGTATCATCTCTCTCAGTTTCAGCACTAAAAGAAACTACATGAAGATTTTTGTGAAAGTTTCTTTGTGTCCAAACATTTTAAATGATCTTTTAATCTGAATAAGAACTAAGAAAAGGAAAAATATGTGGGGAAAGTGTTTTCCCTCGTGTTTCTCTGATGTCTATTTGTCTTTGCCATCATCTTTGCCTTCCTCCCTGGCTGATCCATATTTCCTCCTCCTGACCTCCAGCTGGTGTCAGCCAGGTTTCTGGTGACTGCTGTCCAAGTTGCTTGTGACAATAGATCTTCTGTGTGTTTGGTGTTATGTCCTAAATAATACATGCAGCGCAAACACCACTGCGACACGTTCCGCTCTCAAGCCCGCGGGCCAGTTTCTGTGTGTTTCTGTGTGTGTGTATATGTCAGTAGCAGGAGTGTGCCTGTGTTTACACCAGCTGAGAGTTTGTGAAAAGGCAGAAGGAGGAGAAGTGTGCCTAGCCCGCTCCTTCGCTGTTGTCCCCAAACAGCATGGATATTGTGGTGATAGAGAGGAGATTACTCTTACAATGGGCTTTGAGGTGAGAGGATATCTCCGTTTAGCGAACGTACCCGCACACACATTGAAACGGCTACATGTGGAGACCAACCAGCACCTGCTCCTTATCACCCTCACACCTATCCCAGTTGTTTGGGTACTAAATAAAGTCACCATCCTCTGTCCTTTTTCAGATAGGACAAGTAAAGCTTTTCAAGGTGGGTTGATGATGCAATCATCAAAGAAGGAGGGAGTCCACAACTGGAGGACTTTTTGCAATTTATCACATGATAGAAAAGCTATTTCATGACTGTTATCTCTGAGTCACAGACCTGTGGCCTAGGTCACTTCTTCTTTCCACTGGCAGTAACTTTTTGTCTTCTTTTGCAGCCAACACGAGCAGAAAAGCTAATTTTGTAAAGTCACAATGTCCTGACTATGGCAAGGTCATGCAAAAGAAACCACTTTGAGCGAGGCAATTAAACCAATGAAAGAAAGATGTCAAGCTTTACATCATTTAGAGGGAAAGCATACATTTAATGCCCTTAAAATAACAAAACGTGCCAAATAAGATCATTTTTGTGTTTTTCATTTATAAATGAAGCAACTTATTTTTATAAGGACAAAAAAATTGGAAGGTTTACATAAACATTTTGCCCCTCTCTACACAAAAAAACTTTGTAAAATGAACCTTTACTCAACTGAACTCTCTTTAGCTCTACTAACCAAACAAACACAGCAACCCCAGTAACTGCTATCCTTGCAAAAGCACAAACCTGACAACTCAAGCACAGCATCCCACCACAACAACATGACGCACAGCACTCACCTGTTAAGACACACAGAACAGAGCAGACGTACAGCGCCGTTCTTCTGGTGGCCTCCATGGCATCTTATCCTTCAGGGATATGTAGGACTTCTGACGGGCAGGCAAGGAGTGAGGGATGTAGGATGAGGAGAGGAAGAGGAAGAGGTGGTGGTGGAGGAGGAGGAGAGAAATGTGACTGGTTGTGGTGACAACATTTGCCAGGGAAATAAGAGGAGCTACATAGCTTTCCTGCATGCAGCTATAGGCCCCTCCCATGTGACACTGGGAGCAAAGAGGTCCACCTGGCAAACACACACACATAAAGAGTTCCCCTTAGGGTAAGGCTCTCACTCTGTAAAAGAGAAACTGAGACACAGAAACAGAAAAAAAAAGAGCAAGTTAGGGTTTATGTTATAATGCAGCAGCTGTCTGCTGCCTCAGTGCCCCTGGCTGTGAAACAAAGCCTCTAACTCCTTACATCACTTTGCTTTTTAAGCTACAAAGCTGTAAGTGGACACTAGGATCAGGGGAAAGCTATTTTACCTGGAATAATGTTGTAAGGCTGGAAATAAAAAAGGGCGAAAAGACAGACTGATACTGGGGTGAAACTGGCTGAGGAATGTAGGTGCCTTAAGGTAAAAACTTTTTTTTCTTTTATTTTTCATATTGCTTTCAACCCTCAGGGAGACGCAACGGTACAAGTGCTTCCAAAAATAGAGGAAAATCTGTTGTTACTTCTCATATCAAAACTCATGTATATAAGTTTATGAACAAAGAAATGCCAGTTTTCCCCCAGTAATAAGCATTTTATAAGAAGTTTTAATTGCTTTCCTTGTAAGGACAAAAGTGTGAACGTAACAGCACTACCTAAAGAAAATACAAACTCTCGTGCATTCTTATTTATAGAAATAAATAAGAAAAGTATTGTCCTTATTACATTAAAAAGTGGCATGTTAGACATTAAATGTCCCCCAGTGACTTGTGCAGGCAAGCTTTTTTCCCCCCTTTTCTTCTTACCATCCTCTGAAAGGGGTGTAGTTCGCTTGGAGCTGACCTCCACAATTAATGAATTAGACCATTGTAAGTTGTATAAATAAGTGCCTAGTCTAGTGATGGCACCATTAAAGAAACAGATCATTTTTTCTGCTGTCAAGCACTTAATCATGGGATGCTTACTTACAAAGAAAACTAAAGTCAGACATTTTTTTTTAATTATATAAATACAACATTTGTTATTCAGGACATGTGATTTGGCAGATTTAATATCAATTTCTGCCCGTATATGTGCTAAACATCATTTTTTAATCCACATTTAAAATGGTACACATTTAAACCAGCATTTGAAATGAATCAACTTTCTTACCATGTATTTTAAAGTAGCTGTTTTCCTATAAAACACTGAACTTTTTACATTTCTAATACTTCTCTTTTTTCTCTTTCTTTTACTTTAACAGTCTGCACACTTCCTTTTTTGCCTGTAGGTGGGGTCAGTGCATCATATACTCAACATTTACCAGTGGCTATCAAAATAATCCTTGCAGCACCTAAAAGTAAACCGCAGTTTAAAATGAACCCCTTTTTTGTTGTTTTTTTCTCTAAATATATTTTTGTGTTCAATCTTTAGCTTTGCAAAGCCCCATCTTTCTGGATGGCGCCACTTCAAACCTTATGGTACATCCCCTGAAAAAGATTTTATCCCCAGTTTGAGAATCACCATCTGTCTAAACCTGCATGTCTATTTGCAAACAATTCAGGACAAATTGATTTATAGCAAATTACTTGTGTTTTTTTCTTACTGAAAAGTAAGTCATTTGTTTTTAAGGATGTAAAATTACAGTATCTTTATAATGCTTTAAAAGCTGAGGTCCGTTTCTTTACACCGTTTTCCTCCGAACAGCAACAAACAATAACATTTGCTATTCATTCGAAGCAGTTCACTCTCATTAAAGAGCAGCAACAACAACAACAACAAAAACAATATATGCAAGTGGTGCTTTTTTTTTTTTCAACACGTAACATTGTCATAAGACCAGGGGTTATTGAGAAACAAACAGGGCTTACCTTGTAGCTGGGATAGGATGTTTTGGTTTATACTCTGACCTTTTGGCTGGTGACTAATGAATTAGAAAAGTACATCCGCCCCCGACTGAAGAGCTTATGAAGTGAAGATAATCGGAAGCAAAGCAGAACTTCCTACTCGCAAGTCCTTGACAGTTGCAGTGTCTGTTCATTTATGAAGGAGTAATGTGATGCTTCTCATGTACGCTCTAAGAGTATATACCAGGCTTTGCCTCAAATATACTATCAGGTGAATTTTAGAGATTCAGTTTCAGTATCTTGCAAAGCAAAATGCAATAAGGCCTGACCTTGTACATCCTTATCAGACCACCTGTCCAAAATCTAGACACACCAGCTGAGTGACATATCCTCACAACCCCTGATGGGGGCTTCTTGCCATGCAAAAACATACTGCATTTCCATTTTTAGTCTATTTATGCAACATCTCATGACCACTCTGCCCTCCATCTCCTGGTACCTTTACCTGCTCCTCCACCCTCTCATCATATTATTTTGTTGAAATCTACCTCACTTGTGTCTGTCATGCCTCCTCTGCTTTACTCTTTTTTCTCTCCTGCAAAATCTTTTATTTGTTCTTGCCTCTCATATTGTGTTCTTCTTCATCCCTCTTCTCCTTTTTCTTTCATTCCTCCTCTCTTCTGGTAGCCTTGGCCTCCAGCTGCAGACGCTCAGTGCAGACACAGCACACAAGCCCACATCAAGGCCATGCTACTGGCATATGACCATGCATGTGTGTGTCTGGAGCAGTCGTTACAGAGGGGCCACATAGGGTGTCACTGGCTTGCTACGATATACAGGCTGCTGTGTGTGTTATTTTCACCCTTTCGCCACGTTAAGAGGTAAATATAGCTGTGTTGTAATGCAAGGGGCCCCCCACAGTTTCATCAAAGATGATGTTGAAGTGCAGGATGAGCACACATATCAATGCAATCTGTTAGTTTCCTTAGCGAGGGTATTGCTTTTCATGAATTTGCTTGTATGAATGCTGACTAGATAACAGTGAATTGGCTCCAACTGATCTGTCTGTAAAGTGCACTGAAGTGATGTTGTTGTGAATTGGTGCTATGCAAATAAAGCTGAATTGAATTGTAAATTGACATATAGTGTCCCAAACACTTCACATATACACATATAAAGAGAAGTGTGAGCATGGGGTCTGAGGTTGTTGATTGGAGGATGTCAGTAGCCTAACAAAAGACAAAGTGGGGTTAAGTGGAGCAGCAAGGCATTGAAGAAAAGGGGTGGGAATGTCTGCATGCCCTGTGAGTGATGTGATTGGATGACAAAGTCTCATTCACCCAGATTTATGAGTGGGAAACATAGAGTGTTGGACATGCTGCACAATGTGTGTGCGTGGGTGTCTGAAGGCGCATGTTTTCCCCAACATTCTCATGTGAGCAACAGTTTTTACAACTGCACTGTTGAACCTTTTTATCACACTGGATCTGACGTGCTGTTGCTGCCTATGTGGAGTGTTTGTGAGTGTGTGTGTCTTCATGAACTGACTGTCTGTCCCAGAGTGCACAGACTGACTCAGTGTGAATCTTGAAGAATGCCTCAGCATTCTCCACCCGCAGTCACCCAAAACAGTGTGAGAAATTTAAGCAGTACGTGTACACCCGTCGTTTTCAAAGCAGCATGAATGTCATTTCAAGTAGACCTGTGTGTGCCTTTGTGTGTCTGTGTGAGTGTGCCTGGTGGCAAGAGCCTCACCCCTTTAACGCATTCCACTATCTTGCGCCCACGCACTTACCATGTGACCTGCAGTCAATGACAGGAAATAAGCCGATGTCAAATCCTGCTGCCCGCAACCCAGATCCTCTTCTGCTTCCAGTCAAAGACGAAGCTGTGTGTGCTCACACAACACACCCATGCAACAAAAAGTTCAATGCAATTCTATAGGAGGAGAGTGGTGTTTCTGTTCTCCATTTGTTTGGGTTTCTTTTTTTTACCCATTGATCCAGCTTGAGGAGTTAATTCAGAGAGAACAAATCCTCATTCACAATGCAACAGTATCAGTCAATGTCAGGTGTAGCACTGGCAAAAACCTCAACAGTTGTGTTTGCATAGTTTACATCCACTTTTACAAAGAAATGTTACTGTGCTTCCTTTACTCGAGGCTAGAGCTCCTCGGAGTCTGAAAATCAAAGATTCTTACTCAGAACAGACATTTTTCTGTGACACAGAATGTGTCATGCTGGGAGGCAAAGAAAAAGAAAGTGTTCACTCCAGACATGACGAAGTGAAATGTCTGCAGCGCAAGGTGTATGTTGACTAAACTAGAAAAATGAGAGCGCAGTTATTCCACTGCAGCAGCGACTCTTTTGACTGATTCTCCAGCAGAATTTGGTTCAGCACACACATCCATTAAAAATAAGTGTTTACGTCGCATGTGCCACAAACCAAACCAGTGTGCATGTGTGTATGTGTGTGCTCTTTTCTGTGGGTGCATGCACGTGCATGCATATGAAGTTGAATGGACACAGCCACCTTTATGTTCTCTTTAGCAGTAAACTGCTGGCTGCTGAAGCGAAGCATGAATCCAGGCTGAAAGTCAGTACTCCCTTTGCTCAGGTCTGTGCTTGTCCTCTTTGCTTCACATGGTCGTAAAGTGCAGGATAAAGGGAACAATGCTGCGCTTGCACCAATCCTAGCTAAAAGTTGACCAGCTCAGTGGCTGAGTAACAACCTCAAGTAACCTGAGAGGAGAAGGTGATATTCTGTGGCATACACCAGCATCCCAACATACCTCTTGCACTCTCAAACACCACCTCCTACATGCAATGTAGTTCAAACATCTGTCATCACCACACAAAAACTAAACATCAGCTTCAACGTACCAGTATACGGGTCTCCATTGGAATATATACCAGTTCAGCAATGCCTGACATATGGTTGTCCCTCCCTAGAGATATCATGCTAACTTCTTTTTTTTTTTCACCAACAGATGGTAGATTTATGAGATTACAGACTTCCTGTGAATAAGAGAGATGTTGTGATAACAGTGGGTGAACAGCTGGATGGGACCTCATACCCTAAGTATCTTAGATAAGGCCATCTTTTGTTTGAACGTATTTGGATATGATACCCTTTGCCAAACAAGATACAGAAGTGGCAAGCAAAACAAGGTGGTGACATGTGTGCTGGTGCTCTTTAAAACAGAAAGGCTTTTTTTTCATACAATTATTTTTTATGACCATATCAGAGACTTCCTATTATTATGTCATGTTCCTCATCTCAGCAGGAGGCTGTAGTTTAAAGTGCCAGTGGCATGATATTCCCGGCAACTTTTGGTCCCTTTTTAGTCAGACTTTAAGTACCTGAATACTGTATGAAAGGATCGTTCACTGTAACTCAGCCTTGTCATAGAATAGCAGGCGCCACGAGTTAGCGCTACTGTTAGCACCGACATACAATGACCGAGGTTCGGTGGGCGGGACCAGAAGGCACGCTTGTTACCATGCTTCTGTTGTCATGGTGCTCTGGCAAAGAGGAGGCGGAGTGATACGGAGAAACCTGGAGACATTTGCCATACACTCAGCAGGAACCTGCAGACACGCACCTCTCCACGCACTCATGTTGAAGTAAAAAAAAAAAAAAGAGTTGCTGTGTTCTGTTGAACACGGCCGCACGTCAGGCTGGAAGAAGTTCTTATTGAGCCTCTGTGGATCTAAGGATGTACGGCGGTCATGACACAGACGCTGATGCACCGTGAGTATGAATCATGTTTAAGAAGAAAACAGCATCATATTCCAGCAACAAGTTTCCCTGAATTATTTACTTCACCCATGACCCGAATTCAGATTTGAATATGGAATTTGAATATGGAATACGGACAGAACAGCGACATCACGTGTGTCTAGGTTGTAGTTGCAACGGCAGAAAAACAACTCCAGCCGCTGGGGTGCCAGGCTCGCTGCCGATACGTAAGTGACCAACAGTCTGCAGCATGTCCAACAAGTAACACAGAGGAGTTTATAACTGACAGCTAACGTTAGCCACGTTAGCAAACAAGTTAACTTACCGATCCAGGAGAAAAGTCGCCATTTCCGTGTTTTGACTCTGTGGAAAACATTTATGTGGGTCCATTTAGTGAAGTCTTCACCTAAATTTACTCCGGGTTTTGCTCTTCTCAGGTCACTCCTCCTTAGAAACAGATAACAATATCTCCAGGACTCTGAAGCAGCTGCTTCACTCGTCATCTCCACGGTATTCCCTTGTACCAGCCTGACTATGCCCAAAATATTGTTTCCACACAGAGATCGTATTTGGCAACACGCAATGGCGGCGTGTAGCCTACTGGCTTACAAACGTAAATATAATGCCATTATCGAACCCGTTAAAATTTATTTCATAATTATTTTTAGGCTAAATATAATTTTTCTAGGAAATGTACTTTCATTCTGTACACCCCCAAACGACCTGTGGAGTTTTTTTTTTTTTTTTAAATATAGCTTTTAATAAAAATGTTACATATTTAACCTTTAATACTAAAGATATATTACACTAGTTCTGCTCGTTAGATCTGTCTTCGTCTGACCGGAGCAGTGCAGAAACAGTGATGATGATGATGATGATGACGATGAAGGCCTGATTGCCTATGTACACAGCCGAACACTCCCGCACAACAGGAAGAATTAAACTGGAATAATTACAAACATCAGTTTCCCTCAGAGAAAAAAGACACGAACATGATGAGAAACGTTTATTAGAAACTTTGTGTTTCTTCGTGGTGACTGGAAGCTGTTATAACCTCTTAAGGAGGAGACGGAGCTGCAGGGAGATTTTCTGTTAGTTGGGTTGGCACATCCACAAGCTTTTCAGTGGGGAGGACAAAAACATTGCTGTTGTCCTTCGTACACCAGACGCCATGATGTCCGTTTCTTGTCGTAGGTCTCGGAGGGAGGGACTTGGACAATGTAGTTCAGGGGAAGGAGGTAATTGGCTGGAAGTCATGGCGTCACAAGCTGCACGGGGAGTAAAATATGCCAAACAGCCAATCAGCCCATTTGTGAATGCTAACTTCGCCATGTAGGCAGACACACCCAGGGAAAAAGGAAATGCAAATCTATAATTTAACCCCTTAGGGGACATAGGCAGGCTGGGGAAACTAAAATATATGATCAAAAACCTCAAAAAATGTAAATGTCATGCCAGGGGCACTTTAAAGCAGCACAGTAGATTTCCACCTCCTAACGTTGTGCTCCTGACTCGTTTTGGTGGTATGCTATCATTTATTAAGCGCATTCCTAGAGCCGTCATCGCCCTGCAGTGTCCCAGGGCTGAGAAACTGCACTTTATAACTTTGTGTTCCAGCCCAGAGCATCAAATTAAAGCTGTGCTTAGCTTTATCGCACCATGTTACACACCAGCAGCTGGACATCAACACACAGGCTGTTTTGTACAAATACTAAGGATGATCAAATGATCCATAAACTATATATATATTTCAATAGATCTAATGCTAAATGGTGCCCATAGCACAAACAGGTCCCTGGAGCTGACCAGTCAAGAGCAGGTTGAATGGGAGTTGCCACCCCCAGTATTGTTGTATCAGCAATGCCAACTCATGACAAACTGGAAAGTGCCAACATTGGTCCAGAAAAAAAAAAAAGCAATTTGACAATGGAGGGTCGATATGTTTACCTACATTTTGCTTCCTGTAGTCTCCATGACAATGCTCCTTTCATACTATGACACTTCCACATGTCCACGGTTGCAATGTGGTGACATTACCAGTTGTAACTCTCAAGCAGGACAAAATTAAGCTAATGGCCTCAAGTGAGGGATTGTTTGATGATTTAATTGAGTCCTGTCCCTCACAAGCTTTTCCTTATTCCGTCATCTTTTTTTTTTTTTTTTTTACCTCTACTTCAACTCAGAAACATAAGAAGACATAACTGGAAGGAAATAGAAAGAGACAAAGAAAGAGATAAGACAAGAGTCAACATGGGATTGACTTTTATTGGCTGGAGAACTCAAAGAAGAACCATATGAAGGATGGATGTTGAATTCGCCTTTGTTAGGGGGGACCACTGTAAAAATCTGCCAAAGTTTAGCAATGCCACATTTATATGCAATTTCTCCCAACTGAAGTCAATGTAAAACTTCAAACTGCAGGAGAAAAAAAAAAATTTTTTTCCTCCTTTCTGTCTGCAAAACAGAGGCAAAAGCTTTTCAAGTAGATGTCTGAGCTTTGGATGCTTGAAGGTGGAAGCATCAGCTCTCCTCTTCATGTGTAAAGAGGGAACACTCCAGCTGTAACACATAGAAATATCATACAACCTCCTGTTTGAAAAAACAAACAAACTCACCTTTCCAGAGAACAAACATTTACCATGTTTATAATCAGTACAGAACATCAGAACATGTCTTTGTTATGAACATCTTGGCTGTAGATGTTCCAGTTTATCCAAACTGGAACTGTATTGTTGCTGTATTGTATCCTCTGGTTTCTACTTCCCAGCTTTAACCTTCATACTATTGTACATGGAGGACAGCGCCATTAATGTTTTTTGCTTTTGCTGGTTCATACAATAGCATAATACAGTCACACAGTAACTTTTAAATCTTGCAAACCTATCAGTTTCTTTTGTGTATTCAACATTTGTAAGTGGCCTTATCTACCATTCTGTAGCAGTAGCTGAGTCTGGGGACCAGATCCAATTCTTTAAATGCATTTACACTGCTCAGCTTCACTGCCAGCATCATTTGGCAATGAATGTTACTATACTTTTCCACACAGATTTGCACTCTTAGAACCAGTTGGGAAGCGTTTAAGAGCCACATGTAGCTCAAGAGTCACAGGTTGCAGACCCCTGCCCCAGTCCAACTCCTGACTCCAGCTCGATCATTTTCTTGGGTTCATTTAGCCAGCGATGGCTCTGTAAGTTCTGAATGCCCTACATTGTCAGGGGTCAGCCTTGTTGGCCCCTCTAGCGTCTGGGTGACTTTCAGGTCCATTTTCAGTGTCAGCAAATTCGGGGCTCTTTGAAAAATGATCCTTATAATCGGTTCCTGACAGCGTTGTCTTGCACAGCCAGACCTGTCTACATAGAGCTGTGTCAGCAGCAATAAATGGTCTGCACCATTTACCAGTGCAGTTCTTCCTCAACTGAGGAAAAAGGGCATTGTTTTGTTAATATTTTACAAAGCAAAAAATGGTGTTGGTGGGAACCTACTAGGTTGGCACTGGTGGGAAAGCATACAAGAACACCATAAGAGTAAATATGTTTTTTAAAGGGCTATATGACCTTGAATAATGCTTGTCCTCATCAAAACTTGACATTTTCTGCAGATGAAGGAGGAAAGGATAAATCCTGCTTGAAAATAATCAGCTAGTTAGCTGTGTATCCCAATGGTCAATATCTGGACAGCGAGACTGTTGAGAAAGGGGTTACACCACAGAGATTCATAAGCATTTGTGATCCTAGTGACCTTTGTTACTTAACCCCTTCACCCCTGTTGTTTTAAATTTACGGCAAACCACTTCTGGCCTTGTTCATGTGATTTCTTTATCTTTAATTTGTTTTTATTAATGTATTTGCTTTCATGCATGTGAGGGGCTTATGGCCTGTGACATCTCTGTTGACTTGATTGGTATGCTTGATTTACCTCTTTATGTAGATACCAACCTGTTAGGCATGTACAAAAAAAGTTCTCAAAAATGACGCTAGCATTAGAACAACAAATAAGTTGAATTTACTTTGAGAGCTGTGCTCATTCCATACATCCACTTAGCCAGCAGTTTGTTGTAACCAGATGGAGATGTTTGTTGACTTTGCATTCATAGTATACAGATACCCTTTTTATTACTGTCAGACTGCTGGACGATGCACACTATTGCAAACAGTTTGAAATAAATGGTCTTTCTTAGGCTAAAAGATATATTTCATTTTTAATCTTGCATTTGTGTAGGCACCTGGCTCAATTTTGTGTGTCCTATTGTAGATGGGTCCTACGTTAACGTTCCTGAAACAAACACAGTTGTGTCTTGTTTTCAAATCCTCGAGTCATTTTTACCACCGTCAACCTTGTGGCCTTAATTGCTCAAATTGGTCCTTACATTGCCCCCCACCAGTTATCTGCGTATTGCAGCTTACGAGCAGATACCATTAACTTCTGGGAAGGTGCACAAATGCTTCACGGAAATGCAAATTATAAGAGGCAGCCATGAAAAACAGCTTAAGCATAATTAAAAGCAAGTTTATTCTTGGCTTTGTCTGCACTCACATAGAAGTTAAGAATTTGTGTAAAAAAATTGCGTCACAGTTGAACTAATTGCTTTTACTGACTAAAAATAAACATGGATGTAATCTAAAACCACATAAGATGATTTATTTCAACAAAACACATAATGGTTCTCTTCAAATCCCTCTGATACTTTTTCATCTTGTTTTCTCCTTATGTATCCTCAAGGATTCCCAAATCGTCCCATCATGCATTCAATCAGGGTCCAGCTGTATGACATAATACTATGATAATAAAACAATAAACACTCAGTTTATCTAAATAGGAAACATTTAACCCATCCCTAAATTTACTAGAGACATACTCCAGTACAAGGAGCAGTTTGGGGTTACATACCCTCAATTATATTCACTCTGTTTACTTCTTTGTTTAAACTGTGCACAGACAAATGAAGCAGCATGTTTTTGGTTGCACTGAGAGTTCCTGTTGTTTGCAAAGTCTAGCATCATACTGCATGATGAGCTGTGCTCTCAGGAAGATAAGAAATAAATTTGATTTCCAAAACTATTTGTTCAGATTTAACTGTGCAGACTTCATTAACCTCCTGGGCAAATATAACCGCCAACAATAGCAACTGACAGACGAAGAATTGATTCAACTTTATAATAAAGCCAGCTGACGTCACTCTGCCATCATTTTTCTCATGTCCGACGGGTGAAACTTCATCAAACAGACAGCAATTTAAAGCTCCAGCAGATCCGTTAAAGGCCCCAATCAACAAGTGTCAGCTTGGGGTCAGGCGGCAAGCCGAGGCTTCCTGCATCTTCCTGTTGCGGGTAGAGTATTCTGGAGAGACTGGTGAGTGAACCTCTGGTGCCTGGCTGCTGTTCATTAAGAGTATTAATGATTAACTGAGAGTGCTATTGTCCCCTTGGGCCCAGCTGTCCCTCCTCTGCCGTTGATCCACTCCGATGCCTCTGGGCCACTAAACTGGCTCCATTCATGTGCTAAAGTGACAGCTGCTCCTCACATTCCACAGAAAATTAACTACAGGCACCGGAAAACAAGCTGGGAGAAAATAAATAACATTTGACAGATTTGCTTTGTCTGTTTCTTAAGGAAAGGATTGGCAATGAAAGGCTGGATCGGAAGGATTATTTCAAGCCTGTGTGATAATAGTGAAGGATGCAGACAGAAGAAGAGATAATGTTTGCTGTGTTGGCACTTAGTCATTCAAGGGGATAAGGAACAAGTGAATGCAACTTTACTGGTGTGATGAAAGCCATCAACCAATATGTCAATATATACTAGGCGACTTAAACAGCTAATTCATTGTTATACATGGTGTTTATGAGATAGGATCACAGCATAAAATGACTTCGGGTGATGTATTTCACATGGAGAGAACTTTAACTTTCCTTTTTGGGCACGACAAAGAAAAATCTTTTTTTTTTTAAGTGCTACTCTAAGTTGAATTTAATAGAAAATAAAGCTTTTGACTTTTACAACTATCCTTGATCCACGCATGCATTAGCTATGCGATTACTTGCATAGCAACCTGGTATTTTGGCATCAATACTTGAAAAAAGGAAAGGTACAATAAACAATATCAGTAATGTGCGCTTGTATCTGTGCATGATGATATGGGCTGATGTTTTACAGCAGGCGCTGTTAAGAAATCGGAGTCTTTTTATCTCACCGCAGTGAGGACTTTAATTAGCCCTTGAAAGCACCGCTGGTGTTTCATTGGCATCTGCAGCTCTTATATTGTGACAAACTGTTATTCTTTCACCTGGGAACACTTATCCCGTCTGTCTTGTCTGTAATCAGTTGAGTGGTCGCAGATACTACATGTTCCTGCTGTGGGAGTGCAATGTTACTAGAGAAGGGGAGTATACGATCTTACAGCCTTGTTTTCTGTATTTGCACCAGCACTCCTTGGACACAGGTGGGATGTAATTACTGGAAACATGATGGTTGTTTTTCAAATCACTTTCAATTAGAGGGTCTCATAGACCTCTTTCTTTTTTTGTTTATGGTTTTGCAGAAGCAAACACATACTTCACATACCAGTTTGAGTTTCCTTGCATTAGCATGTGAAGAGATAAGAAGAGCCACCTGACAAAGCAAAAGAATAGCCCCGAAGTTATATCTGGTGGGGTAATCCTTTTAATAAATAGTTTGTGTTAAGCCAAGCAGAGGTGTGATTCCAACTCAGTGGTTATTTTTGTGGCTGTAGTTGAGAGAAAAGCAAAGTAATTCTCCTCATGCATGAGTAATCAATGTGAGGGTCTACGACTGAGCTCACTTCCTCTTTGCTGAATTTGCAGCGTGTCAACACATATTTTGAGACTTCTCCACTTGCAAAATTATTTTGTTGGCTGACAAAACGCTCATTGCTATAACGGCCTTTATTATGCCAAATTTATGTGTGATCACTGTACAATATCAGCTCAGTTGGCAGACAGGAAAAGCTTACATTGCCTTTAGCTTTGCTCTCAAATCGATCCCTTCTTCTTTGTGATTGCATGAACAAGATACATGAAAAAATAAATGAAAGTCAGAGCTAATTGACACATACTGCCTACTGTTCAGGATAATATGACTCATTTACATGTCTGCGTGTTTAAGTGAGGTTTTGCTGTAGAAGAAGTGGCACCACGTGTCTTTCAAATGCAGGAAAATGATGTAATCAGCCCACATGGCCAGTTTGTAAAACATCACAAAACTAATCTATATACTGGTGTTCTTCATTTTCATTTTTTCCTGACAAGTAAATGGTTACATATAAATATAAAAAATAGAAAGTCCTTGTTAAGAGGTTGGAAGTTGTGGTGGAGCCACATGTGACTTTTCAAGCTAATTCCTTTTAAAAGATTTTCCTTTTGGTTTTACTTTGTTTCCTGCTTGTTAAGAATAGGGAAACAACTTGCATTAAATAGTACTTCTCACAGCCTCTATCACAGTTTTGAAATCTCTTTTTAGTGCAAAACAGTGCAGATGTGAAGGGAAAATTCAAATTAAATGCCTCTGTGTTTTATATGAAAAGTCTGTACAAGTTGTGCACAAATACAGCAGTTTTCTGTTAAACATGAAACAAGATTGAATCAAGAAACCAGAAATGAAAATTAATTCTCAACATCAAAGGCACATGAAGTGTTAAAAAGTGTCCTATTAACCTGTCTGCAACAAGTTTCTAAAGTCGCATAGGACAGTCTGATTGTTGGTTACCAGGGTATCACTTCTCTGTTAGTGAAAACACTACTGCTCTTACTAACGACATGAAATGTGTAACACAAATAAACTTGCTTGCTAAAGGGGTTCACTGTGTTTTCAGACGGACATCTTTTTGAGCCCCTGTTACCTGGTATGGTGGTTCATCATCAACACTGTCCAGCAGCTTGAAAGATGGATGTGCAACGCCACATCCAGTCTTTTTCACTGTTGCAGAATTCCTTCTTCACTTCTTTTAGCTTATTGATTATTTGTTCTGGCGTTCAAGTGAATCCAGCCTTTGCCCACTCATGACAGTTTGCAAAGAAGGACCAGTTTTTTGTCTCGAGTCGAGGACTGGATTTTCAAGTTCTGAATCAACTTTTTTTCCCCTTCTGAACATGGCAGAAGGTTTAAAATTAAGTTTCTAGAACCAGGATGGAGCCCTGCTTGAATGAAAGGGTCATCAGAAGACAAAAACCAAGTCCTGCTGATATTTTTCAGACCATCTGTCCACCTAAACTCTATATTCCTCTTACCAAACATTTTTGGTGCTTAAATAAAGCCATATTTACTTGTGCGACAACAGAACAGTAACTGAAAATTAGAAATATTTAATATTGGCTTTTTTTTTTTTTTTTACCAATATCCAATATTGTCCAACTCTTAAATTCCGATATTTGATATCAATCGATACTGACATATGCAGACAACTGTGAGGTTGTATCTCTCATATTTTGAGAAATACAACTAACATTCTACTCTGACAGCAAAGATCCCAAAACAGCCTCAACTGAGCCAGAGGAGTTCATTTTGGACATCTGGCTGCCATATATCAGATACTAGCAGGTATTAGCCAACATGTGGCTAATTCTAATGTTTCTGACACCTTGAATACTTAACCAACAACTTAAAACCAGACATATTATAAGCAGCTTCAAAGCAAGTCAGTCTGTAGCAGCAGCAGCAGCACCGTAGTCACATGACTCTAAAAGGAATGCTGGGATATGAAGTTCTTCCACAATAACAGGGACTTTTCTACATGCTGGACCGCTGCTAATAAAACAAGATCTCACGAGACCTCATAGTTCTGTTACGAAATCTCTAGTTAGTAAAAATATCGGTCTGAAAAAAAGATATTTTCTGATATTACATTCTCATGACAATATTGGCCAATAATATCAGACGTAACAACTCAGTCTTCTCTCTCCTCAATACAGGAAGGTGTGGAAGTCATGTGAGGTAAGCAAAGAGATTGAAGGCAACGTGCAGAAATAAATCAGGGGAGCAGGTGCATAGTCTCACTTAGGGGTGAAGCTATTTATCAAAGAGCTATAGCTGTAAAAGACACATTCTTACTAAGTAATGAAATAATTGGAATGTGAGCCTGAAACCATAGATCTTATCAGCATTGCGTTGGTTATTTCTTACAGCTCCTCTTTCTCCCAAAGTAGCTCCAAACCAGGTTTTACAGAAAGATAAATTAGCTTCTGAGGGGTAGCAGATGTTAGCTAGAAGTCTCATTTAAATGTCACACTGACCCTCTGTTTGGGTTTGTGTGTGTGTCTACAGTTGTGACCACATGAATTTGTATGTGACTGTGTCTGCACGTGGCTGCGCATCCAGCCCAGCCCTCCCCGTCGGCCGAGGTGGCAGGTGTTCCTGTGTCCCCTAAAAGAGCAGGTTTTTATGTCGCCTCCTCAAGTTAGTGGCTTGGTTGCCATGGGGATGCCCCAACAGAAAGAGGCTTGTGTCTAGGGGCCAGTGCTGGGGAGAAGAGGAGGACAGGGGAAGAGGAGAGAAGGGGTTTTACTTGCACCGCACACTCTGGACTTCACCCTGAGGAAAATAGGGGATCAATTCAGATACGGAACAGAGTTGGATTGTCTGCTGGCATCATGTCGGCCTCTGTCTTTACACTCAAAATCTTACTAAAATATTATGCTGTTGATGTTTGATCTACCTTTTGGGAGGCATAGCAGACTAAGTGATGCTTGTAAATCCTAACAATGGGATCAGGGACTTAAAAAGGCATCCAATATCACACATCCTATCAGTTTTCTCCGCAGGTGTGACAGCTGTTTGCCTAAAGACATCTGCTTATTATCATCGTTCCCTATGCCTTGTAGCATGGACATCCCCCTCTATTTAGTGGGACACTGTGTAGATGGGACCACAATCAATCTCTGCTATTCTCTCTGTAGATCCTCCACTGTGTGTGGGTGGTGGATGTAAGTAGATCTGGGACAGACTGGGAGTCACCTGTCCCTTGTTGGCCTCTCTTCCCCTGCGGGAGGGCCATAATTCTCTCTTGGCTGGGCTGATCAACAGCTGCCATGTGAACACACACACACACACACCTTCACATATGCATGGAGGCATAAAAACAAATGGATTCAGACTCATAAATGCATACCTTGGAGTCAGAATGAAAGATGAACGCAGCTTCTTTTAAGTGCTGAAAAGCAGGAAAACATTAGGGCAAGTAGCTGGTCTTGGTTCGTTTATGACTCAATATTATCCCTGTAAATGTTTCACATTGGTGAGAAATTTAATGCAAAAGGTTCCAAAACCTTGTTCTGGGAAGCTAAAATGCCTGTTTCTGCAATCCCAAAAGAGAAAAGTTGGGAGCAGTCTTAAAAAAAAAAAAAAAAAGTTAATTAAAAATAAAACAAACAAAAAAAGACAGAAAAAAGATGTTTTTGTATTTTAAGTCAGCAGTTAAAAGACAGAGTCTGGGTGTCTGCGATGTCAGGCCAGTAAAAAAGAAAAAAAAAAAAACTAGCTTTTTCAAACAGATGATGCCAAAAGGTGATCATTACCATGATTTGATAAAAATGCAGCATCCATAAAAAGCTGAAGCTAAGGTGAACTGATGATTTTAATTGTTCACAAATATATGAGGAAAATCTATCAGTAACATTCCTGAAAGAAGAACAGGAGCGTATTTCTCCCTCTACACTTCACAACATGATTAACATTAAGAATTGAGGATCAGGATATGGTGCATGCTTGAGCTGGAAACCTGTGAGCATCGATCCCTCAGACTGCACCGCATCAAAAACCTTCATCTATTAATTACTGGTATAAACACAGGTGATGGATTTCTGTGGAGAAGCCTTTGTCAAGCATTATGGTAAGGAGTAACATTCATGACTGCTACTTAAAACATACACAAGCAAAACCAGAAGCCTTACGATAATCTTGTCTGACTTCTTTGGGCTCAAAGGCATGGGGGGGGGGGGGGGGGGCATCACATGGAGGAAAGTGTTTGGGATCTGAAGAAGTGGATGTATGGCCAAGACCAAAGATGCAGGGACCTGCATTTAACTCTCACCTGTCCCCAAAGAAGAGCATGCAAATTGGAAAAAAATAAATAAATAAATGCAATAATGTGTCGCTGCTGTTGCACAGCTTAAGTTATAATCACAACCAGTGGGGATATCTATAATTTTTCTTGTTTGCTTGTTTGTTTTTCATCCAAAGTCATTTGGACTGTTAAAAATGTAAGTATTCTTTTACTGGCATTTGAGGGAATATGATTGGTTAGAAACTGAAGGCTACTTTCAATTAGAGATGGGCTCTGTAGGACCAAAGCACCAATAGCACCAAAAATATCTCCATTAAATGTACTTTGCCTGTTTGAATAATGGATGGCAGTTAATGTCTTTGTTTTGGATGAGAGAAAACATTAGATATCTTGAGTTTATAGTGTCTGCAGACAAGTAAAAGTCAAAGTAAATATTAGAGCTACATTTTCAACTTTTTCTGATTTGGAGTTGCATTTAACTCCTAATCAGCCACTTCTCTCCTCTCTGCTGTTTCTGTTTTAATTCATCTAAAGAATTCATCATGGAACATGTAACAGAAACATAAGGTGAATATTTTCCACATATATCAACAATGTCTTGGTTGCAATCATGTGTAAAAGTGTGTTATTGTACTTGTACAAATGTGTGGCAGGACTTGGATCAACCCACAGGAAACACCTTGTGTAATGCATTGTTTCTCAAATGGGGGTACACGTATCCCTGTGGGAACTTTTAGGCATTTCAGGGGGTACGTGAAATATTTTGATATCATGTATGTTTTTTTTTTTCTTCATAAATGGAAAAAAAATCCTTCAATTAAATAATAAAGATTTCAATAAATGTAAGTGTATGTTCATAAACTGAATTTAAACTTTTTCACGCTTTTATAATGAGATAACCCAGGCACAAATGACAAAGTGCTGTTATTTATTTATTTATTTATTTTTTTTATCTATCGGGGATACTAGGCTGAAAACATCTTTCATGAGGGGTACTTTGTAGAAAAGAGGTTGAGAGCTTCTGGTGTAATGAATTGTTGTGGGTTTAGCCCAAACAGTAACAGCAGATAATCAAAATTCATTAGAAATAAAAACGTTTCTTGTCAAGTGTATAAAAGATAAATGTAGAGGGCTGTTGATATGGAAAAACTGACACAGCTGAAACCAATTTACCAATTTATAAGATGCAGAAAGTGAATTATGTTTGGCAGCGATTTTAATCCCAGCATTGAATATAAAAGTGTAATTAGTTAGATCAACAGACACAAAAACAGTAGTAAAATTTGATTAAAAATTATTTTGAATAATTTTCAAAACCTGAAGGGAACTGTGGAAATACTTTTGTTTTGTAAATAAATATTATCATTCCTCTGGGAAAGTCTGTATAACAAGTTACCCTACTTATTCATCACAATCAGATAAAGAGTTCAAATAAACATTTTTGTTACTTAACAGTAAATTCTTAACATCTTAGCTCTCCAGTTTCTCCATTTTAGTGGAGCTTTTTAAAATTGTTTTTTAGTTGTCTGATTCCTTTCCAAGTTCACTTTTAGGTTTATTTCCTGGACAGCAAAGTAGAGCCTTCATGTTATTTGAGCCCTTATCAGTCCTGAAAGAGCAGTGCTGCTGTTTTACAAGTTCACAAAAAAAAACCTGACTTGTACAAACCAGAGAGGCTGTCTGCTCAAATACTCTGGTTTTTATTTCACCAGTCTGCAAATGAACTAAGCTGACTTTCCAAAAGTGGTCAGAACATTTAGTTTTCGTCTGATTTCTGCATCAGTTTTAAAGGAGTCTTTGTTGAGGCTGTGTTCCACCCACGCTCTCACTCCAGTGATAACTTCTCAGGAAAACTCACCTGAAACACCAGTCAGGATGTTTTTGGCAGAAATCCAACTTTTGTTCTCACAATGAACTTTTTTGGAAATAAGACAAAATGTTTCCACTTTCTTCCCTGATAAACAGATAGAAAAAGATGTTTTCTATTCATACTTCAGATTTGTAAGTTTTATGATACTATAAATTGTATTAGTATCAATATATATATATATATATATATATATATATATATATATATATATATATATATATATATTAGGGGTGCAACAATACATGTATTAATATCGAACCGTTCAATACAGGTGTGTAGGCTATACTGAACCATGAGAGCTGCGTATCGAATATTGAACAACACAGCATTTTAAATGATGTTGAGCTTTGTGTTGAAAAATTGCATTTAACTACTCGTTCGACTACATTCTGGTCTGGCGTCTGGAACTGCTTTTGGTATTTATGTTCAGTATGACCCCAATGGAAAGCCGTTGTGGACAAAGTCACAATGGCTAAAAAAAAGTATGAAAAATGATTCTGTATCGGAAAAATATCGAACCGTAACACTAACGTACTGAACGGAATAGTGAATTTCTTGTATTGTTGCACCACTAATATATAGATATGTACTGTATACAGTATGTTGTCCTCAAATTTATTCATACCCATACCATTAAAGAAAAGACTAAATTCGCAGTTGTGATTCTGATGAAAAGAAACTTTAAAAAGTAACAATAACTTTTTTTTAATTACTAAATTATTATTTGATTAAATAAGATATTGCTTTTGAATTGTGATTGAAAAGAATAATAATAGGCTACAGAAACCCCTGCAAAAGAATGAATGAATGAATGATAATAAAAACAACAAACAACAAACTGTCTAAGACTAGCACCTTGCTCATGAACAGTGGGCCCAAATATCTGTCAACAGGTGCAGATGTCTAAATGAACGTTACTGAAAAAACATGTGATTGCAGCGATTGCCTCAGACGGTTGTTCAACAAAATACTAGTTTTGGTGTCCCATCATGCTTGTTTGTTTGCTTTCTTTTTAATATTTCTTTGAACCACAATTCAAAACCAATGTTGTGATTTTCATACAATTTTTTATGTATTATTACTTTTGTCAATTTTCATCTTATTTCACTGGCAGCTGTTTATGTCCCCTTCTATAATTGGAGCAGGAATAAATTTGAGGATAACTGTATATATGTATGTATAAAATAAATTAGTATAATCATCAAATGTATAGGTAATATATTTATATAATATCTAGTAAAATTACAAAGAGGTATTTTTTGTCTTTGTTGTTCTTGAGATGTATTTTGAGTACAAAATAGCTCACAATATTTTAACAACTGTAGAAAATTTGTGTTTTTTTTGTTTGTTTTGGTCAAACTCATAATATAATGCAGCAGAAGAAGCTTTTACTATTATCTGGCCCTCTATGGCATCCAATTAGTATCATCCAATCATCATCTTTAAATTATTGTTAAAAACATCATACGACAAAATTCCTATCAGCTGTATTTAATTATTTATGTATACTGATAATACTTGGAGAATTAAAATCAAACTCATTTAAATGTGGCTTATTCTCTGCTTATTCCAAAGGACAATTATTGTTTTATTAACAGATCTTACTCATATAAACTATTTTTTTTTCCTGTAACAGAGCATGCTTGTGTAGAATATAAAAACAAACAAAAATGTTATTTAAAAGGCTAAATTTGCCACAAGTCTTGATAAAATGCACATCAGCCATCAGCCAACAACCTGTGGCTTATATTTCTGTTAACCATCTTTTTTAAACTTACATTATTTTAATGCATAAAAGAATAGAAAGAATAAAATGACATGTTCATCAATTCAAATATTATTTCTTACTTTGAGATCATATGTCACGAGCCACTATTAGAATTATGTAATCATTTAGGCTATAACTTGTGCATATTTTAGTTTTTTTTCTTACACTGCTTATTGCAACTTTAAGAAAACAAATTTGAATATTAAACAATTTTCTGCCTACACTGCAGAGCAGGATGTTCTTCATTATACCAACCTGTTCCTGTGTATTTTCTGAAATCATTCCCTCGCATCAGTCCAATCGAGGTAAACATAAGACAAAACAGTTACTGAGTAACTGGTGACTGCTGGTGGAGATTATATAAAACAGTCACATTTTTCTCTTTCAGAACGTGTAAGCTTGAATGTTTGTGGTATGTGTCTCTCATCTCTATCCTGCTCACAACTAATCTAATTGGTTTGTCCTCCTGCTACATCAGAGGTATGTCTGCTAATTTATTCTATCTGAGTGATGGCTCTCAGAGCTGATTTCACATGAACAATGATGATGAAAAAATGTAAATGATCCCGTTTACAGTAATTGGTCTGGGTCCCATTGTTTGCATTGTGCCTATTGTGATGTAAATGGTTTAGCATCGGGGTTGCCCACAACGTTGGGCAGGGAGATTGCCATAGATACTTCCATGTCATTATCTCCCATAGTTTTACCTTTTCAATGGAAATAAAAGGATTCTATGAGTGGCATGGAAGACAAGTTTGCATGAAAATTATAGGATTGGGGGAATGACCTTCTTGTGATCTTCTGTGCATCTCTAATGCACGCCTTCCAATGAGGCTACAATAAAGGGGTTGGGTTACACGCCTGTAATTGGCTATTCATTGACATAATCTGACATCAAGTCTTGTCATGTCTAAACCGTGTCCAGCAAAAGAGAAAAAATAAATAAAGCTTGTCTGAAGTTTAGAGACAAGATTAAAATGTGTGCAGTTATAATGGCTAAAGATTTTTGATTCTATCAAGACATAATTTTTTTTTTTTCCATTTAGAAAATAGTCAATTAAGCTGATAAAAGCTAAAAATGTTTTTAAAGCATCTAGAACATTTCCAAATAAGGGTTGAGATTTTTGACAGTGACATTCAATTAATTTTTTTTTCTGCTATTTCTTTTAATAAAAGAAGATTAATATAGTAATTTTTCAGATTTAAACAGGCAGCAGTTGTCACAAATCCATAGCTACTCAAAGAAATGATAAAAATCAGGCAACATTTTCAGCAATAAAATCAGAGTAAAATTTTTTAAATTCAATAATTAGAGGAAAATGTTCAGAGTCGACTAACAGTCGAATATCCCATTTTTTGCATTTAAGTGTGTGATGAGGATGTTAAGAGATCAGATTTTTATTTCTATTATTTTATAAAAATCGTCAAATCTGCTAGTTGCCCCCGTGGTGGGGCAAAGAACCAAGCCCCACGACCACCCGAGCAGAGAAGTCCCTCTGCCACAGATCAAGCCACCGGGCCTTGAACCTGACCCCTCAGGACCATCTAGGGCGAGTGTGTCGCTTTGCAATCCCGCTGGCGCATTGTTGCCACAGGAGTTCCTCGACGCTTTGAGAGAGATAGATAGTGTGGCCGGTGCATCCATCCAATAAAACCTCCTCTCTCCCCTCCCCGTTCCCCGCGGTGCTCCCGGTTTTGACACAGCAGACAAAACCCGCGGAGGGGACTATGAATGGCAAAGCACCGAGGAGGCCGAGGGAGAGCAAAAAGGAGGCGGTGAGCCTTTGTAGTCGGGGAGGAATGCGGAAATGTCCCCGCTCCGTGTCAAACCTCTCTGAAGGGGGTCAGGCCACATTCAGCCGGCGTGGGAAAGCCAGGCAGAGACGGAGCTCACACGGGCGAGCGCGGCTGCAATTGCATAGGCCCATCCGCGGATATATGCGAGGAAAAAAGAGAAGAAAGAAAGGAGAAAATCCAAAGAGGAGCGTGGTTTTGGAGGGCTATATCACGCGTTTGCCTTTGTCCTATGACCCCCCCTCTCTCCAAGCAGTCCTACACACCCCCTTCTCCTCCACACCCCCTTTCCACACAAGTTGCAATGAGAGTGTGCGCAAGTTTTCGTACAGCCCTCCACCCCCTCCTCCTCCTCCCCCCTCGTTTGAGAGTCTCTGCCAGGGCTGGTGCAGTTTGAGGGATGGGGGGTTAGAGACTGCACCGTCAACTACCTGTGTGGCCCCCGCATGGAGGACAGTGGACAGGGATGCGTTTGATGGAGGAGTTTTATCCGACACTCGAACGCCTCCTCAGCATTTTGTCTGGCATGCCGACGTTACGACATTTTACTGACAACACAAAACAAGGTAAAAAAGTGGGGATATTTGTACAGAATTTAACACCAAAAATGTCTATCTGAGGTTAGAAATGTCGCTTTACAACCCAATAACATTTCAAACAGTGGCACGAGCATTTAACTGATTTGTTAGAATTTAGGCCATTTTTTTAATTATTATTATTGAGTCCACATGAAAATAAATTGGAAAAAATTCGGAGAAACCTTCCTAGTTGATAGAAACACATTTAAAACTAAGCAAACACACTATTTCACACATTTATATCGATTTGAGGCGTTCAAAGTGAGTTTTACTGTGTTTTATATGAACTGTTGCTGAAGGAAGTTCAGACAATGCAGCACGTGCTCACAGTTTGCGACTCAAACAGAAACTCTTCATACAAGAAAAGTTGTTTGCTAGTTCGTTATTTTGCTTACACTACATAACTTTCTTCGTTTAGTTTATGCAGTGTTCGCGTCTTTTTCTACTAATTTTAATGCCCTTTACGAAGTTGGGAAAGCTCACGTGAACATAAACATGCATGTGGAGTTAATTTATCATTGCGCGAGTGAATTTATTTAACACAAAGCTAGCTCATAAAGGGGTCTAAATGTGGCTTAGTTGAATTATTATTATTTTTTAATGACTTTTTTTTTGTTGGTGGTAGGAGGACATGAGTTGTAATGCGTAATAGGAGGAGGAGGAGTGGAAGCTGGAACGCAGCTGTGCTTTTTTGATAGTCGGAATAAAACATGATGACAGTCCTGTTAATGCCTACCTGGAGCACTCTTTGACCAAATGTGACAAAGATGGTTTCTTCCTCCATCTGTTTCTCCCTGTCATCTAGGCATCGCGTGTGCCAACTTTTTTTCTGTGAATATGTCTTTGTGAGAAACTCTGGCTCGTCACCCTCTCCGGGATTCCCCGCAATATTTTCAACAAGAGACGAGGAGAGAGGGGAAAAAAATCAGCAAAAATGGACAGAGAAAGTATTGGTACTCTATATGAGACTGTGGCCGAGATTGGAGAAGGCGCCTACGGGAAAGTGTACAAGGCCAGAGATTTGAAGAACGGGGGACGGTTTGTAGCCCTAAAAAGAGTTCGCGTCCAGACAGAGGAAGAGGGAATGCCTCTCTCCACCATCCGGGAGGTGGCGGTACTGAGGCAGCTTGAGGCTTTTGAGCACCCTAATGTTGTCAGGTGAGTGGAGGGGCAGAGGTGGGCAGCCAGCCTGCTGTGCATGTGGATTTATGTATGTTTGTGTTTGAGAGAGGGGGTAGTGTGTGTGTGTGTGTGTGTGTGTGTTTGTGAGAAAGAGAACAACTTTACGTGTAACACTAAACACCACTTCCTTTTTGAGGGTCTGGCAGCAACACCAACTCATATGACCTTTATTGCAAAGCAAGACTCCTCTGCTCATTCACTACATGTCCTGCTCTTTAACCCTTTCCAGCCCAGCAGCACACAGGTTGCTGAAAGTAGCCACACACCTGTCAAACTGTTTAAACACTGCACTTCCTGTTTGGTGGAAGACCCCGCCTCTGCTTATCATCATTATTGGTCAGCTTCAATCATATACATCACCTCATGTATATTTCTCACATGGACCTGGGAAGTTGCTGCAAGATCCTGCACAAGTGAAAGCTCTCAAACCCTTTTTCTTCTAAGATTATCAGCCGTAAGAATGTATTAAAGTTGTGTTTTCGTGCCCATATTTGGGGTTGGATGGGGTTTTAGTTGGAACGCTATGCCACATGTAAGCTTGTGTCAAACTTGTGATGTTTCAGAGTTTGGAAATGACCTTTTTCTGCTCGACCTCTGTCAGTGCACAGTCATTTATATAAGACTATTGCTGCGTCTTGCAATCTGCAGCTGTGATTAAAGAATCCCTCCAGGCATCTTTAAAGTTGTCATGTCTTAAAACGTTCATCTTTGAACCTGTTAGATAGGATGTTTCTGTTTAAAGGTTAATTTAACTGCTTAGAAGCTCTGAAGAAAATGGCACGCTTACTTCATCAGTGAAAAATCTGAGAATATGCTGATATATTTAGTAGTTCAACAAAGCTGGATACAAGATACCCGCAGCTCCAGAGACAATTGTTTCAGTCTGCAGTGCAGGTTTTACATCTGGATCTAGCACACAGCTTAAAGCCAGACCTGTTGGAGAGCAAAAGACGACTTCCTATAATGTAGCTCAGGGTTTGGAAATTGATGTTTAGTATTGATCGCTGCATGGAAACCATGTTGCACGGCAAGGGTTTCTCATTTACGGACAGTGCAGTGAACACAATACATGCTAGTGGAAAGATGCAACATGCTTAGAGTCCCATGTCTAAATTTTCCAATGAAAACTTGTTCAAGTGACATAATTTAATGGAAAAAGTTTTTTTTCCCCCTTTATTAACAAAAGTAAATCATACAACCCCCCCAACAGTTTCAGCTTATTAAAACTGAGAGTACAGACAAAAAGGTTAACATTAAATATTCCTAATTTAATAATTCCCCAAATCAACCAGATACTCAACCCTCAAATATTAAAAGTAGCCATTATCATTAAAAATGCTCACTTCCTTAAAACTGTCTATAAAAATAAGTTGGGGCTGCCACAAATGATTATTTTAATAATCGACTAGTCACCGATTATTTTGGTTATTAGGCGACTAATCAGATCATACAAAAATTTGAGCATATTTACACTAATAGTCAAAAGTCTGGACACTTTCTCATTGAATCTAATGGGGAAAATGTGTCCAAACTTTTGACTGGTAGTGTGTGTGTTTATCTACTTTATATGCAGTTCAAGAAGGGCTGACCAGACGGAAAGGCAGACGAGACAGAGGAAGGTAGAGTGGCAATTTTGAGAGGAAAAACAAAGCTTTTAAACAATAAATAAATCGATTATGAAATTAGTTGCCAACTATTTTGATAGACTATTAGTCGATTTAATTGACTAATCATGGCAGTCCTAATAGAAGTATTGTGCATATTGATGTTGATCAGTTCCGTCAAAGTGCTCATGAACAAGAAGTAAACTCTTGTTTTGTTTCTGAGGAGCTACATGGTTTATTTCTTAGTTTTCTTGCTTGCTCTGCACACAGTTGCCATTTTCTGTCAGTTTGGTAATGAATTGTTCATTTTCAGGGCAGTAGTCAGTGCGTCATATGTTGGCACAGGCCAAGGTCTGACCTTGTGCTTGTTTTATTATGGAATATTGAGTGCTTTGGGATTGAAGGGGAAGCTCTAAATGGAGAGATGGATAGTGCCCTTGTTCCTGTAACAGTAAATCCCAAATGCATCTGTTAATAATGAAGAGTAATTGTAGTCTTCTTTCAAAGGGAAAAAGAAGTGGAGTTTGTCCTCAGTGGAGGATGGAGACATTATCAAACATTTAAACTAGTTTAGATATTTTTTTTCTCCCTCTCTACTGTGAATGCGTTATTGTTGTTATGAATATAATATAGCATTTGTTCCTTAAAAACACAGTGGAAACAATCACAGAAACTCCATCATCCAAGCCAGCTAGCATAACCAAGCAGCTTGGGCCAGGAAAAGGGCATTGTGGGCCTTGTGTGCAACTCCAGGCAACCCTTGGATGTTTGTAATGAGGTCCATTATTCATTCCATATGTTCAATGTCTGCTGAGAGCCCCCATTGTAGTCCCAACAATCAAGCTGTGAGGGGCGTTTAACCTCAGCGCTTCAGGAAGAGGGTGCCCTCTATTCTGTGACATCATGCCTGGGTCTAATACCTCAAGCCAGTCATGTCTCACCTCTGACTCCAGTACATCCAAGTCTTCTGATTACAAGAGTCATATGATGCCTTTTTGGATAGAAATGAGCTTCCTGTCAGATTTAGTCATCCCTATCTTTGCTTTTTTGGGGGGATGGAGATTGTGTGTTTTTGCTGTGAAACTATGAAGTTATAGAATTTCATGTATTTAGTCAGACTTGGGGGGGGGGGGGGGGGGGGGGTCATATAACTCTGAATAGGATGATTTATGCAGAGATATTAAGTGTAGCTTCTCTGGCGTCAATCAACTTCCTCGGTTTTTGGGCTAGGAGGTTCCACTGTCACCCAGTAGGGCTCTTCATCAGGAGAGTTTAATGGGAACTATACATCTATTAACTCATTTCTGTGCTATCAGTTACCACAGATCTACCTAAACCTTTAGAAGATAATCCCCTGCTTGGTCCTGTTTAGTTAGAGTAACTCATAACAATGAATGCTTTGGTCTTGTTTTCTGTGCTGATGAAAGATGCTGCTTCGGCAGGACTCCTCAACGTCCCTTAAACTATCAGGAGTTGTCATAGAGCCTGGTGAGGAATGCTGCTTATAGACCCCAGCTCTTTGAGGAGGACATACTGGATAGCCCTTTTTTTTTCAGCTTTTCATCAAAAAGCCTTGGCAGGTCTGCCGACATAATCTGGATTCTTGGCCTTAGCTGGTTGCCTAGTAAACAACTATTAACACTGGTGTTTTAAGCTCGATGGTCTTTGATTTTCTAAAGCTTTGCTGGTTCAGTATTTTTTTACAGGTCAACCTTTTGTGTTATCGCAGTAAGATGAAAAGGAAAAGCACAGTGGAGTCCAGATTCAGAATGTTGGACTAAGATTTACAAGTTGACATCCTGCAGTTGAAGGTTTTTGCCTTATCGCAGGGAATTTATGTTAAACCCTCAGGTGTTGAGGTTTATTAGCTTTTTGTTTTTTTGTTTATTTTTTTGCCGTATTTGAATCCAGACCCTGAAACAAAAATACGAGAAGCAATGATGCATCTACACCCCCTGGCAAAAACTAGAGAATCACCTGGATAATCCTCATTCAAGCATTTTTTTTTAGAAAAATGAACCAAAGATATGGTACAAAACAATCTGATGAAATTGTCTTTTTTCAGATGAAATACAGGAAAATTTGCCAAATCACTTATACAAGGAAAAAAAACATTAATGCACAAAAAAGGAGTTAGTAGTACATTGATGCACCTTTATGTTTTTTAATGGTGGACTTCACTGATGGAGCCAAACATTTCTCAGTCAGACTGAGATCTGGACTATTTGCTGGTCCTGCTGAGGAAAAGTTGCAAAGCTTTTTGGTTCTGTGGCAAGATGCATCATCGTCCTGCGAAATGACATGGTCACCAGCCGTCCTTTTAGTGGAGTGGATGAAATCTAGTTCACCTGTGCATTTGACATGCAACCCAGAGTCATGACTGGGAAACTTGCTGCACGGAGAAAAGAAGTCTTTGTTTGCTTCATGGGGGTTGAACCAAACAAAAGTTCTGTTATCTGTTTGCCCGATGGATGTTTGTGATCCAATACTTTCATCTGATCATCCGGAGTCCATGTGCTTTGTGTATGAGTGTGTATGTAAGAGGGAGAGGTACAGGATCAGGTGTGTGCTGTTTTTTTTTCTTTTTTAAAATTGTGTTATATACTTGGGTGTGTGAAGGCTTGTGTTTTTTCCTTTTTTGATATGCAAAAAATGTTTTTTTTATTCTGTGAAGCACTTTGTGCTGCTTTTTGTATGAAAAGTGTTTTATAAATGTGATTTGACATCAGTGTTTGCAGGCCTCTGCTTCTACATTAGGACAGCTAATCCCAACAAAACAAGTCTGGGTGTTTTCAAAATAAGTTTGAGTTTTATATGACTACACCATGGCAAATAATCTGATTACTGAAATTATTTTTCTAGTCATGTAACTGGGCTGATTGAGTTGCTAAAGAACATGATGTACAGGTGTACTAATAACATTAATGAGGGATCTGTTAAGACAAATATTTCAGTGAATTTTGCCAATTATAGTTACTCAGGTGAACTTTATCACAGCATCTATGCCTTTTTGTGCATCAGGATTATTTATTCCATTTTATTTTTCATTTTTGAAGTGCATTTTATGAACTGGACTTAGTTAATAGATTTTGATGTCAAATAAAACTAAAGTATTCTTTATATGGGTATGTGTAACACTTTGCTATTAAAGATCCAGAACATTGCTTGTGTGTTTTATGGTAGAAAAGTATCTAAAATATCAAGTTTTATTGATAAAACAAACAATTATATTTGGGTAGGTGGTGTTGAACATCTGAAAATAGGTAATATTAACACAAAGATGTTTACACAGAAAATCTGGGATGTTCACATTCCCTCTCGCCTCATCTGGCAGCAGTTCACTGTACACAGTTGACCCCCCTCAAATCAATTGTATTGATCCCGTCTACCTGTTCCCTTGTTGTAGGTTGTTTGATGTGTGCACAGTTTCTCGAACTGAACGAGAAACCAAACTCACTCTGGTCTTTGAGCATGTGGATCAGGACCTGACCACCTACCTTGAGAAGGCTCCTGACCCCGGCGTACCACCTGAGACCATCAAGGTAAACACCGTTATCTAACCGCAATCTGGCAGGAAAATGTCTTTTACTGTCTATTTAAGTAACATTCTTCGAGCATGCCCAGGAGAGGTTCAACGTAGAACACACCAATGATCTTCCAAGATACATTTTCAAAACATATAGGGACATAATTTGAAGTTCTACTCTTTCTATTTGAAGTATAAAGGAAGCAGTTTGCTAAACCTGTGGCTTCAGTTTTGGCTGAAAATGGTTCTGAGTGACTTTTCTTGGCCAGAGACGCAGAGGACATGAAGCAGTCCCAACATCAGAGGTACCAGTGCATTTGGAAGGGCGGCACATGTGGCAGATGGGCTCCAAATTAGAGGCTCCCTGCCTTCTCTATTTTCACTCTGCCCTCCAACTTTACAGTGTTACAGATGGAGGCAGAGAACCAGTTTGTGAAAAAAAAAACTCCCCCCCCCCCTTTGTGTTGAAGGAAAACCTCACAATTTGATCCTATCAGCTGCACTTCACAGCAGAGTGTCCTCTGTATGAGCTTTTCAGCTGACTGTACCAATAGCTCTAACTCGCCACCCTCATCAGTTTCTCTTTAAATAAATCCATGTGGTGTCCACTTACAGTTTGCCCAAAGGTCGGAAGTGGATGTGTCGCCAACTCCTTTCCTCTGTAACCGTCTTCTTTTTGTTAACCTTTCCCACACAAATCCCCTTTTTAAACATTTTTTTTCATTGAGTTTCACCCTAAGGTCTGTAGATGTGTGAGGAACAATGCTGGGGAGAAATGTATCTAAGCTCGGATGGAGGGGCTTCAGAGTTTGAAGTGTCAAATGTGAAACATAGAAGTTCTGGGGCTGCAGCGAGCAATGATCGTTACCTCGGGGCTGGGGTCAGGTATGAAAGTTGTGTGTCAAGCTGCAAGGTGGTGGATGCTGTTGAAGCAAAGATGATTCAGATAGATCACACCCGAGGCTTTTCCAAGGCTTCTGCTGAAGTTGATACAATACCTTGTACTGGAGTTTCTTTGAATGGGTCGGTTTACACAACAGCTAAAAGCTTTAAATCTCATGATTATCATTGTTGTTGGAGCAGATACTGTTCATTTCTGGAAAATGAAAAAAATTAAAAAAAAAAAAAAAAAATATATATATATATATATATATATATATATATATATATATATATAATGTGTGTAGAGAGAGATTTTTTTTTTTTTTTTTTTCAAATTTGGAGGTTTGATGGCTTTATCATTTCATCAGTTATTTCCAACATCCATTACAGTGGCTGCCTAAATAGATTGACCTTTTCGTTGTTTTGTAATGTACAAAGTGGAGACAACTGATTTTGATGCTGATACAGTAAGCTAATCAACTGTTTTGACAATAAAAAAATTCAAAACTGATCTATCACCAACTTCAAGATGAGTTTAAGCAGTGGGCGCTTGAAGAGATGGATCAGATGATCTCAAACAAACTACCTAGATTACCTAGATTCCAACAAGAATAACTCTACACAAAGATAATCTGTCTATCATGAGCTGCTGTTTTGCAGCCCATTGATTGGTTGGCTTATTGGTATCATACATTTTTTTTTATGGATGAATGGGGTCTTTTTTGGTCTTTTCATGAATTGATTTCCCTTTTGGGACAGAAAAGTTTACTTTGACTTAAGATAGCCCATTTGAAACAATGGCACAACTCCCCAGATTTTTGAACAAAAGATGAAAATGAAAGTTTAAAAAAAAGAGCATTAAATATGGGACAACAACAAAAGATATCCTAAACAATGACAGAAACCTGGAAGACAAAATGTGTTTTGAAATACAGAACAAAATGAATAATTCAAACATATTTCAAACAAGTGTAGTTTAAAGGCAGGGTGGATGATGTTTTCCAGGCGCATTTTTTCCTATATTGCTTAAAGTCTTCTTCACACCCGATTGCAGCCAATTAATTAAATGTTGAGACAACAATTTAAAAAATTAACCTGTGGAACGGACAGGACTGGAAAAACACCCATCAAATGAAATTGTAACAGCCCGCGCTTATTGATGGAATGATTATATGTCCATCAAACTCGAATGCCGTTTGTTGTCTTATTTATGCAGCAGTTTGCTCTTAAAATCCACCAAAAAGGGATGTGGATCAAGTCATGGAGGTGTTGGTGTTTGCAGTGAGGATGCTTTACACCGTAGAAAAAGTTGGAGGTGAGATAATCTTCACTTTTAGGAAATGTGGTTCCTGGGAAGCTAACATGCTAGCACTCGGCTGTTCTCGGTTATCTTCACTGACAACTATCGGCGCACACGTTCCTGTGCTCTGGAGACGTGATTTCGGGTGGGTGTATTTTTTTTTTTTTTTTTAATGTAGCCTGCTCGAACCGTTTTTCCAGGATCTCCTATCCTGCCTTTAATTGTGTATAATAAGAGTAGTAATGGCATAAAATGAGAGACAATCCAGCTGTTACTTACGATTATTTTTATGAATAGATCTACTTGATCTCAGGTTACACATTACATGAAAATGTATAACAGTATAGACATGCGCTTTATTCCAAAGACATTTTCATTTGAAGTGGGACCACTAAAGGCCGATCAGTGATGTGTGTTGATTAGAGGAAGTTCTATTTTGTATGTTTACAACTAACAAGCAGCTCAGGTCTAGAAGTGAGATGCAGCCCCCTTTAATACATCTGAGACTTGCACCATATATACAAATTTGTTCATACATCACAAGGGATGTCATTGTTGCCATATTCAACAATTATATTGAATATATAATAATTTTGTTCAGTCCTATCAACAACCCTGTTGCCGCAGTTGCAGGATGACCCTGAATCCTGCCTTACAGGGTGAAAACTGGCTGTCAACCTACCATTTTCATTGTTGGAAAAGACAGGCTTCTTCTTTCCTAAGAAAAAGTCTTATAGATGTGATGGGTTGCATTTTTAAAAATAAGTCCCAGATTTTAATTCAGGTGACATTTTTAAGTTTATTCATGACAGTTAGGTCTCTGTGCTCTCACTTCACATTAAAAATTGTCAAAGATACCTCAGCACCACCAGCACAACAACAGCAAGGAGAACATCATCTACACATCAACATAATCAGTTTCATCTTCACCTTCATTTTTACTTGGTTTACAATTTTTTAAAGCAATTTTCAATCATTTTTATCTCCACTGTTAATTGGGCTGCAGACATGGAGCCACTCACACACTCGAGCCTCCAGCTCTTTCATTTTTTCAAATGCATCTTCACATATTATGTCACAGTTTCAAAAAACTGAGAAGTGAACAATAATCTGAAACGCCACAAAAGTGCCCAAAGTGAAAGCGGCCTCAATGGCCATAAACTTACCTGCATGCTAAAAAGTAGATGTCATTTCGTAAAAGCTTTCATAATATTAGGAAGTACAATATACTTGCACACTAAATGATCATTTATTTAATTCTGCTTGTGTTTGTGACGTGCGAGTAGTTGGTTTCTGACCTGCAGCAGATGGCGGTCATAGTGCTCTCGGTTTTGGAGATTGAGGGGAGGATTCCTGAGAGTTGAGCCACGCTGACTGCTACTCAAAGAAGGAACAAACAACAAATTCTTGAAATTAAAAAGAAAAACTTTGGGTGCTTCTGTTAGAAATTTTTGGAGAATTTTTGGAGCCCATCACAGATTGCCATTAAGAGGATTGATTGATGTTAATCGTATTGTGTATGAATGCGTTAATTTAACTTTCTCATGAGCAGCATTAATATTTTTGTGAATTTTGAACTGAACATGTCTGGTTTTACCTGACAGACATTAGGCACAGCTGGCTGATCCTGTCGGCAGTGAAATGTGTCTAAATCGTGTTGGCCTGAGTGCACCTCAGGGGATGCTCCCTCCAGCAGATGCCACAGGAGTTGCATTCATTTCTGGTGCAGTCATGAATATAAATTCTGCATATATCTGTGCAACTAATGCAAAGGAGTTAGTACAATTGCAGAAACAAGTTATAGACAAGTAGAACTACGGAACAACATCCTAGCAGTGGACAGAAACTAAGCGGCGTACCACAGAAAAAGGAAATTTCAGAAGGCAGCTGTAAGGGAATGAAAAGTGAGGCCTGCCTTCTCAGTCTGAAGCATCTAATCGCATCTTTGCTCAGCAGGAAGTCAGAAGACGGCAAGCAATATATTTCATTTTGCATGTTCACCACCTCTGTCCTCACCTGTGTCATTCACAGCCACCAAGTAGGTTTTCAGTCTGCCATGGTGCTTTCACACAGCTGCTGCCCTGATTTTTTCTTTTTTTTTTTTAAGTATCTTTTATACTAGGGCTCTTCAACTGCAGTCCTGAAGGGCCACTGTCCTGCAGGTTTTAGATACTTGATTCAAATACACACTTTATTCAAATTAAATGGATCCAACAGCTTTTTAATTCTGCATAATGGACTGTTAAAATGAGTCGGCTGCGTTGAAGCTAAAACCTGCCAGACAGTTGATCAAGTTTATCACCTGTTTCAGAGCATTTGTTGGATAATTGACTTGTTGCAGACATCTTTGATCTCATATGCCAGCACTCCAGGACATCTCAAGTTCATTCTTTAGGCAATTTTTCTTCAACGTATGTGTGAAAGCGGCCTAAAAGCTTTGCTTTCCTATTAAAAGATTTTTTTTTTTTTTAAAAATATAGGGCTCATGTTTGTATTTACATCACAATGAAGCTGCATAACATGGACTTGTTCAGAGAATTAACGGTTCTGGAAAAGCTGCACGTCTCCTTCGTTGCCCATTTTTAGCATGATGTCTCAGGCAATCTTCAACAGTCGGACAAATCATGCTGACCAGTTAAAGCACCCCTCCTCCCAGTGCTTTCTCCTAACATCCGAACAGCCAGAGCCTTGACGGGACAAAAGGATGAGGAGTGACAACACATCATAGGCACCATCCCATGTTATTTCTAGGACAGTGGACACTGCACACTGACCCGAAAGTGACCCCATCACCCCCACCTCAAACAACTTTATTCACCCTCAGCTCAACCATATGACACCAGATTGTCGCTCTAAGTTACACCAGTGGATATCTGATTAATTCTTATCTCGAGTGTCAGCCTCCAACGTTTTAATATGCCGCCCCCTGAACAGACAGGAAGCATTTACTCCACCGCCAAAGGGCCTGAGCCATAAAGAGCAGCCATACTTTTCCTTATAACCATCCATCTTCAGAACCAGACACCCCACCCTGACCCAGCCTGTCCACTCCCCCCCCCCCACCTCCACCTCCCACTCAGACTCAAGACCCACCACATGGTCATTGATGAAAGAGGCCCTCCTCCAGAAATGAAATGAGCTGGAAGGACATCAAGCAGCCGGGTTGCCCCAGCCTCAGTACTCCTCAGCCGGGCCAGCGCTTGGGTCTCACCCACCCTTCTCTGCCACCATCATCCAAGCTTCCACAGCACCATTCTGTGGGTCTGTGAAGGGGGAGGTTAATGAAGCATGGGGAGGGAATTACACTAACGCTAACCGGCAGATGTCCTATATTGTGCCTAGCTACAATAAACAATATGGCTGCCTCTGGTGCATTTGCATCAGAAAAGGAGGTGAACTCAGAAAGCCATGTTTTGACTGCTTCTTGCAGTGGGCTGACTACTTCTTTCCCCTGTTCCTTCTGTTTTTTTCAGGGTCAAATCTGTTGCCTTTTTATTTGATTTTTGTTCCATCCTGGCAAAGATGTGTGGGGGGCTTTTGGTTGAAGTCCTTCCAACTGAAAAAAAAATGTTTCTCTCTCTCTCTTTACTAAAATCACCTATTGGCAAAATATATCTCTTTCGTAAAGAGTTATCTTTAACTTTGTGCCAGTTTTGGTCGATTATTCCCTCTGTAATTAAATGTTATTGATGTGGCCTTAATGGCTACACTCGTAATGTGTCATAACTCATCTCTGATCACAACTGATACCACAGAGAAGGCCGAGGAGGCCGAGATTGTCAGTGTCCAAGAGTCACACTTGTGAGATAATTAGTGTTTACTAGGAAATGCTGTTGAAAGGAAGCACTGTGAAATGACTATTTAAAGCAGAGAGGAACTGATGGGTGGGGAAATGCTATTGTGTCAGCCCCCCACAACACAAACACACACACACACACAAAATGACCAACTGCCTGCCTCCGTCCTATGGCTCTGTCTGTCTGCTGCCCTCCTCTGTAGGTCATGGCTGGATGGAGATGTAGAAAGGAAGGTCTGTTTATGCATCCTGTCCTTGGTCAGAGGGCACACACACACACATGCACATGCTTGCACACACACTCTTGCACCCTTACCCATGCTGAGGTGAGCACACACAAATGGACAAACTTGACCAGCACAGAGGGATATTTGGTTTTGTGTATGGAGACGTGCACTCTCATCTCTCCTCATTGCCGCAGTATTGTGAGAGGTGGCCTTTCTCCTCTTCAGTGGCCAGCGCAGCAGCGACCAGCCCTGCGCCGTTTGCTAATGTTTTCTGCTTGAGTGCACAGACCCCCTTTGACTCACACACCAGCTGGTAGGCCACTGAATAGAGCTGTGGGCTCAGGTCCATCTCACTTGTGGGGTCTTGTTGGAGGGCTTTGGGGTAGTTTTAAGGGCTTGTGGAAAGGGGAGCGAGGTTTTTTTGTTTTTTTTTAGAAAGGAAAAGATGCAATACACAATAATTTTGTTTTTAACTTTGCAAATGCTTCTTTGTCTTCCTCTACACACAAATCCTAAATGCAAAGCATTCAGTTTTCCAGCTCATCAACACACATGCATAAATAAATGAGGCTATTTAGACTTTATAAAATCAAATAATCCAGGCATTAACTCTGCCTAAACTACACAGTCACAGCCTCTTGTCATAACTTATTTGTTTACAGATGTGGGACCAGTTTGGGAGTATTTCAGTTTGAAAGGAACAAGTCTTAGCTGGTTTTGACATGGTTCATTCCTGCTCTCAACAGTTTACTTTAGCTAGTGTGTCAGAGATGGAGCACCTGCACTGTAGCCATTTCTGAGGTCTGCTTTTTGGGCATAAAAAAGAAACCAAGTGCAATTAACTAAAGCAGGACAGCTGCTGAGCAAGAAGGATCTGTGCCTGTACAAAGCAGGGGCCTCTTTCAGCTTCTATCATTTGTGTGTGTGTATGTGTGTGTCAGTTATCAAACATCTGCCACAGTCAACAAGAAAAGACACAGGCCTTCTCTTGTTAACTCCCTCTGTACCACGACATCGCTGCTTATATGCTGAACTTCTCCCAGTGCGGGGTATTGTCATCCAGGCCCTTTGTTGCCTGGTTTGACTGAGAAAGAAAATTAGATTGTTACAGAGGTGCAGGTTGTGAAGCCATCTGTCTTATATAATCAAATTTATCAGGTCAAATTGAATCATTTTGAACTGCAAATGAAAAATGTAATCAATCCACAAACATCTGGTCTGGAGTTTTCTGATTTACATACACCAGTCCTTGCTACGTGTTATATATGCATGCGAGGCATGATCATAATATTCTTAAAAGTAGATTACCTTCTTTTGAAGTTCATTGTTTATATCTTTGTCCTTGTGATGTTCATGAAAATCCATAGCTCTCCCTTTGCTCCTTCCGTTTTGCCATCTTACAGGATATGATGTACCAGCTGCTCCAGGGGCTGGACTTCCTGCACTCACACCGCGTGGTTCACCGTGACCTGAAGCCCCAAAACATCCTGGTCACCAGTGGAGGTCAGATCAAGTTGGCTGACTTTGGTTTAGCTCGCATCTACAGCTTCCAGATGGCGCTCACGTCTGTGGTGAGTAATGCAGCTCATACATGTGAACGCAGCAGGGCTTGAAATAAAATCTCTTAATCTCTTAAGTAATGTGAGCACACATTTTCACAATTTTTTTTATTTTATTTTAAAGGGTTAAGATTGAGATAAGGGAATGTTCCCTTGCTGTGACATCATGTGGAGTTTTGGCCCTGATGGTAACAGACCTCAGCTGCACCTGTCTACTTAACCTCTGTCTTTTTAAGAATCTTCATCCAGTTAAAAAGAAAAATTGTATGTACTCAAGTTTTCAAGTAATGCATCATAAATCCTTCAGAATAGAAAAAGTGTACTCAGATGTGGGATCTTTGTTAAAAGTATGTGTGGACACTTCACTCACTTACAGCCTTTTTGATAGATGCACACACACTTCATTGAACTTCCCTCCCTTCTCCAGAGACTTGGATGAAAAGCATCTAATGTGCTGTTGCGGGCACTTACAGGGCATCAGTGGGTAACTTAGGACAAGTGCGCCAAATGATAGGATTTCTCTGTGTAAAGTGAGAGCCAACCCCCCCTCTCCATGGCCTGTCTCAGGAATCCCTCAGTGACTGTCGCAGCGAGGGATGGAAAAGACGAGGAGAGACAGACACCCCTCCCTTCCCATTGTCGGCACTTTGATGTCCAACTGTTGAGCTCTGGGCTCTGATGACCAGATAATATAGAGAAGGGGGACTGAAAGGAATCTTTAGAAGAGGTTGGAATAAGGAGACATGAGACTTTTAAGGTCAATGTAGTCAGCAACAGCATCTCAGAACACCTGCTTTTTTTCTTTTTTGTATTTTATGCATCATAATATGTATAGTAGGTAGAAATAATTAGATAAGATTCATGCCTTTTTCTCCATGACATATTGGGTTTTAACATTGTTCATACAATACAAAGGTTTAAAAACAGTACACTGCCACTAAAGTTAACTTTGGTTGTTAAAGAAATGGGAAGAGAAATAGACAACCTGGCATTGCTGCAGCCCAACAGATCGGTTCTTTTTTTTATAGCATTATGAACACAGCATAAAATAAATGTGCTTAATGTTTGGTTCCTCAAAATCTGCAATAGAGGCATCAGAATTGCTGCAAGACATGAAACACGGGGGCTAAAAAAAGGCTAAAACTAAATACAAATTAAATTCATATAATGACACAAAAGATCTAATAAAGGAAGTTATTGATTGTTAAGCAAACTTATTTCATGTTGTCAGCAGCTATGAATATTTGTAAAAATGGCTGAACTTGGCACCACATGACCACTGGCAAATATTTCCAGCAGACTGAAAAAATGACCAAAAGAAAAAGCAACCTATATGAAGTTTTTAATGGATCTGATCACTGCAGTTCAAAGCATAGCAACCTAAATCTGATATATGATTGTGTGATGTATCAAAAATGAATGAGCGACATGTTTGAGTCATGCAAGAAAGTCTCTCATTCAGTCTGATGTAAAACTGGCTCTTATTTAAATGCTCTTTGCATCAAATGAAACGTAAAGCAGCCATAATTATTAAATACAGGAACCTTTTGTCATCCAGGCTGCAAAGTGTTATAATTGATAGTTTTTATATGTCAACAGGAGCAAGTTTGAGTAAATATTGCCTGTTTTAGGTTGACCATTCTCTTCTGCTAACATGTTACTCATAATAATAAAGATAATAATAATAATGTAATGCTGTGACCCTGAATTGAATTAAGTGGTACAGAAAATGATGAATGAATGAATGAATGAATAGTATTAAAACGTTTATGGTCAAGTTTAAGATTTCTGTCCCAAATTAGGGAAAATGCAAGAAGGCAAGTTATGAATGAAGTTCCAAAGATACAATGATAAAGCCCACCACATAAATGGATCCAAGTGGCTACCCACCTCCATGTTTTCCTTTGTGAAACCCAGAGATTGGATATTTGTGAGTTAAGTGACATCAAGAGAAATGTTTGAGTCTCTTAAGGTTGACTTAAGACAATAAGTAAATAAAAATTAACAGGAATTATACTGCTTTTAATTTTTTTTTTTTCCCAATGATAGAATAAATGATCCAGTGATGACTGGGAAGTCATTTAACTTTCTACACTTATTTACATTAAGTTGTATCCTTCAGTAACAGAGCAGCTCTATGTAGAAAAAATATTGATAAATGTCTGCTTAAAATGGCAGGACAATTTCTAATTACTTGAGTTTCAAAGAAATCTTATTCAGTGTTTTTCATTTTGACAAATGATAGGAGTCTGTTCTGTAATTTCTCTGTAATACTATCAGGGGTAATTTTTGTGATTAAGATAAGGATTTCCTCAGTTAATTTCTATGATTTCTCATCCTGATTGATGATAATTCACAGCTTAAGTGCAGAGAAAACATACTTCACCATAGAATTTGCATAGTGTTACATAATATTCAACATCTGGAGAGTTTCACTGGAGGTTTCGTCGTCTTTTTGCTTCTTTTATGACTAGACGGGGACACTTTCTGTTGAAGGGTTGAGTCCCTGATGGGAAAATCACCTTTAGTTAAAAGTGACAGAAGTCCCTTAGGTTATTCACGCTCATAACACGGCACTTTGAATGGCGTTTGCACACACATTCACACACTCATTTCCTTCCTTGGTTTTACGTCTTGGCCACAAAAATGAGATGGACTGTAGGTGTGTGTGCGTTTCAGTGCGTGCACAGATGCGTGCAGCAGAGCTGTGCAACGTGAGCATGGGATCTTTGGTTTCAGATGAATGTTCCTGTGTCTGGAATCCCCCTATAAGCCCGACAAACGCACACAATCTCTATTCACCCGTTCATTGTTTCCTCTTACTAATAAAAGAACATAATTTACACTGTTCAGCACACATGTACACAAACACACAGAGTTTAAGAGGATCTTCCCCTTTGCCCAACAGAGCAGCAGTCACTTGTGTAGTCACCCTAATGCCACCGTTACTGGCAGGCAGATGGGCTCTGGAGAACACCGTTGCTTTAAGCGAGCAAGGTGATTTCTCACTTTCAAAGTGATTCATTTAGTACTTGTAGAATGACAGAATAGTTGAAGGGAGCATTTGCATGAAGCTCTCAAAGAGTCCCCTTTCACCCTTATTTCCCCCCCAGCGTTGCTAACTGAAAGTATCACTCTTCTACTTTCTGCTGATGAGCTACACGCTTGCTCAAGCTTCTCTTTTTGTGATGAGGTTGCTAGGCAAGAAAGCAACATGTTGGGCTGTGGATATGTCATTGACAAAGTGTGTGGTCAGTGTTGTGTATTAAAAGTTTGCGGTCAGAAACTGGGTGCATGCACAGTTGTGTGCGACTGATGGCTCCATCTGCATCGCTCTCCAATCATGTCGCACATTTTTCACTGTCTTTGAGAGAGAGAGAGAAGGGGAGGAAAGGGAGGAAGAGGGAGGGAGACCACCCATTGGGTTGGTATGGGGGTCCAGATTAGGCAGTCCCTAAGGGACCGTTGCTTTGTTGATGGTTTTTATTGACCTCAGCCTGGGTATGGGATCATTGTGCTACCTTGAGTGACGGGCAGATGGGAGAAGCTGATGGGCTAATCTGACACACCAGAAAAGAGTGAAGCTCTTTCCCCCTCTCCCATTGAGATTCTGTTTCTGTTGAAACATTTCAGGGAAAATAGTTATGTTTTTTGTTGTTTTTTTTTTAATCTTGCTAGAGCTGGAAAAAAAATTACCTAAGGGTCTGCCGTGTGGCAAAGTTTTCTTTATGCAGCATTAAAACACTTTCACATTCAAACATTGGTGTAAAATTAAATACATTTAAGCAGAGAGCTAAGTTTGTTTTTCTTTAACATAAGAGTAATGGGCTGCATTCATACAGTAGACCACTCAAGCCACATTCACACCCGCACTCATACTACACCTCCTATAGCACTTCCTGGAAGAAGTCCGTATAGAAGGGCCAAAGAGATGCTTAAATGTGTGGTCTGGAGAAGCAGGGATCATACAACAACCTTATGACCACAGTCGTCCCTAACCGGCCAAACTGCACATCTTATCAGCTTATCTGTCCTGATATCCACTCCATTAGCAAACTGTGAGCTGGAATATTTTTGTTCTGTCATTCAGTGTGGCATCAGAAATGGCTTTTAAAACTGCGTTAAAATGCAGCTTGATGAGGTCATCCGTCAGTATTGATGCACTTTCCACACTGTTTCAATAAGTTCTCAGATTCTGTACATGATTGAACGTTGCATTTAATTAATAATAGAGGTCAGCCCATCTCTTTAGGTCAGTGATTCACAATCCTTTTAAACCAGAACACACCAGAATAGTAAAGCTGCTGTTAGCCCCCCCCGCTGGGAGAAACTGATGCATGCAGACATTGAAAACTATGAAAAAGCTGCATAAGATCTAATGTAAGTTATATAACCAGTACAGAGATGCCATGTTTAAACCATTTCCCAATCTCACATTTGATTACTTTCACAAGTTTTTTTTTTTCTTTTTCTTTTCCTCACAACAATCTGGCGATCTCCAAAAATGATCATGTGACACCCAGTTTGAGAAGCAGTGATAGACTATATAAAGTGGGAATTTTATTCGATTGCAGATGGGTTTACAGACAGCTGTAATAACTAGCTGGGTAGTTATGTTCATTATACTTTCATGTAATCTGGAAGACTAGTTCCATACAAGTGCTGCAGATCTGCATCAACAAGGGTTTGTTCAGCGCTTGTGTCGCAGCACAAATGAGATGATTCAGAAATGTTTGCAGATTGCAAACATTCTCTGATATTTACAGTACATAGCCCTCCTGGCTGAGCAAAGTTTCATACCAGCATTAGTGATCTATTGGTAACTTCACACCAATCAGGTGTTTTTTTAAAAGAAGAAAGAATTAAAGTTGTGAGAAGGAGCCCAGCTCCATTTAGGGGGACTCCTGCTGTTAAGAGAATTTCCAAAAGCAGCCTTGAATCTGGAGGTGAGAGAAAATTAGAGGTCAGGTAAGATGTTGTTTTCCAAAGATAACCTCCACTGAGCTGATCATGGGGGGTCTTTCCACACCAACCACAACATTGGCAACTGTTGTAATACGAGACTGACTGGATGGTCTCATGAAACTCATTAGTTTACACTCCCATGCATGTCATGCGCATGTCGTTGCCTGTCAAATTGGATTTGGAAAACTCTTGGGGAATGCCACCAGACTTTTATGTTTGCCATTGATGCTAGACTCTTGTGTTTTTTCTGGTATCAAAGTGAAGAGAAGCTGAGGTGTTGTCATGGTTTACAGGAGATGAGATAAGCTTATTAGTGGTGAAAATGTTTTTCCTTTCTTGCCTCTTAGCTTATCTTAAGTCTGTTATTGAGTGACAGGAAAGCCAGAGGGAATTTTATGAGTCTTTAAGCCAAATCCTTTTGAGTTTTGAGTAAAAAGAAGCTTACTTTGATATGATCAAATGACCTGTAACCATTATTTAGTTTCTTGTAGACGGTCTACTCTGTTGCTGTCGGTGTTTCCTGTAAACTCCGTCGGTGACTACGCAGAAGAAAGAAACTGTTACCTGATCAAAGGTATTTTCCCAACGCTTCCCCCTAGTTCCCCACACTCATAGCCCTCCCACTGCTCTTACTAGAATAAGACACCCATATCTCACACGACATTAAACAAATTGAAAACAGATTTCCTGCCTGCGCTCAAACAGCAGACAGGCTCTACAACAGCAGAAAGGAAGTTTCTCTCTATTCTATGTTCTCACCTGTGGGACAATGTGACAGTGGTAACACAAATATTATGAATGCCTTTTTTAAAAAGTTCCCCCTTGCCCTTCTTTTTGCCCTTGTTATATAGTATAAAGCCTTCAAAGAGAATCATTTTAAGAAAAACTTTGCAGGTTGGTGCAAAAAAAAAAGTCCAGAAACAGACCGATGAAACCAAAATCGCTGATTGATGACAGCCTAGGATCAATAGGACAGTCGTGTCTGAATTTGTTGCAGACGTCCTCTTTCTACTTTGGACGGACAGAAATAAAGGCAAGCAAGCAACGGCTGGGCGAGGGAGGGAGGGGGGGTTAACCCTCACGCTGCACGCAGGAGAGCACGTGCAGCGCACTCTGGGAATGTTTAGATATCTCCTCAAACGGCTCCACATGGGAAAAAAAAGGAAAAGTCATCCTCAATGCTTTGACTGCAGCAAAGGGGCTGGCCCCAGCTTGACATAAGCAAACATGCTCACAGTTCAAACACATATATGATCAGAGCTACGCTGCACATACACACACAGAAGATGCTGTTGTATTTACATGCAAGTTTGCACATACACTCACACGTGCATCCCCTCACATGTGCAGTGCAGGTTGTTTTTTCTTTTGTTGACCCACTGTTAATGTGTCCAGAAGAGCAACACATCATTGCCACACACACACACACACACACACACACACAGCTCTTCTACAATTCGTTCCACCGTATTAATTGTTGGCAATGTCTTGGCAATGCTCCAGGTGGGGAAAAGGGAATACTGATTGGAATGTGAGCTTTCCATGTGCGCACTCGGTCACCTGGATATTTCTTCTGGTCTGCACCAGCAACAGAAAGAGGAATAGGGGGAGAAAAAAAAAAAAAAGAAAAAAAATTACGGCATATATCAGGAATTTTCCAGCTAATGATGTGCGGATGTGGTAGCACTGGGGAGAGAGAGCCACTGACTGTGCTGCCTTTGTTTCGTTCGCTGAGGGCCCCGTGCTGCATTCCTGTACGCTGTGCATACTTTGGCAACAGTTGCAGTGCTCTTTTTTTCTGTTTTACTGTATACAGTCTGCGTGCTGCTCTTGCACTTTTCTTTTTAGCCCCGTCGTTCTGCTGCTCCCCCCACAGCCTTTGTCTGGGTCTACCTTTCCCACACATCTCCCTCCTAAATCCTTCTGTCCTTTCTTGGCCCACAGAAAGACATTGCCTGAGTAGTGAGTTGTCTTTTTTTGCAGTAGAAGTGAGAGAAAGTGAGGGAGCTCTGAAATAATGGTGTTTACAACATGGCTGACTGCTGGGGCTTCGAATGGGGCCTCTCTGGAGACACAACATCACAGCCTCTACTCTACTGTACTGTGCGTGCAGTTTTATGCTTATTATTAGGACATCCGCTCTGCCTCACCCATATGTGGCTGGCCTATATACTCTGTATCCCTCTGAGATTCACAGAGGAAGACTTTAATTTGTGATGGATTGCTCTCTGGAATGTAATCAAACTCGAGCTTAAGTTTCAAAGCATCAAACCGCTGATTCAGTGCAGAGAGAATTAACTGCGCTGCACTTTGTTCCACTTTGAGCCGATAGTTAAAACTGCCCATCGTGCTCTTTTCAGTAACGGCAATCATTTCTGCCTCTGCTGCATATGAAGCACTTGTGAGTGTCCATCTGTGTGTAGCTGGTATGTGTCTGTGTGCAGTGCTGTTCTTTCATCCTTGGCTTCCTAAGTGAGAGGGAATGTAAACATGGGCCCCCAGCCAAACTCCATCAGCCCCTTCGCCTCCAGTGCTGTGGCCCTAAGCAACAGGTCACGCTGAGGGTCCGTCCCCGCCCCGGAAGACCTGTGATTGATGGGAAAGTGTCATGAGAGTCACGATGAATGAGATGACAAAAAGTGTGATTCCCAACAGTGCCACAGTTGGATGATAAAGGACAATTGTTGCTTTTTACGATTAAGGTCTCTAACTTCTTTGTTTCTGTGCACGTTCGTGTGTATGATTTCTTTTAGTGAGCGTATTGGAAAAATCTGGGAGCAATGCATCATTTCCCTAGCATAAGGGTGCTTTCACACCACAGGGAAGCAGCTACTGTAGCTTTATCTAATGTTTACAAAAGTTCAGGACCAGAACAATATCTAGGAAGAGCTTTGGGTCACATGTTTAACATTTTTAAAGAGCTGCTTCAGCTCAGCCATATTGTCCGGATGTTTAGTGTGAGCGGCCATCCTGAGGCTTTTCCACCACATCTCCTGAGTTAAGGCCTCAACTCAGACCTGGCATCCTCCAAAGTATATTTGTATGACATCATTCTATTTTATCACTGTTTTGCTGTGTCATACGGTGCATTTAAAGATCCTCGATAAACTCCTCCATTTTCTTACGATCATCCAATCTCAGATTTTATTAACACATAAGAAGATCCTGACAAGTTTTAATGCATTAGGGCTACAAATGTACACAACTGCCACCGTACTCTCAGATCCAAGCAGTCTGCAGAATTCAGTGTCTAATTACAACAAAGAATAATGATCAAATCTGGAAAATTCTGAAAAAAGTCCGAGCTGCAGTGAACAGACTTATTTAACACAAGTACATGCTGCAGATAACTTGCATACAGCTGCAGATACCGACACACAAAAGCACTTGGCTGTGAGGCACACTCATCTAGGCAAAAGCAGGTGTCCAAGTCACGTGTGAGTACTTGCACATAACACAAGCCAAACACCCCCATGCTCACATGCATGCAGCCTATTGTCATGCAAGTCCATTGTACATGCACAGTGCGCTGGTAGCACAGGTCCGGATGTTGCAAAGCGGACGAGCTTGGAGGTCTGGCCTAGGAGGTCTAGAGGTCCTCTGGGGCAAGAGAAGCCATTTCCTCCCTCATGGGGAGCAGGGAAGAGAGAGCAGCAGTGAGGGCTGTGGAGGATGGTGCTGGTGGTGAGGGGGAGGATGCTCTCAGCAGAAAGGAATTCCCAGAATGTTGTCCTTTAATCTGGAGTCAGCCTCACACAGTCTCTGTCTCTCAGTTTCCTTCACTTTTTTTCTCATTTGGCTTTATCTGACCTCTTCTGGGTTTTCTGTTACAACGCCGAAGGGAAGAAGGGTGTCGGATAGACACACAGACAGATTGAAAATACGAAGCAGCTGCCTTGAAAGCAAAACAATGTAACGCGCATTTTAAGGCTGACTCAATTTCTCTATCTGTGACTCATCCAGTGTACTGTACATTGGAATCTGTATCCGTTTTCATGGCGCCCATGCAGAGGAGGGAGAACGGGAGTGGATAATGAAGCAGAACAGAGAATGAGAAGGGTGAGAAAGAGAGACTAAGGAAGTAGGAATGCAAACGTGGTCGGAAGAGCAGGACACAAAAGGGAACATTACAATTGGGGCAACGTTCTTATGACTTTACAACAGGCGTGTTGTTATAATCATCCCTGTGAAAACGGTTGTTAAGTTTTGTTTGGGCTGTGACTCAGCATGTGTCTTCTGTAAGAATAATAGTTTAGTAACATTTAGTTAAACAGACAAACTCCAGCTTTTAATGGAAAGTGTGAAACTGTATGTGATCAAAATTCATTCATGCATATTATAGACTCTCCAGCTGCTAAGTGTTGGCTGCATGTTTGACTGTTTTTTTTACAGACATTCAGAGGAGTGTGTGTGGTGGGGTAGAGAAAAAGAAATTGAAGTATTTTATCAAGATATGAAGAAGAAATGAGAGAGAAGGGGGGAGGATTGAGTGGAAAGCAGAGCTGACTAGAGACTGGAAATCAGAGCTGATGCTGGGAATCTCATGTTTGGCGTTAGATGTTTTGGGACACACTTCTCCACCTGTGCAACAGGTGAACAAGAAACTCTTTGAATTTGATGCCAATAGACTGAAATGATGCTTTCAAAATTGAGCAATTTCCCATAATTTCCCACAGATATCTACATTTTAAATGTATTTAGTTTTTTTTTATGCTGTTCAATCTCATTGAGGAAAATCCAGTTTGAAGAAAATGTATCCATGCCTTTTTTTGCAAGTTTTGTTGTTTGTTTCAAAACCTAATAAGAGATATAAAACTGAATCCTTTAAAATGACAGCAACTTTTCTATAGTAAGCCTAAGTATTTATCAGAAATAAGTTACCCTTATCAAAAGGTCATGGAACATTTGGCTCTAAACAACTTTTTTTTTTTTTTAGCTAGGCTGAGGTGGAAAAGCAGCTCTTTGGATTTTAAAAGTTGCCAACCCCTGCTGGGGTGAGGAGATGCAGGAGGGTATCCTGTTTCTTCCAGGAAATACCCATCAAGTTCACCTGTAATTGGAATTAAGTGAGTTTAGGAATGGCTCCAAAAGAATATTTAGGTAAAGAACAATATCACTCCTGCAAATCTGGACAAGACTGATATCGAGACGCAGTATACTAATCGTCTCATGGTGAATGGCACGTATAATCTATACATCTACTATGAGATTTTTTTTTTTCAAAAGGAAATGTTACTGACTGTTGGGAAAGCCACTGCTCTCTGAAACAAAGCCAGGTAAGTTGGCATAGCCTGGAACAGAACCTATTCCCTACCTGGTTATATTCACAGCACGTTTTTGGATTAACTTAGCTAGATCAGCCTTTTGGAAAAGAAAACCCTGGATTGCTATTTAATCTGGCTTAACATAACCAGCTAAGCCAGTAGACCTGCTTCTTGGAACACCCCCTGCAGTCTTCCCAGGAAGAAAGTAAACAAAGTTCATATATATATATATATATATATATATATATATATATATATATATATATATATATATATATATATATATATATATATATATATATATATATATATATATATATGTATGTTCATATATATATATATATATATATATATATATATATATATATGATATATATATATATATATATATATATATATATATATATACACACATGTATATGTATAGACCAGAATCTGCTGCCAGCTGCTGAAGATGAAAAGAGGGTGGATCTTTCAGCAAGACAACCATCCCAGGCACACAGCCAAGGAAACACTCAACTGGTTTAAGTAAAAGAAAATAAAGCTGGTAGAATGGCCCAGTCAATCACCCGACCCAAAAGAAATGAAGGTCCTAGTTCACAGAAGAGATTCCCGGAACCTTGAAGATTTGAAAGCAGTTTGTGTGGAAAAATGGGCCAAAATCACACCTGAACAACGTATTCCACTGGTTTCTCCATAAAGGTGGTGTCTTGAGGCTGCAATCACCAACAAAGGTTTCGACACTAAGTATTAACTAAATACTTGGTACGCTTATTGAACATCAGTGTACTTATGTACAATACTCTGTGTCATTTCTCTATATTACACAACTTAATTTATGGACATAAATGTTAGGATTTCTTTGTATGTGTGCATTACTTGGGTTGTTGCCGACATACAGATTTCGTTGTTCAGTCAAGAAATCTCGCGGGTTTTTGTGAAATCTCGTGTGACTTCACCGTTATCTTGCGAAATCTCGCGAGATTTCGTTGGTAAAATTGATCAATATTGCATTTTTGAATCTCTATATGAAATCTGCCTATGAAAATATTGCAATATTTCAGTGTATCGATGTATTTCCCAGCCCTCAATACACACACACACACACACACATATATATATATATATATATATATATATATATATATATATATATATATATATATATATATGTGTGTGTGTGTGTATGTGTGTGTGTATATATATATATATATATACATACACACATATACAGTATATACATATAAAATAAATTTTTGATGCACATTTAAAAAAATTAGCATAGATTTTAAAAAGTAAATAAAACTCTAATTTTCCATGTTGTATTTTGTTGTGCAGGAATTGCAAACTGTAGCTGAGCATGACTTTATTTCTAAACCATTTTGAACCATGAAATCATCTGCAGCAGAACCAAATTCACTTATGTCTAAATGAAGTCAACGATGTAGGGACGCTGGAAGGCAGGGTAAAAAAAAAAAAGAACTGCAGAGGAAGTAGTTGAGGTTTAATTTTAATTGAAATAAAACTTAATGCGTTCATCTTGTATCTGCAAATGTGTGTGTGTGTGTGTGTGTGTGTGTGTGTGAGCCGTTGTGGCCAGGTTTTCGAACAACTGTGAAGCGGATATGCTCAGAGCTAGGTCTGTGGTTCTTCCTAGAAGGCTTTATGCGTGCCGGTATCAACTCCGTCTTTTTAGTTTGCAGGGTAGCAGAACTGCTCTAGACTGAAGTCATGTGCATTTAAGCTTGCAGCTTACAGTTTGCATATAGGAAAATGCCTATTGGTTCGTGTGTAAACTGACTGCCTTTGGCGATGTGAAAGCTCTTGCAGAGGCATGAAGAAAAAACTTTAAGATATGCACTGATTAATAACTTCAAGATATCAGATTTAATGTAAGCATGAACGTCCTCATGTTAAAAGAATCTATAAAGCAGCGTGCATATGACTTCCATTCATGCTTTTTTGGTTTCTCTGTTCTAAAATTCTTCAATGACCCCAACAGTGTGTTCATTCTTGGCATGTGTCTCATTATGGTCACATGGCTCACCCATTTCATCTCAGCCAACTAGCCTCAACTTCCGCCCTGTTTCCACTGAAGCAGGAAGTGCAGATGAAAGTATCACACATCTGCAACAAGCAGCCCACCACTCTATTAATAGTGTCATTCAGTTAAAAGAGAAATGTGACCCAACTTTTTATTCTCATCTGTCTCTTTACTGCCTTGCTGCCAATACTGACATGTTTGTCATTTCACCTTAGATGTCCAGAACTTCCTCTTAAAAGAAATTGCAAGATGTTACCTTGCAAGGCAAGAACTTCCCCTAAGTGATTATAATTGGTTTAAAATGATCAGCATAGATGCAAACTTCTTACAGGATTTTACAAGACCAATGCATTTGCACACTTCGAAGTAGAACATCTAAGCATGCTGAGATCTGCTCCTTGCGATCCAGCCGGGAGAAAACTGCTGGGAGTTGCTATGTGCTCTCCTATCAGTACAATCATCCAAGCTCCCTCAACAGAGAGCAGTAACCTGTAACGATCTTAATTTCAGTATCTGCTTGTCATGCTATACTGTAGATTAGAAATGGTGCTGACAAATCTAAGCATCTATGCATCGCAGTCTTAACCACAAAGTCTGTGAAGGTTAAACAATTGTTGGGGGTTATCTAGGGTAAAACCACATGCCCTTTACCTCATCAGGATGCATGCTTTAGCGTTCATCAGGTGTGAAGGTGCCGGTGCACTTGTGTTGTGCTGAAGTTTTAAACTATTAGAGGCTAATTGAATTGCCAAAAAGCTAGATTTGATCAGACTGTAATGGTCCTCAGGTGGTTTGATTTTACTTTTTTTTTTTTTTTACTGGGTACATTCAGGAGTATAGGAGTGGTCAGTCCATAAGCGCCAGAATCCTGCAACTTTTAGATGCATCCTTTCTGTTACATACCTGGATCAAATGAATAGCTCATTATCAGACCTCTGCAGAGCTGAATGACATGTGCATGAGGTAATTCAGGTGTGTTGGAGAAGGGATGCAGTTGCAGGTAAAAGTTGCAGGATTCTGGCTCTTGAGGAACTGGACTTAGCCACCCCTGCAGTAGTTCAAAGTTATATCATTTTTAATGTATTTAATCCATTCAAGTGTATATTTTAAGGCTAATATTACCCATTTGGGCATATTCTTTATGTCAGAACATCTCCTTAATCTTTGCATTGTTTCATCAGTTTGTCACAGAACCAGCCAAGATTAAAGTAGTTTAAGTGTCACCGCTCTGTTTTTGCTTACAAGCATTTGCCTCTCAGTCCTCCTGATAAGCAGTCTGCAGTGCCTGAAGAGGGAACTGCAGCCAAAAGCTGTTGGAAAAAATCTTGAGTTTAGGAAAGCACCTGGAACCGGTCCACTCTCTTACTAGGGGTCACTGAGTTTTGTCTGGAGGCTTTCCCTACTGTAGCTGTTAACAATGCTGCTTTCCTGCAGGCTACACAAACACACACTCTCACACGCACACACACACACACTCTTTCTAAGAGGTCCCACTAGAGTTACAGGGACAAATTTGGAAGCCATGCTTAAGTGGCACAAAATGGCTGCCATAATAACTCAGGTGGGTGCAGGGCTGTATGATGAAAGAAGGGAAGTCTTTTTCTTTAAAGCTTGAAGTGACAGAGTGGTTAGGTTGCTATCATGCCACTGTCATTTCACACATGCGGGTTTAGTTCTGCAAAAATACACTCAACACAGACTCACTCCTGTCCATGTTTGCATGGTATTGTTATGGAAAGACTGCTTGATGTCAGCACACCAAAATGGGAACAGACATGTCCTGCCAGATATGATTTCATGTCTTATGTAAGGCCAAGATGGCTGCAGAGAAGCATTTAACCTTCTTAGTGAGAGTGTGCATGAGGCGACCCCCCCCCCCCCCCCCCAGATGCTGCCATTTACCTAATGTTGCTGGCAACTGATCTGTTCTAGCTTCCTTTTTTTCTTTCTCTTTGCTTTTACATTGAAGTCTTAATGTTTTTTGCTCTGCGTGGTGTAGGTGGTGACGCTGTGGTACAGAGCCCCAGAAGTGCTGCTGCAGTCCAGTTATGCTACGCCAGTGGACCTATGGAGTGTTGGCTGCATCTTTGCAGAGATGTTCAGGAGAAGGTGAGATCTTTGCACACCATAGCTTGAAGTACTTTGCCCTTTTTATCTTCACTTAGTAGACACACATCACTTTCTACCACAACATGATGAACTGCAAGCAGAAAAACAGTTGAAATACTGTTGAATGATTTCCATGAGTGATATTGCCTGTGTTTAATACTGATATCTTTGTAAAGCTTTACATGTGTAGGGGGAAAAATGGAGAGAGGAAGGAAAGATTACCACAGAGTAGATATACATAAACAGTTCAGTCGAGCTATGGTTATAGCTTGATTTGGCCTTATAACTGGACAACTGTCTAAAGTCCCAGTTTGCAAACTTAGGATTCCATTTTTTAACCAAAGTTATGTCAGAACCCATTATAGCATTATGTTTTCTTTCGGCTTGTTAGGATTAGACTCTTTAGTTCTCCAACAGGTGTGCACTGACCCCATCACCACGTCATGTTTTCTGCTTCCATTTGTAACAATTGGCCAGTGCCCTGAGGCAAAAACACTTGGACAAGCTGAGCTCGTCTAGACCGGTGTTCTTACTGAATTTGCACATGCAGAAGCGATTCATTTCCTAACCCCATTACCTAGGTGTGAACCCATTTGTAAATAGCACTGTGCATGTATGAATGAATGATTGCATCAACCACTAACTTTCCACTAACCTTTGTAAATACCTATAAATGCAATTTCCTTGTCAAATAAAGAAGTTGATAAATGAATTAAGCTGATCAGCTGGTGATGCTGCATGTAGATTTTGTATTTATACTAAACATTTGTTAAAACATACATGTACATTTTTATTTTTCAGATAAAGATGAGAGAACATAAAATGCTTGAGCATATACGTGTGTATGTATATGTATATACATACACATATATTTGTGTATATATATACACACATTATATATAAATGTGTGTGTGTGTGTATATATCAAATACCTTTTATATAAGACTTTCTCATTCATCCAGGTCCTAGTGTCCTATGTGGGGTGAGTATAGTCACCTGGACTGGCTTTAGCGTCTTAAAGACTTTCTCTGCTCATCCAGAGGAGTTTCCTCAATTCAGTTGGCAATGGTGGGATGTTTCACTAAAGCAGTCTATGAATCCACTTATGTTTAAGTACAAGTGTCATTGACTCACCTGAAGTCTCATTCAATTGCCTATCATCCATACTCCCTAATAGATTGTCTGTTGCAATTAATACACTTGTTGATAAAAGCTAGGCTTATTCAGGTGTAGTCAGCTGTTAAGTGACTTCCTTCAAATGACTGGCAAGCAGGATTTTTTTTTTATTAGTTTTTCACAAAATAAAAGTGATATTTCTAAAATTTCAACAAAGTACAATTGCTTTATGTAGGTGTTGCCACTGAATGCTGTTTAGTTCATAAGCTGTAATTCTCAAAGTCTTGTCTCACAAGACTCCACTTTGAGGAAGATGGAGATGCAAAACATTTTGCATTATAGAGCTCCTGCTGTTGCCCCTGTCTTCCTCAGAAGACAAAAGGAGCAGATGATTCAGAAGCAAAGTCTGTATGTACGGAGCCCTCTGATAACATTGGCAGATAACGTGTGGGAATGAGATAATTAAGTCGTGTAAATGTGTGGAAAAAAAAAGTCGTTACGAATGCATCGAGAACTTGCAGCATGTCTGCATAATCTCGTCCAACATTAACTCTTCTTGCTGAAATAGGATCATTTTGGGATTTTTCATATACAGTTGTGCTCAAGATAGACACCCTCCAATTAAAGAAAAAACTGAATTCACAATTAGAATCCAAATAACAAGAAACTAAAGAAACTAATAATATATAAAAATTCACAAAATATAATTTAGTGAAATAAAATATTGCTTTGTTTTGAATTGTGGTAGGAAATAATAATAAAAAAAAACTGGCCCAGACACATTAGAGCATCTTGTTCATGAACAGTGGACCAACATACCTGTCAACAGGTGTAAAAGTCTTTTTTTTTTTTTTTTTGTCCAAGTCTTTTTGAGCATTACAGAAAACGCCTGATTACAGTGATTGCCTATATAAAATTTCGATAGTTTGAATTTTAGTTTGAATATTGTTTACAAACAGAAACGGGGGAACACTACGGAATCTACCTTTAAGGGCACTTCCTTTAACAATACAGGGAAATAAGTTTTTCTGGCCAAAAAAACCTTATATTGGCTGTTTTGTATTTGAGATGTGAAGGTTTGAAAGGAATTCATCTGTTTGTTGGATGGATGTGATTATAGTGGTTTGCAAAAATGGGTGAATATACATGTATTCAGATTTTCCCTTCACTGTGTTTATTAGAAATGGAAAAAAAAAATATCAGAGCTCCATTTTTTTTTTTAATCATCCTACGCAGCAAGCACATATTATACATCCAACTCTTCAGCTACTTCTCACTTAAAATGTTAAAATATGAGAGCTACAACCTCACAATTGCCCTCATATATCAGTTGGGCAATATTGCATATCAGCAAAAAAGCATATTTCAAAGATCCCTTAGGAAAAACTTATCAGAAATGTCTTAGCCATCTTTTATACATCATTTTACAGTGAGTTTAAACTATTCTGCATTTTCGACATAATGGGGTCAGAAATGCATCACTGCATTTAGTGTTAGAATACATTTTACTGTAAAAAACAAGTGATTTCTAATAAGTTACCGACAGGACCGTACATGTGATGAAAATCAGTCATTTAATCAAATTATAAGCCATGTCTCCTTGTGGTTGATTTATGTTGGTGCTGATACAAATGGTCCAACCTAAAAAAAATTTTTTATAAAAATCCCACACAAGATCTTCGTATATAATCTTTACTTTGTGACATCCACATCATTAGTTCTTATTGAACTCTTTAACCTCAATGTTACGGTATGACTGACGCCAAAAACTTTCCACTGAGTGACTGACTATCTAAATGATCTCTTTCATATTGGATACGTTGGTTTTTATATGTTTCCTAAAACAAAACAAAAAACCCCTACTGCAATCATTCAGCACAGTCATTTGAGTTTCTTAAATTAGTCATCCTCTCCTTAAATGACACCTGACAGATGTGTTGTGAGCAGTAAGCAATCACATTTCAGTTGGCTTATCATTACAGTAACACAGGCTGCCTGTTGTGGTTGTGGCATGCAAGTCAAGATTCTGCTTCTTGGTGTAGGTATTTGTCAGTTTGTGGTCTAACGAACTTTGCACACTGGAGAGCCACACTAATAACGGTCAAATTTTCTGAAACCAAACAAAAAAATCTTCTAAACATGGCAGGAAAAGACACTGGCAGTCAAACACATCTTACCATCACAGCATTAAGATGATTTTAATATTATACAGCATCATTAGTCGAGAAATCTCTTATAATCGAGAGTAAACTGAGTTCAAGTGGGTCTGTAATCGTGTATGCCACAGCAGATAACAACTGCCTTTTTGAGGCAGGGCTGAGTGCCAGGGGGAGCAGCCCTGCTTCCTTCCCCAACCGTCCCCACACCCCATCATGCACAGACTCACTGCAACCCCATCCTCTACAGTTACTCAGAAGGAAGGAGTGCATGAGCTCAAAGGGTCACATAGGGCTAAGCTGTGGTATACAGGCACTTGATGAATAGTAAAGTGGTTTAATGATAGAAATAAGACCCCTGTGTGTCTTGTTCTATGACTTTGAAAAGTCATCACATATCACTCTGGTTCAACTCCTATAAGAGGATATTTTTAGAGGAATGGTGCCATTATGCATCAAAGATTAGTTGATTAATCGACTAATCGTGGCAGTCCTAATGAAGAATCTTCTGGAACCAGTGCGTTTGCATTGGTGTTGTATAAGTGCTGCTCCTGAGTTCAAGCTTAATTTGTTAGTCTTAAGTAAAAATGAGTGAACTATGGATAGTTTCTCATGGACAACATGAAAGTTTTCACATTGATAAGCTGAACTAAGAGGATCGACTCCCCAAACCTGGTCCTCATGGGCCACCATCCTACAGGTTTTAGATATTTCTCCTCAACTCACCTGGCTCGAATGAATGGGTCATTAACATCAAACTGTTGCAGATCCATGTAATTAAAAGTGGGCGCTGCAACAGAGAAACCTCTAAAACCAGCAGGACCCCGGCTCTTTAGGACCAGGATTGAGGGTCCCTGATCCACTGTGATGCTCTTAAAGCCCTTTAAATACCAAGGTCATTCTTCGTTGCTTTACCCCAACCAGCTCAGCAATTTGAATCTCGTAAGTTCTGTTAGTAAGAGTGTTTTTATCTACTTAGTGCAATTTCTCTTTTTTTTTCTCCTTTTTTTTTGGTCTCTGCATCTCCCCATCTTAAACGACCAACAGTGCAAGCAGTGTGAACAGCAATCTGCAACACAGATCTCACCAGTCATCTCCAAAGTTCACACTTGTATGGTGATGTTACAGATGCAAAAGGCCAGTATCACAGTCACATAAGATTTGGGTTCAGTAATCCTTCAAATCCATTAGAGCACGGATAAAACATGCAGAGGAATAGAGACGCCAAACATGTATTTTATGTATTTATTCACAGTTTTATCAAGAGGGGTCCGTCACTTTGGGGAGACTTGGTGCAGCACCATCTAACTCATTGGTTCTGCTTTTCTGTTCCCTTAGAAGCTTCAGCTGCTTCCCCAAGAGTAGAACACTTTTCAAGTTGTTGTAAAACACAACTTTAAAATGGCTTGTTTCTTGTAACTAACAAGATCAGATCATTCTTCAACACTATAATTTACTCAGAGGTGAATACACCATTATAAGTTGCCATGGGGAGGGAACAGCAGCAACATGATGTCAAGCAAGTGCTGCTTTGTTTACGTTTATAATCTGCACCATCTTTGGGGTTTTCATGTTAAATACCATAAATAGGCTACGGCACTGGAGAGTTGTGTCCTCTTCTGCAGGCTTTGATGGTAAAAACAACTTAACCTGCAGTTGCGTGTATTCTCTGCTATGTGTGCAAGTGTTTGCTGAGGCACTCATGATACAAGGAGATGCAGCGAGGAGGGTGGTTTATGACGTTGGTTCAGTGTACAAAGGCCATTACATTAACTGACATTAATTGATGCACCTCATTGGATAAACAACAAAATATGTCATGTGGAAGAACTTTTCAGGCTGGCATGAAGCCAGTTATATCAGATTTTCCAAAATGTTTGTGTTTGCTCAGATTTGGGTGAAACTGTCATTGGTCAGTGCAGTACTATTTAATAATTTCAACAGATTACAGATGATGAATTTGGGAGTTTAATGCATTAATAGTCATAATTGTCAACGATGGATTCCTTAAAACTTTGCCTCATTGGAATAAATCACACTGATGTGCAGCCATTATTCTAGTAAAGTGATATTGGACTACATTTAATGGTATTTAAACTCCTACAACATCAGTCATTCTCAACATTAAGTTTTCAGTGTATTTGTTCCTTTTAAAGCAAGCGTAGTCTGAATCTCTTGCAGCCAGTGATAGCAGAGAGCAGTCTGTGTACGTGGATAGGGCACTTCTTCTTTCAGCCTGACACAATAAGCTGTTAAAAGCTTTACTGTGTGTGTGTGTGTGTGTGTGTGTGTGGGGGTGTGTGTGTGTTTGTGTATATGTGCATCTTCACTATCTGGCACCTAACCAACATTTCTTTAAGGTGGAAGGCGAGGCAGAGCCCTTTGATGGCCATGAACAGAGCATACACACACACACACATGCTCTGTCTCTCTGTGGGTGATTAAGATGGTTTTTTAAAAGGCCACCTGTCAGAGATTAAAGGGCACCTGAGAGAAGCGGTGAAATAAAGAAAAAGAGGAATTGAGGGGAAAGTGCAGAGCAAGAGAAGATGAGAAAACGCTGCATTAGTTTGCAGTCAAGTTGAAGATTGCATTTACTGGCAGCTCAGACAGGACATCCACATTTATGATCCATGTCTGCAGAGCAGCTAGCTGGTCTGTTAGTGTCTTGAAGTTGTTCAATGTTCCTGCTTTTGTTAGTTTTAATCAGAAGAAATTGAAAATCTTTTGCTGTTGAGATAAAAAAGGCTTGAATATATCTATGTAAACTGTATAGCTTTGCATGAGTTGCAGTATTATGTCAGAGCCCACTGTGCAGCTATAACCTCCACGTGCCCTGTCACCTCATGCAGTAAGTCAGAAAAGTTCAAATCCTCCCCAAGAACATTTTCGTTATGACTCGGGTAGCCTCAAAAGTTTCTTTAGTCACAAATTGTGATCTTCCTCACTTCCATTATCAAAAATGTCTTTTGTAAAAATCCCTTCTTCAATGAGTTTGTGCCACACTGAGAATAGAGTGCACAAGAATTTGAGCAAATATTATGCAAGTCTGCATCTGCACGACTGGGACGGTGTCTGAGTGAGTCATGTTTTAAGTGAATAGGGAGAGCGAGGGAGCATCTGCTTGTTGACATTCCTTCAATCGAAAAGGCTGAACATGGTGTGTTAATGGTCTAGGAGAGGCCCCACATCCGTGTTGACTTTCTCACAGCTCGGAGCTCAATTGATAAATCCTCAACAGCACACGCTTGCCTGCGCATGTGTGCATGTGTTTTCATAAAAAGCTGGTGCAGTTGCATGGATGAAACATCCAAGCTTTGCAGATCCAATCAGCCTGGGTCTTAGCACAGAAATACTCTCTCAAGCACACAGTGCGCTTCTGTCCGGTTCCCACTCAGACTGACGCTTTTGCATGCAAACATGCGCACACACATGCGCACATTCCAGAGGTTGTCTTGGTGGAATGTGGGACAGCTTTACTGGCACTAAAGGAAGCGTGACTCAGCTGCCTGTCCCAACCCAGAGTCAGTCCTTTCACTGCCACCACTTGTATGTATGAATGTATGTGTGTGTGTGAGTGAGATTATGTGGGTGTGCATGCAAATCTCAAAAGTGGGAAACATCTCATTGCACATGTGCATTTGCAAGGGTGTGCACAAATTTTTGCTTGCACCCAAATGTTGAGTGTGTTTGTATGTGTCAGTGGCCAGCCTTGTGTGAATGATCCCCAGTTTTCTCTCTCCAGCAAACCAACAAACCACTCCAAGTTTAAAAATGGACCTCTTGGAATTATCAGCTCAACTTGTTTTGGCATGATAACTTTGCTGTAGGTGATTTTTTTTTTTTCTCATCTTTTCTTTTGCAACAGTCAAAACTGGTTTGGTCTGATCTTAAATTGCTTTCAAGGCTTTACCCTGAAAGACCTGCATATGTGCTGTTTGTGAACCTCTTTAAAAGTCAGATGTAAAGCAGCAAAGAAATGCCGAGACATCCATTAGTTAAGGAGACAACTTCTGAATAACTGGAACAAGCTAACACCTTTATTCCACATCCAAAATGGAGCATGTGACAGAGATATTGCTGTAACTAAAAAAAAAAAATCTGCAAAACACCCTTGTGTGATATTACAGAGTGAGAGTGTAGGAAAGTGTGGGTGTTCAGCTATGCAAAGCTTCCTGCAAGTGGGAAAAAGCAGGGAAGCACATGGTGGCTGGCCAGTGTGTGTTGACTTCAGTTAAGTGGGTTGCACTTGAACTGTCATGAGGCCCAGAGACAAAACACACACACACACATGTAGAAGCACACTGTTGCTGAGATTTTCTGCATGGCATTGACATCTGCAAAAGATTGATCATCTGAAATGTAGCTAAAAGGCTTTTTCTTCTTTTTGACCCTGAAACTTAATCTTGTGTAGCCCCGAAAGTCTTCAGCCCTGTGGTGTTCGAATAAAGTTCTCTTTGAAAGTACCACCTCCTCATTTCCTTTTAAAGGAACTTGAACAGGAAGGTTGCGTTCTCATACCAATTTCTCTGTTCGAATAATTCAACTTTTGTTTCACACGCCTTTCCCTCCCAATTTCCTACACACATCCTCACTCGGGAGAGCGAAACCAGGCGCACATAAGGGATAAATAGGCTTTTTCTGTCCTGTGCGGCACCCGGCAGGCTTGTGCGGCTGATGACTACTGGAATTTGTGCGGGTGCCAGGGCAAGCCGTGGCCGCCCACGGGCATCCAAAGACTGCCCAAAGCCGCAGGAACCACCAGCAGCCGTGCTGCTGAACCCCTCCCTCTTTTCATCCCCGTTCCCTCCCTCCCTGCAGTCTTCAGTGGTCTTACCAACACCGCTCCACAATCCTGACAACATGTGAACTTCAAACGTTCACGTCAGACTCCAACATTCCTCTCCGCCTTGAGCCAAAAGCTTGTATATTAGAGCTGTTCATCTACAGTGGGAAAGTAGCATTAAACTTAGTATCTGATGAAAATGGGCGAACGTTTTTTAAGCACTCGCAGTTGAAGTAAACTGATTTAATTTCTTCTTTTCCAGGCCGCTATTTCGAGGAAACTCAGATGTTGATCAGCTGGGAAAGATTTTTGAGTAAGTAATAAGTTATAATCTGTTAAACATTTTGCAAGATAATTGGGCAAAACTAGCATTGCATCCATGTACTAGATCTGCACTGCACCAATTATCCTGAATCTTGATACAGGATAAGATGTCACAACATCCTTCTTTAAAAGTCATATTTGGCCATATTTTAACTTAAGAGCCATTGAATGGTGCTAGTTGCTGAGATTACAGGCATTGATGACCACTGTCATCCCACAGTGTTGTTGGGGTACCTTCAGCTGAAGACTGGCCCCAGGAGGTGGCCCTACCACAAAGTGCCTTCACACCACGTCCCCCAAAACCCATACAAGACTTGGTTCCAGACATGGACGAGCAAGGACGGGCTTTGTTACTGGTAAGTAGACTAATCCTCTATCCAAACCGGCTTAAATGGCTAATGCATGAATTGGCCAGTCTTTCATAACTACTTATCAATCCGTCTCATCCTCTTCTCCTCACACCCTGCAGCAATTCCTCGCATTCAACCCCTCCAGGAGAATATCGGCCTTCGCTGCACTCAGTCACCCCTACTTTCAAAGTGTGGACAGTCACAGCAGAAGTGTCTACGCAGCCCAGCCGATCCCCAGCAACAAGCCCACTATTGAGGAGAGGACTGCCTGATGGTCCTCCTTCACCTGCACCTCCTTCATCATCCTGTACAGCGTCTATAAAGAAGTATTCTCCGTGTCCTTCATGTTTTATTATTACAACATTGAAACCAAATACAAGCTTTTTTGACACTGATCAATGGAAAAAGGTTTCAAAGTGAAGCCGAGTTCTGTAGAAACAAGAGAGAAAACGTAAAACGCACAATTCTGTAATTTAAAAAGAGATATGATGGAAGGCTTTAAGGGGGCTCCCCATATAAACCTGAATTAGCTCGGTACACTTAAATACTTGAGGAAATAAAGTTCAAATAGGTTCCAGTCAGGCTGTTGAAGTGCATGACTAAGCAACGATTTTCATGTCCTTCCTCCCACACTTGATTGGTCTCTTTCGAAGAGGAGTTACATTTGCTGATTGCTGCCATTCTTGGAAAAGTCTTCTTTCCAGTATAAACAGTGCTTTTGCGGGGATTCTGTTATATTGACTTTACTCCCTGACTTCTCCTATCCTGCTCTCAAATCCGGCAGTTAGACTGGGCCTCCAAAGCTTGAGTTTGGTCTTATCCTTGCTTTATTTATTCTGATATTAGCTCGTTTAAATTAGGAAATGACCACCCGATTCATCAGATGTATTGTTTCAGGCAATAAGATGGTTGTAGTTCAGAGGGATAAGATTTACACTGTCACATAGGCGCATTTTCTGAGAAGTGTTTGCTCTATGACATTGCTTTTTTCTCTCTCTCTGATAATCAGTGTCCAAAAGCGCAAGTTACCATGGTTTCATGTTGTATATTAACAGAAAACATGTAATGGACTGAAGAGAGGCTAATTATTTTATAGTCAACGTACAAAGCTCCAGAAAGTACTCTGAAAAGACGGAAAAGGTGGTATGAGGAGCGATCATCCCCCATGCACAAAAGCTGCCCTCCTTCCATGAACTGATGGATTGTAATTGCTGCTTTCCGGGTGTGAAATGTTGGTAATTGTGTGTAACAATGCAAAGAGACCTGCATCTCTGATTGACTTGTTGTCAAGTTCGCAGACGGACTGTTGAGGCTACGAAGCTGAAGCCTCTTTATGACCAGTGTTAAGCCTTGCAAGACTCCTCTTGACTTGAGGACCGAACAGGAGCCCAGTTGGACAGCGTGGGTGTTATCTGCCTTTATGCGCGCTGCGCAGACATGCAGCATTTAGCGTGTCCACTGCGGCTGACATAAGCACGCTCATGTACCTATGAACTCACTAAAATATTACAAGGAATCACAAGCCAGCCACTCACTGCCATGTCCTTGTCATTCCAGTTTTACCTGTAATTTTGCTGCCACCTTGTGGATATCAAAAGTAACTGCAGACAAGCCAGTAGCGGGATTCTAATGGTTGCTGCACTTTTTCAAGAATTCACCAAATGGGCTGATATCGGTGCTGAGACAATGATTAAAGAACTCAGAAATGATCCTGCCATTTACTTTGAGACTTTTAATGAGTTTTATTCTGCCAACGTGGGCTTTTTATCATTATGTAATCCATTAAATAACATTCTGGTGATACCATAATGCGCAGGCTTGCAGTAGGTGGACAGAGTCCCACCAGCACTATTCAACATGGAAACGTTTGGCAAAGTGTTGTCACCAATAATCTGTATTTAATTTTAATTTTATTGACAAGTCTTATATACTTGTTACTTGATCTTTTTTTTTTTTTTTAAGATGCTGGGGCATACGTTATTCTCACCAAGTGCACCAACTCTGTAGATGTTCATAGAGTTTGTGTATGTAAGGAATGTATAAAGGCTAGGCATTGGTACTGTACAGTGTATTGTGCTAGCTGTAACGATAGAAAACCTTTGATAAGGTGCATGTCAGCACATAGAAATGTCATGAAAGTGGATAGACGTAGTGTAGCGAAGGTCAGTGGAATGTTGTATGACGAAAGTATTTTGTCATCTGAAAATGTCGGGTGGGTTCAGTGGGTGATTTATTGGAATTCAGTTTGCGTGGATTGAGCATGGCTATGAATTTTTAAATAGTTTTGATAATGAAATGATGCACAGTTATTTCGTTTTCAGGTTTTGCTATATTTTACGTTAATGTGCCGTTGTATTGCAGTTTTTTTTTTTTTTTTACCAGCGAGAGAAAAGTTATGCAGAGTTGTATTTTTGTATGTTGTAGTTCTTGCAGAACAGTAACATTTAACACTGGTTTATGTTTTCTTAACAGGTAGTGCTGCTGGCACTCACACACATACAAACTCATTCTTTGACTTCTCAGGTTTTGTTTTCTGGACGTCCAAACCTCTCGGGCACAGTTTGCACATATCTGGGCTACTAAATGACCACATTACATCTCTTTCAGGTTTTCTTTCAGACTCTATCATGATGGTGTCTTTTATCCGTTTTCTGTCATTGCTATTTATCTCATATGTTACTGTAGTCATTACTGTTTGAAGTTAACTGCCTCTATAGACTGTTATTGCCAGCAGTTAGAAACTGCTGGAAGGCAAACACAATTGAAATACATGTGTAATTATCTGCTTAACTAAACACTGTGTGAATTTTCTTTTTGTTAACAACCTTTGGTGTAAATGCTGCATAAAACGCAATGGAAGCTACAGATACTTTAGAAATAGTGGTTTACAATCAAAATAATGACTGCTTTAGTCTTATTACAGTTAATGCAATCACTGTATGCTTTTATAATTTAACCAGTTTGTAACACATTTCAGTCTCATAACAGATGTTCAACTGTCTTGAAACCAGCATGGCTTGATCCATCATATCACTCCGATTGACATACTTTTGTATGGATCCATTGGTGTCATATTATTGTGTTGCACCAGCTGAATAAAAAGCAACTTCTTATGAATGCTGTCCTGGACTCGTCTATATATCTAATTTGTTTTAGTGTTGAAACAGATGTTAATTGCCATCCTAAAATGTAAGGGAAGCCAGAGAAGAGAAGCAAGTGAGATGTATTCTGGACTGACTGCATTCATGGTTACAGTGGATTGCTTCATTATAACTACATGAATGATGGCCAATATTTATGCAAAATTGATATCAGATCATGCCAAGTTGTTATGTAAACCATTGTCACAAAGTGGTCTGTTGTTAAAAAATGGCAGTGTGAGGGCTTATTGGAGAGGGGTTTTTGTTGTTTTTTTAAATTATTCACGTCCTTTCCTAGTTAATGGTACTGTATGTCATTTGCTTGTAGGCTCTAATACAAATTTGATTGCTAACAAACCTGTGGAATGTCCATTATGACATTTTGACCACTGATTATGATTTCCAGACTTTTAAGATGGGGAAAGCTTCCCACTGTTACCTGGTTTTGTGTTTTCAAAATGTTTTTAATACCCTGACTAGATCATTCACTCTGATTCTTTTTTAAGCTTTTTTTTTTTTCTGTCTTTCTGATTATATTGGATACTCCAGTGCTGTCCAGGACCATGTTTTGTTTGTTTTTTAATTAACGCAAGGTATTGCCAAAGACGACGCCGCAATGGCCCATAAAGAATTTATTCATCATGGATATGAATTATTTCTAACCTAATTGTCTCCAGAAGGTGGCAGTAATGTGTCGCCATGACGCTGTGTGCAGGCTGTGCAGCAGAAGAAAACCAGCAGAAGCCGTTAGCTTCCATCAACTACGATGTGGCTAGCCAAATGCTAGCAAGTTCATATTAATGCTTGCTCTCTCTGGTGGACATTTCTTCCCATTATTGACTCGATATGGGCAAGAGAGACAATCGGGTGGTGAGTTTTTTTAAAGTGATTTTTAAAATAAAAAAGTTAAAACACCGTGTTTCCTGACAAACTAACCAGGAGAAACGCAATTAGCATTGGTTAGCATTTGTATGTTTTTGCTATGACTGAAGGCCTATGTTGATGCGTGGCAAGTCAAGGTGCGCATCAGCGTACTGCTTTCAAACATAACTGTATGGGTTCATCTGCTTTAACCTTTCCTTTTTCTTTTTTATGGTTTACGTTGCTCTGGGCATTGTGTTCGTGCTATCGCCACAGGAGTGGGTTTATCAGAAAATGCTAACGTTAGCTCACATTTCATCCAGCTTGTTTAGGAAAAGTGATTAAATTCATATTTGCTGCGACAGTTCTGTTGATAACACACACGAGCTGCATGCGGTCCCTGACCACTACCTGGTGCACACAATATATCATGTTAATGGTCATTGCTATGGTTAAAATAAGCGTTGTACTCCAGCTAATGCCAAGCTGTCATTAGTTTGTGTTTATACTCTTAAAGCATGATTATATTGGGTTTTGAAGATAAATGGGGCTGTCTTTGTTTGGAAGATTTGTATTGTTACTACATGTACGTTGGAAAGACCCCGATACAAAGATAACAACCGTGCTAGAAAAATAGTTTTGCTTGGGTGTAATATTTAGGCTTAATGTTTATTTTTTCTGGAGGAGACTATTGTTGTGGTTGTTTGGGTGAATTAATGTTATATCGAGCTGTGATTAATTATAGTGCACAGAAATTTCCTATGTTTTTTTTTCTATTAAACACCATTAGATTAAAATATCGATACAATAAAAAATATGTGTCTGTTCTCTCAGGCGTACATCAACCCCATTGCGGCTGCTCGAGCCAGGGGGCCAGTGCAGAGCTCTGGACCAACCATCCAGGATTATTTGAGTAGACCTCGGCCAACATGGTGAGGACAGAATCACTCTCATGGGTTTTAAAGACAAGGAATACGCCTTTTTTTTTCCTGTAGCCCTTCACTTTTATTCCAAATATTTCTGATCTCCTACAAAAGTGTATAAAAGGGTGTTTAACTGAAGTTTATTATGTATTATTTTATTTTATTTCATTTTATTTATTTATTTGTCATTTATTATTTTATTTAATATTTTATTCATTATTTATTTATTTGTCCTCAAGCAAGAAAGCCTTTTTGAATAAAGTGCCCCCTCTTCCCCGTGGAATTAAGCCAGTGTAGATGCATGTGTCTTATCATATCTTAGTTGGTTCCGGTTTTACTCAAATGCATACACATTAAATAAGGCACATTGAGCTTGTCAGCATTAATGCAGAATCCTTTTGCTTCAGCATTCGTGTTTTTTGATCCTCCTGTGAAATGTGCAAAAGGTTGCCTGTCAAGAATTGCCAAAGAACATGTCAGCAAAGAGCTCCTTGTTATATTGCAGAAAGTAAAAAGTTTCTCCTAAATGGATTTTGAGTTTGTAGAGCTTTTTCATCTATGAATGTGTTGCCCCCCAACCCCCATTATAATTTATTAAAGCTCGTGATTGGTTCTTTGAAATCACACACCCAATCATTCCAATTAAAATACCCCGCTCATTTGATCAACAATAGTTATTCAGCTCATTTATTCCTTGAATTACAAGCAATCTTTGTCTCATTAATAGGGAGGAGCTAAAGGAGCAGCTGGAGAAGAAGAAAAAAGGTTCTCGAGCTCTGGCTGACTTTGAAGACAAAATGAATGAGGTAATGCTTCTGTACTGACCTCAAAAATTGTCCACCAGATCAAACTCACAGTACCAACCATGTTTCAGCACACTTGCTCACTGCTGGTGTTAATATTAGAGCTGGACAGTAAATGGAGGAAATGATTTATTCTTATGACCAAGTGCTTCTCTTATTGACAAGTTAATAAAGCTACATAGTCAGCATCATTAGCCATCTAGAGCTTACACAGCATCAGTTAGAAGGTGGTTGTGGTTGTTTGTTCATGTTAACACACTGAAACACAGATGTGAGTGGCTTGCTTACAATCCTTGCTTGCTTTCAACAGTTTAAACCACTGTAGTCAGCTAAATGTTGGTCAAACGGTTTGAAACAACTAACTGATAAAATCGGTTATCACTAATTTGACATTATTTACTGCTGTTTTCAGAGATGGAAGAAAGAGCTGGCAAAAAACAGAGAAAGATTGCTAGGTGACAAAGACAGAGACAAAAAATCCATGGACAAAGAAAAAGAGGAGAAGAAGGACAAAAAAGAGGTACGACATGAGAGATTTGATTTGAGTGATGACCATATTCAGTTGCATGTTTGCTTACCGTAACTTCTCTGGCTTGCATTAAGAAAAAGAAGAAAGAGAAGAAGAAATCTAGCAGGGTGAGGAGAGACCTCCAGTACTTGATGGGCTGCCGTCTAACACACACACCCACACACACACACACACACACACACATGCACGTTCAAAGCTTACAAAAGCTTTTTGCCTCATTGATTTCTGTGAATGTCAGTTCCAAAGAAGAATATGACATCAAGTCTAATGAAAAATGCTTTCACTGTGTTTTGGTCAAGCATTCTTCATCTTCCTCCTCCTCATCGAGTTCTGATTCCTCCAGCAGCTCCTCCTCAGAGTCAGAAGACGAGGTGAGTCAGTGCCACAGAGAAACCCAGGCGATCATTTAGGATAAATCCCATGTACAGTATGTCATCCAAACCCTGAAGAATAAATGTATTGCTTTGGACTGCTCAGCTGTTCCCTCTTGTGATTGTACGTTTGCTACTGTATTTATAGTCCAAATGAATTAAATGTACTTTAAAAGCCAAGCATAAGCATGGACTCATTTTAAAGTGGAACAAACAATTCTTGGTGCTATACCAGATCAATTTCGATAGAAGCAGAGTTATGAGACCATATCCTCCAGTAGCTTCTTTTGTATATATTTCATGAAGGAGCAGAAACTAACTAGAAACTTGACATAAATTCATCTGGGGCTTGATGGTAAGCCTTTAATTTTGATAGAAAATTAATCACTTTTTCTCATGGTATTTTTTTTTTAAAGAGTTAGCACATCTTTAACAAGACTTGAAAGGTAAAAGAATCCATATGTTGCACCAGATCTGGATGGTTAAGACCAATAACCTGCAGCTTACTGGTTGATATTTTAAAACTGATTAGAAATTAAACTAGGTTTGCTTTTTTTTTTCCCCCTCCCCAAGTCCTGCAAACCAGCCTTAATTAATTACTGTATTTAGTCCTTAAGTTTTGTTAACCCAAATTTTGTTTTTCTCTTTTTTTTTTTCCTCTCAGGATGAAAAGAAGAGTGTGAAGAAAAAGAAGAAGCGAAAGAGGTCTTCAGCCAGGAGAGCATCTGACAGCTCAGAGGAAGAGTCGGATGCTGAAAGCAAGGTTTTTCTTTTTATAAACACACTGCTGGCCTCTTTTTATTCAAATGTGGTTCAACAAAAACACAGAACCTGCGAGTGAAAATGTCTTTTTTTTTTCATTTGATGCAGAAAAAGAAACGAATCAAGGAAGATGGAGACAAAGATAAGGTCATTTATCCTCATTTAGTAACTCGTATATAATTCTAGAAGTAAAATGTATTTACCAACTAGTTAAATTTGCTGTAAATCTTGTGCCTGTCAGGATGAAAAAGGGCGTAGAAGAAAGCGGAAGGCGGAGAGAAGTTACAAAGACTCATCCTCAGAGTCCTCTGTTGAGTCGGATGGGGAAGAGGTAGTAAGCTTTAGAAAATTTATGAATGGGAAGTAAGCTGTTATTGAAACTGTTTAGAAAGCTGTAAAATAATCACTCTTGTCTGTAGTCACATATTTGCAGTTATTTCTCTTTTGTTTCACCTGTCCTCCCGCTTCACGTCTTTGCTTCTCACAGTTTTACATTTTGGCCATCACTTATTTCTCCATATACTCCTGTAAAATCTACTGCACACAAAAAAAGATAAAACTGCAGGTGTGTTATTTTCTATAAAACTCTGGTTCTTAGTACCAGAGAAAAATTTTACTTCTTATTGCTTTCTCTTTAACATCTCAGGAGACAAAAAGGAGATCTCCTCCCAGCCTCATTTAGGTTTCAAATCGATCTCATGAATGTCTCTTTTGTTTCTCCTAAAACTCACTTGGAGAAATAGTCTTATTTTAGACTTTATGGAGACATCTTGAGAATTATTTGAGAAAGGATTGAGATCTCCTTTGGAACTGGAAGTGAGAGTAGGTTGAGATTTTGTGCAGCTTTTCTATCTGGAGACAAGGTTGAGAAACGGGAGAAATAATTCATTGTCTCATTTAGCTCTCACATGGATCTCACATTTGTCTAGAAGTAAATGAGACCTTTATAAGATCTCCTTTCCAAAGTTATTTTCCTCTGGGGTCATATTCATCAGTCATAGTTTTAGATAAACTAAACCATACACTACTCACAAAAAGTTAGGGATATTCAACTTTCGGTTTTTGGAGAACAGCACGATGTGCAATAGATATTTAACCATTGAACAATGTACATGTGCATTGAAAACTTTAGAGAAAGTCTAATTCAGTTCACCTGGAAAGGTTGTAGTGGATTTTAACCCAAATATCCCTAACTTTTTGTGAGTAGTGTAAATATTTAAGAGTTTCATTTTAATCAGCAAATCTTGGAGTATTTTAATCTGGTCATGAAATTCAGTGATGTATAAATGATTTATCACCAGTTTCATGGCCCTACTTAAAAAGAAAGAAGTTTACCTGTCAAAGAAAGAAGTTAAATTATCTTTCCTGTAACCCCTCACCAATTCTGCTAAACTGTCTCTGTCATTAAAGGAGCTGTATCATGCTTTTCAAACATTCCAAAAGTCAACTACAGGCACATATAAGCTAAATGTTCCCCTCGCCACTATAAAAACTAATTTGGTGTTAATTATTAGTTTTTTTATGCATCTAATTTCCAACATGGAAGTAAGACGGCTGACTGCACTGAACTACTGAAGCTCTCAACCAATCACGACATGTTTTACGCCCATTTCATGGCGTCGCCCCGGAAGAGACACTGATTCTGAAGGGTCACAGCATAGTCACTCACGTGGATGCTATTTGTAAACATTGATGGATAATTGGACTCCGATCGATGGAATAAAATGGATCAGCCTGTTATGGAGCTGTGTGCGCTCGACCCAGAGTCTGATATGGAGTTTGAAGTAAACGCAGTACCACAGAAACCCCTGACAAGTAGGTAGATTAGCAAACAAATCATAGGCTAACAGTTAGCATTGAGCTAGGAGACGTTTTCACTCACCGGTGTTGTCTGTTCGTGAGGCGTTTTTATGGTGGGAACTGCATCAGGTTTCAGAAGAAATCCCAGATAAAAAAAAAAAAAACCCTTTACTGCCCGAGATTCATGAAGTTGGCGGGAGTGAAGTTTACACAAAAAGTCAAGGGTTTTTTTCCTGCTCCAGAAGATAAAATCTAACCCCTTCTGCGTCCAGTACAACAAATAAACTCCCATGCCGAACACAACTGCATTTTTTTCAACTTGCTGTCCTCTAGAGCTTAAAAAAAACAAATAAAAATTCCTTTTGAACTCTGGAGCAAACTTCTGTTAGCTGATGGCTGCTTGTCTCTGAGGAAATCTTCCCGCAGGCTGTTTGTTTCTTCCTCAGAGTGTAGATAAGTGAGGATTCTCCTCAAGTTCCTCTTGAACAAAGTGGGTGTCTTGCTATGATGCTGCGCATGCGTATTTGTCGCTTCATGGTTGCTGCCACCTCGTTACGTACACCAGTGGCCAGTCAATCATGCTAAGGGAGCTAGAGCATGGCCTGAATATATATATGTATATATATATATATATATATATATTACTCAAATATGCACTAATGAAAAAAATTACTTAAATGAATTTTTCACGAGGAAATAACAGTAATATGCTTAAAAGCTCTTAAAAGTCCATTTTTCATGATACGGCTCCTTTTAAAGCTTATATTTACCAGACAAGTAATGTTAAGCCCCAATCAGAATCAGAGTTTTGCTACTCTAAGTTTGCTCATAAGGCACCCTTAGTGAATATTTGTCTGAAAGAGTGTAAGTGAGGAGCCAGTGGGACAGAAGATAACTGGGATGCTCATTTTGACAAAGTATCCCGCTAGTTTTGCCTCCTTAACCGACCTTAAAGCATTCAGTCACTTTAGTTATCACTTGTGGTCACAAACTACTTTATGTTTTTCGTATTTCTTCTGTGAAGGCTGTTTTATTGAATCATGTGAGCCTGAATAAAATAAAATTTTCTATAATGAATTATGTGATTTAGAGTTATCGTTAGTGCTTGTGAAAACTGTTGTGAAACAGGAACTGTAATATTGGACTGCTTAGGTGTGAGTTTTTAGTACTTCTCTCTTTCAAAAAAAACATTTAAACTTTTCATTCCCGTAGGCTGAAGCCAAGAAGAAAAAGAGAAGTAGTGAGGAGGAGAAATTCACAGTGAGCCAATTTTTATTTCCTAATTTGTGCAAACAGGATTTTTGCCAGGACGTTGTATGTCCAGACAAGTTCATTTGTATGTATATATTTTATGATGCTGTGGCCTGTAACAAACAGGCTTAGTTAATGAAGTTGTGGAAAAACACTTGATATGCATGAAAAAAAGACTTCCTAATTGTAAAATATTTCATATTTTTGCAGGATAAGTCTAAGAAGAAGAGGAAAAAGAAGCACAAGAAACATGGCAGAAAAAAGAAAAAGAAGGCAGCATCTCAGTCGGACTCAGACCTCGACTAACAGCCGTATTTATGCGGCTCTCACCCTCCTGGCAGTTCACTAGTAGTATCATTTTTGCCTTTGACCACCAAAAACTCCCATCCAGCTTTGGTGACTGCACTTGAATGAGGAGACCAACAACTGGGATTGTGTGTTTGAAGTGAAAATGAGGGAGGCACTGTCCCTCCATGTGGCACCTACCAGTACATGATTTTGTTGGTTTTTATCACCATGCTTTTTATAGATTATTTTTTTGAGCTACACTCAAAAACAGAACTGAGGTGATTTTTTTTTTTTTTTTTTTCTTAATTTGTCTTTCATCTTGGACGTTACAGTGCGCCTGACACTCACTGCCACCCTCAGTATCCTGGCCCTCTGGGAGTTCCAGCCCTCCACTTTTTACCCAACATCTTCCATAGCTGCACAAGGCCGTCGTGCTACTGCCTGTGTCTTGCATGTTGACTCGACGACCTGACGTCTCGCCAGCCTCATATTGAAGTTGGATTTGTTTAAAAAAAAAAAAAAGATACATGTTAGCAATGCAGTTAACATGAATTCAAGGGGGAATTGTTTTGTTAGATGATGTTACACTGCAGTGTAAATGTATAAACAGTAGGAGTTCATGAATAAAGTATTGTTTTAAACTTGGTTGCTGTTATATAGCCGGAATTTAAAGCCTGTCTTTTTTATTCTATTTTATAAAATTTAATGGTTTTTATTTAAAGGTAGAGTCCGAAGTCTCCGCAGCGTTTCTGTTTGCAAATAACAGTATTCAAACTGAGCGCCCCACCCTCTCAGGCTATTGGCCGCCTCGTTCTTCAGCCTATTAAGCTTCAAGCCTCTTCTTCAGAGCTCAGAAGCAGGTAAAAGCCAAACCAATATTAACCCTGGTTTTCCAGCGTACACTATCTCAAGCTCTTACCTTTTCTTCGGTGCATCTGCTGTTTTTCTTTCTTTTTTTTTTTTTTTTCCTTCGAGAGTTCGAGTGACTGGCGTCTGCTCCAATCATGAGCTTATTTCCACACAGCGTCATACCCTTAGCTCTGTCATTGGCTGGCGATATAAACAGAAATCTCCACCCAGAAGCGTCCCGAACACACCAAAACAAAACAAGGCGAAAGAGCGAACTTCAGCAGGGGGAGAAAGAGTTGCATTCAAACGCACCACGGCACGTGAGTAGAGGCCCAAACGTGCAGTTTGAGATGGATTTCACTTCCACAAGTCTAACGTTTATTTTCAAGGAGGGAACTTCAGACTCTAACTTTAAGCTCCCACACCCACTTTAATAGGTATGACTTTAATTTCCTGTTAAAACTTATAACTTATAAGCCACTCACATGGCAGCAGCTCAATGTATTAAGGCTTGTAGATATGGCCAAAAGGTCTTCCTGAAGCTCAAACATAAGCATCAGAGTGGGAGAGAAAGGAGATTAATGCAACTTTGAACATGGTGTAGTTGTTGGTGTCAGACATGCTAGTGATTTTAACACACAACCATCTGATTTAAAGAGTGTGTTTTTTTTTTTTCTTGTTTTCAGACCATTCACCAGCAGATGTCTGGACCAGAATACCTAGTTGATGTTGGAGAATGGAAAAGTGCCACTGGTTGCAACAGAAGTATGCAGCAAAGCATTATCTGAATTCACAACACATCCAACTTCAGTGCAAAAACAGTGGTGGTCTGATGAGTCTTAATTTTAGGTGCAAGAATCAGACATTCACATTCAAATTCAGTTTTTCCTGCACACTTTGGACCCCTAAATACTGAGTATTGTTTCTTACCTCTATGACTACAGTGCCAAGTTAAATGCACCTTGTGACAAAACTCAAATCATCTCCAACCAGGGATGTTTCAAGGAATTATGGGGTCCCAAGCAAAATGGACTTGACACCCCCCCCCCCCCCCCCCAAAAAAATGCTGCAAACTTAGTATTTTCTACATTTTAAAATATGAAAAAAAGGACGCGACCACCCCCATACCGTAATAAAAAATTAATAGGATTACTTTTTAATAAATGGTCGGTCATAGCAGGGGGAACACACTCTGATGGATGCCGCGTAATGGGAATGGAAATGTGTCCAAACGGGCCCCGTCATTAACGCTCCACCGCCAGCTGACTTGTCAGTTGCAAGTGGATTGCAATATCTCAGCGAAAAAAGCTTAAAAGTGGGATTTTCAACTTCTGCATGTCCAATCTTAAAATTCCCACTGTATGAGGTAGTTTGTGTCTAAAATAAGAAGGTAATGTGGTTTTGAAAGCAGTTTTTGGGCCTCCCCTGTGAAGCAGAAGTTTTATTTCCCCAATCACAATATCTCAGCGAGAAAAGCTTAAAAGTGGGATTTTCAACTTCTGTATGTCCAATCTTAAAAATTCCAACAGTATAGTGTAGCTAGTGTCTAAAATAAGAAAGAAAAGTGGTTTGGAAGCAGGTTGGGGTCTCTGTAACTGCTTGAGTGTCGCTCAGTTAAAGCGCAGGGGTGGCTGGTGTCTTGGGGCCCCAGTCCAGCTCGGAGCCCTAGGCAATTGCTTGTTTGCTTGCCTTGTTGCAAGAGTGCTGAGTTCTCTGTTCTCCAGTTGCCTCCATCACCAGATCTCAATCCCAACTGATCTCCTTTGGGATGTGGTGAAACGGGAGATTCTCAATATGGATCTAAAGCCGACAAATCTGCAGCAACTGTGTGATGCCTTTGCATCAATATGGAGCAAAGGTATTTATTTGGTTGAAAAAAAAAAGGATGCAACCCAGTTCTAAGAAAGCAAACCCAACCAAAGTTACCATTGAGTAACATGAAGTAAATTTCAAAAAGGCCATATCAGCCAAATGCATCACATACATCCTCCAGTTAAAATGTAAAAACAGCAGTGGATTTCCTCAAGGACTGCTCTTAAGGCTACTTTAATGTGTTTTTTCATAGATATAGTTTTACATTTTTACACACTTCTGAGTCCATCCTAGGAGCTTTCTAATTAACACCATTGATGCATAAATGCTGCTGGCTGAAATGTAAGGAAGTTAATAAACAGTGATGGAGATTTTTCCTCTCTAGTTGAGAGGACCCTCCCAAAGATTCATACAAAGTATAACAGTGTACATGTGTGTATGGTTTAAGTATTGCAGCAAGAAAAAAAGATGACTCCACCTCATTATTGGAAGATGAACTTATTACACAAAAGGTGTGATAAGTTTGGTATTTTCAGTGGGTGTGAATGAGTGGGTGCAAAAACCTGTCAACGATCATGTGGTCCAACAGCTACTGTATTTGTTTATCCAGTGAACTTATATTGAACTGTGAAAAATATTATTTTTAACTTTATCAGTTTAAAGACTGGTCTGTGGTACTAAAATTCAAAATAATAATAATGGTGCGCTAACGCTGTGCAGTTTATAATTTAAACTGCAGCCAAAGTTATACACATTATATCAAATAATGTCAAAATTTTGTGAAAAAAAATTTATAGCAACCAAAAGTAAGATGAGTATGTTTTCATAAGTGGTGCCATGAATTATACCATATTGTTTGAAGATACAGAATCTAAATATGAAACTTTAACTTCCAAACCTAAGTACAGCACTAGTTTGATTCATTCGCAAATCCACAGACCACATTTACTGGAAGACAACGTAATGAGGCAGCTGTGTCTCCCTCAAAGGCTTCCCTCAGCTTTTTTCTTAAAGAACATGCAAGCATTTACACTTTGACATATTTATTTCAGCAAAATGCCACTGCAGGTAATGGTGATACCATGTCATATATCTATCCTCTTAAGTTCTTTGGTAAAAAGAGTGAGAAGTGCAAAAATACATTTAGTATTACATTCAAACCTAAAGAGAAAGTACGAAACTATCAACATCCATTTACACTGAAAGTATCAAAATGAAAGTGGATCATCTTTCAAAAGAGACTACCAGTTGTTACATTTCTGGTTCATCTGTACATGAACATGTACTTTGGAATTTAATTAAACATTTGAGTAAGAGAAGCATTTCCTTATGGTTGCTAAAATGATAGTTTAAACTAAAGGAGCGCTGGAGTCTGCTCCTGCTGCCATGAGGTGAGAAGCAGGATGTTTCATGCATGTAAACAAAAAGTCATAATATAAAGATTAAATACATTTAGAGTGCATTTGATGAAGCACTGTTTTTTTTTGTTTTTTGCATGAGACTTTATGTGACTGCCTGGTCATGTGATTAACAACGCTATACAAGGTATCAGAGGTCACTGAGACCTCATAAAGTATGTTATGTGTAATCTTTGAACTATATCACCGTGTGTGTGTTTCTTCCCAAAATGATTGCCAAACCCTCATTTAAAACTTGTGTTCCCTTGTGTGAACTTTTGTAATTCCAGAAACCTTCATGAAAAAAACCCCCATATGTCGCAATCAGTCACAGGATACCGTGGTGTGATTGTAAGTTCATCTTCCAGATATTTGTATGTGGGAGTGTCTTACCTCTCCTATAAAGAGCGATGCCTGTTATTCAGTTGAGGGGAAGTGTGAGACTTGTGACAGGAAGCTGTTGAATCACTTCACTTTAGAAGGTAAGGCAAGATAAAACTATCTGAGATCTTTTGTTTGGCATAACTGTTTAAATAAGTGGCCACGACTTAGATTTATTTTAAGGACTCGTGAGTTTGTTATGAGTGGGAGGAATTTTAAGATTAAGTAAAACAAAACAGAAAGTTTCAGCAAGGAAGTGAAAATAGGAGAGTTGAACCTCCACATCTGAGTCACAAACATCTGTAAACACTGTAAAAACAAGCTTAAAACAGATAAATCTCATGTTGCTGAATGCTAATACTTTCTCTTAAAGATGCTGAGGATCACTCTTTGGTTGTACGTTGGAGTGTTTGTGTGGGGGGTTGTGTTTTCCGTCAGATGTCCTGATGGGAATGTCTGCTCCGACTTCTCCACCTGCTGCTTGACCATACATGGATATAGCTGCTGTCCATATCCAAAGGCAAGTCTGATAAAGAGACTCTTGTTGCTTATGTGGTAACTTATACTAAAAACTGATCATGTGATCTTTGACACCTGGAGCCAATCTTTCTGACTCACTCTCTGCAGGCCGTTTGCTGTGCTGACCATGCCCACTGCTGCCCCTTTGGATATCGCTGTAACCTGGCCACGCAGATGTGTGAGAAAGAAAACCAGCCTTGGATGAACATACCCATGGTGGAGAAGGAGGCTGCAGAGGAAACCAGCAGCCTTGACCTGTCTGCAACCCCCTTCCAGAAGCTTGAAAACAACAATGTCCCAGATTTAAAAAAGAGTTCTGTTGTCCACTGTGACAACTACTACATGTGCCCTGATGGCACGACTTGCTGCAGACACCCAAAAGGTGCCTGGTTCTGTTGCCCCTACTCTCCTGTAAGTAGACTTGCCTATCGTAATGGAATGCAACTAATCTTCAATTAAAGACTGCTAATCTGTATATCTTGTATTTTTTGTAGGGGAGATGCTGTCTGGATGGCTACCACTGTTGCCCATATGGTTATGACTGTGACCTTACTTACACTCACTGTGTGAGAGACGGTCTGAAGTATCCTTTCACCCCCAAACAAGCCTTGACTTCAGTCCCTGCTTCTCTCATTTCCACTGAGGAGGACAACAGCAGCGTGCAGGAGGTGGGAGAAACCACACAAATGTTACATTGTCAAGGTGTTTGCAGAAATGACTGATTTCTCTGTAACAATCAGGACTTGGAAACCTCTAAATTGAATATGTCAGCTTTCATGCAATAAAAACCACAATTTTTGCCTCTCTCAGCATCTTTTGCCTTTTTTTTTTTCTTTTAAATTCACCCTGCAGCTTTACTGCTTTAGTTCTCATGAACCATGCAGAGCCATAGTGACTCATTGTTTTGCATAATTTGGTAGAAATATTGCACAGGAAAGTAAATATTTAACCTACACTCATCACGAGTTTGACACACAGCTCCAAATGAATGTTGAGCAGTCAGCACTCGGACATGCAAAGAGTATACTCTCAGATGCGTCACATGTCCTTTACCCTGAGTACGAATTATTACTTTCTGGGAGAAGGTATTAAGTTAAAAAATGCAAACTAAACTGCTACAAGAAATCTCTCAGCCCCATTTGTGTCAAAATTTTAGATACTCTTAGATAGTCCAGTTTTAAGGCTACATGAACTGTGCAATTTCTCTCTTCAGGGTTGTGTGTTGTGCAATAGCTCATGTTTTTCCTGGTGTTTTTAACTTGCAATCAGTATTGTGTTTTTTTATGTTCTTAGAGTGATTTTTATGAACAATGTTGTATTTTACTGATGTACTGTATATTATCGATACATAACGGTTAGAGATGATACCGATACCTGGGCTGAGCATATCAGCCAATACTGATCCGATACTACTGTTGAATGAATGAACCATATACCTTGCCATGTGAGCGAAGGCATCAAGCTTGACATAAACATTTAGCCTTGTTTAAAAAAAAGAAGGTAACAAATTAGCACAGATATAAATGTACTTTATTTTATCTGTTAACAAATAAAAAAGTGTACATTTATGATGATAAAAACAGAAATGACTGGATCAAAATGCTGGATCGACCACATTCATCCGATATCCAATCCAGCTAATTGGATGGATCAGTGTTGTTGGAGCTGATATCCGATCCGGGTGTCTGATCGGTGCATCTCTCATAACGGTCGATGTAACATGTTGAGTCCAAGACAAATTTCTCCTTTGGGGATAATGAAGTGTATTGTATCGTATTTTATGGAATATGGGAAAGCATTTGCCTGCTGTTGTCTCTGTTGCCCTCATGTGGCCAAAGGAGGAGAAAAAGTCCAATCTTCAGGTTTCAATATACTAATATGATTTATGTTAAATGGAGAATTACACTTAACTTGTCTTTTCAATTTCAGACACCAATGGCAGCTCTAACTGCAGCCAGTGACAGCATCATTGATCATGCAGTCATTCGCTGTGATGACAAGTTTTATTGTCCTGGGGGGTCAAGTTGTTGCAATGGAACAAAAGGCGAGTGGGTCTGCTGTCCCTACCCACTGGTATGTATTCCACTTTTCATTCTGTTGTTGATTCATTTTAGACTTGGAGATCTATCATTTACATCTTACACAGGTGACTGGTTGGTAAAATTGACCAAACCAAACACAATAAATGCTGAACATATTGGTGTGTTCTTTAGTCATAAGTCTAAAATAATTGTGCTTATGATATTTTAGTGGAGCAATGTATTGGTAAGTGTTCTTTTCTAACACTGTGACTGGTTTTTAGGGCCAGTGCTGTGCAGATGGTCAACACTGCTGCCAGTATGGATACAGCTGTGACCCCTCCTCATCCTCATGCAGAAGACGATGATGGGAAACGCAGAAGACATGTCTTAAGTGTACTGGGACTGTTCAAATTTTAGAGAAAAACTCTCATAATAATTCACTGAAAACACATTGAATCAAATAAGCTCACTGGAAGATTGCTGCTGGATTAATGATGTCATCGCAACCATGTGAGATTATCCTACAGTCTGCTTGCCTTTATATCACAGCCTCTTCATTTTCAATAAATAAGATTTGTAATACTTTACAAATGCTCTCAAACATTATATCTTGCTCTTTGGAACATCCTACCTTCATTCTTGACTAGTGAGCTGAGCAAGAATCGGGCTGAGAACCAGTCTTGTAAGAGGAGTGATGAGGATGCTGATAAGTGGAATTGTGGATTGTTGGAGTTGGCTGGATGATGGAGAGGCTGTCAGAATAGAAAATAAAATTGATTCCAAAATTATCAGAAATTAAGTTATTGCATATGAAAGCTAATCCAAACATGACATCACACTATTTCTCAGTTTTCCTGAATATGTTAGTGCCGTGTAGTGTGTCCCCAGCTTTAGTCTGGGATTATTTTGAGATATTCTGAAGAATGATTGATAGAGAGAGAGGCAGACAGACAGGCAAATTACTTTTTTTCACCTTGAGGGAAATTCAAGAGTGCAGCAGCTACATCAACACAAAAGCAAGGCATGTCAGAATAAAAACCTCACAACTGTAAGTTATAATAGGGCAACTCCTCATGGTAGTGCGGTTAAAATGTGTCTAATGTAAAGAGAATAAATATTTAGCACAAAGACACTTTGATGTCTACAGATTTGAACTGAAAGTAGGGTACATCTTAGACTTAAATTTCATCATCTGCTATCCCCAAAGAGAGTAAAAACTGCTTTGATATATAACATAAAACAATACAGGAAGCGAATCTAGGCCGTGATGGTCAGACACATCAGATAGATACTTAATCAATCTCCCAAAGGAGAAATTCAGGTGTCCAGTAGCAACACATCCATACATGCACAAACATACATACATAAAGTAAAAATTACCAACAATGGTACCAAGAAAGTGCACATATCTGAACTGAGCTGTTATAAGGTCTTACAGCAGAAGGAAGAAAAGACTTCCTGTTCTGCAGCACAGGAAGAGGAGCCCGTTGCTGCAGTTGCTCCTTTGGGCAGATAGACAGACATGTAGGTTGTGTTGGTGCATGTCATGTTGGTGCCTGTTGCTCAAGATGCTTTGCATCAAAGACCTCATCCTCCTCTCCAACACAGCTCCCACAGCCCCCTCTTTTGGTTGAAAACAACCAAAAGATTGGTTGGACAAATAACTACTAGTCAGATTGTTCAAATTAACCAGTCTGTTTTTAGGGTGTACAAACTTGTACAACTGCACCACCTCAATCACTTCACCATCGATGGAGGTTGCTGCATGAGAAGGCTTCCTGCTAAAATGATCATCTCCTTGAACTCACAAGTAGAGGCAGCAGAGGTGGGACAGCCGCTGGGTGGAGCACCATCCTAAGCCTGTCCCGATCAGCTGACCTAAACACCTGGTTTTTCCTGTTTAGGAGCCGTTTTAAGTCTGTGACACAGTCCACAACTTCATCCAAGTCAGAGTTGGCTCCCTTTGAGCCCAGAAGCGTGTTCCAGTCAGTGGATGCAAAACAGTCTCTCAGAGATTCCCTCACCTCAGGGGTCCACCTTCCAAATGATCTCCCAGTGACGGGCAGCGTCATCACACATGGCCTGTATGATGGTCTGAGGTGGATAAGGTTATGATCTGACTTGCCAAGGGGAGGCAAGGCTGTAACACCGGCCAGATCACCACCGGATCAGAGCAGTGAGTTGACTCACGTCCAGGAAGCAAACCCTGGACGCAGCAGTCAAAGGCTCAGAGTGCAGAGACCACTCAGCCAACCTGGATCCACGAGCCCTGCAGCTTTTGAGGATGCTTTTAGTGAAAAAAAGTCAGAGATTCTTTGACAACTAGAGCTGATAAATCAGAGCCATATGATCTCTTCATGTTCAGTTTGATACAAAGGCCTTGTGGTCATTTTACTGTTAAGATGTACATACACAGACACACCTCTGCTTGTGTCCAAATAGCAGAGTAATTTTTATGTTGGTTAACCGAAATATATTGTTTATTTATGGTGATAAACTGTCTTGGTTTGTGTGCCATGTTCAGAGATTCAACAATGTGAAATGCAGACTTGAGAAAGGAAAATCTAAAACCACCTTGTCATGTGTTTTGTGGCCACTTGGTGGCAGCAGAGTGAAGAGTAAGTGTAAGTGAAGAAAATGAAGTGACATTACCAGCGTGTACTGTTTATTACATGCTGTAAAAAGTTAATATTTTTCTTTTATTACAACTTGTTGCCAACTGCCCTGACCAATGATATCACACAACAAATAGAAACACCCTCTACATGATATATATAAAAAAGCCCTGCATGTCATCTGCCAGTGCAAGTCTGGAAATACATCATTGCATTTATTCATCTGCACCTTGTCATAACTGTCTACTGAAGACTTCATCATGCTGCTGTTCATCTTCCTCTTTGGTCTGGCTCTGGGTGCTGATTCTCCATCAGATGAGCTGGAAGTGAAGCTACAACGTGGCATCTGTCCCATGTTCTGGTACAACTTCAACGGCCGCTGCTACAAGTATGTTGCCACATTCATGACCTGGGCCGATGCTGAACTCCACTGTTTGTCAGAAGGAGCCAACCTGGTGTCCATTCACAGTATGGAAGAACACAATTTTGTCAGGTCTCTGATTAAAAACTTTGATCATGCTCAGAGTCAAACCTGGATTGGACTGAGCGACCTCCACAAAGAGGGCAGTTGGATGTGGTCTGATGGTACGAAAGTGGACTTTACTGTTTGGACTGAGCAACAACCTGACAACTGGAAAGGACAAGAACACTGTGGAGAAACTAATTATTTAGGCCAACTAAGATGGAATGACGGTTATTGTTATTTGACTCGCCCCTCTGTTTGTGCAAGTCGCATACTCCATCCTTAACATCTGAGATACTTCCATCTGCGTGATTCAGCCTGCTCCGCCAACCTGATTCTGTGTTAACATACCTACTTGATGCAATCACAGTGAAGCCATTAATGTCCATTTTTATGTCTGTATGAACTCACACCAACAACCTTTGCGTTGTTAATCATGGGATTTTAAACTTTTGTCTAACTTTTAAGTTTCACATTGAACTAATTTTTAATTACAAGGGGAAAAAAACGTATCTCTAAAAATATTAAGAGTTCACAAATTTCCAGTGTTTAATGACAAGTGCCACCATAATCAAAATATAACTGCTCTTTTTCGTAAGCAATGGGAGGCTGTTGAGTGTTTTACCAGCCACTGTCATGATTGTGTAATGTTAAGTTTTTCTAAAAATCAATGTTGTTCAAAACCTGTTTGCATGAAACGAGTGAAACATAAAGTTCACGATGCAAGAGAGAACACATTGAAAGCTTTGTACTATTGTAATATTGTTGATGTGTAAATATGCCAATGCTTAGTATGTTGTTATGATTTATCTGTTGTAAATTAAAATATCGGTCACAAAGTTCCCCTCAACCTTTAGACGGCTGAAGTCAAGTCTTTTCTAAAGCTGCATTTTGCTATGTCAAAGTTTTACTGAAAATGGATAAACCATCGCTCTTATGTGACATTACAGGTGAGCTAATTGTATTTTATTGCTTTTACTGTAAAGTTGTGACTGATTTAACACTTTCAAATCCTTAAATTTAATCTAAAAGGCATTCTTATGGCTAACAGACTAACTGATCAGAAAGAAGTGTTTACTGAGTCTACAGTTATGATTATAATCTGGAATATAAAGGAAAGATTTTACAGGAATCCAACAAGGAAGTTAAAACCACAGAACTAACCACAGAACTTTGGCATGACAAATTGCCAACGTAGTAACATACAGAGGGTACGGAAAGTATTCAGACCCCTTTAAACTTTTCACACTTTGTTTCATTGCAGCCATTTGCCAAAATCAAAAAAGTTAATTTTATTTGTGATTAATGTACAATCAGCACCCCATCTTGACAGAAAAAACATAATTGTAGATTTTTTTTGCAAATCTATTAATTTGAAATTAATCATTTCAGTGGAAAAAAACTGAATTATAACATGGTCATAAGTATTCAGACCCTTTGCTCAGTACTGAGTAGAAGTACCCTTTTGAGCTCGTACAGCCATGAGTCTTCTTGGGAATGACGCAACAAGTTTTTCACACTTAGATTTGGGGATCTTCTGCCATTCTTCCTTGCATATCCTCACCAGTTCTGTCAGGTTGGATGGGGAATGTTGGTGGACAGCCATTTTCAGGTCTCTCTAGAGATGCACAGTTGGGTTTAAGTCAGAGCTCTGGCTGGGCCAGTCAAGAATGGTCCCAGAGTTGTTCTGAAGCCGCTCCTTTGTTGTTTTAGATGTGTGCTGAGGGTCGTTGTCTTGTTGGAAGGTGAACCTTCGGCCCAGTCTGAGGTCCTGAACACTCTGGAAGAGCTTTTCTTCCAGAATATCTCTGTACTTGGCCGCATTCATCTTTCCTTCAATTGCAACCAGTCGTCCTGTCCCTGCAGCTGAAAAACACCCCCATAGCATGATGCTGCCACCACCATGTTTCACTGTTGGGATCATATTGGGCAGGTGATGAGCAGTGCCTGGTTTTCTTCACACATACTACTTAGAATTTACACCAAAAAGTTAAATCTTGGTCTAATAAGACCAGAGAATCTTATTTCTCACAGTCTGGGAGTCCTGCATGTGTTTTTTTTGGCAAACTCTATGCAGGCTTTCATATGTCTTGCACTGAGGAGAGGCTTCCATCAGGCCACTCTGCCATAAAGCCCTAACTGGTGGAGGGCTGCAGTGATAGTTGACTTTGTGGAACTTTCTCCCATCTCCCTACTGCATCTCTGGAGCTCAGCCACAGTGATCTTTGGGTTCTTCTTTAACTCTCTCACCGAGGCTCTTCTCCCACGTTTGCTCAGTTTGGCTGGACGGCTGGGTCTAGGAAGAGATCTGATCGTCCCAAGCTTCTTCCATTTAAGGACTATGTTGGCCATGCTTTTAGGAACCTTGAGTTCTGCAGAAATTTTTTTGTAACCTTGTCCAGGTCTGTGCCTCCTCACCACAATTCTGTCTCTGAGCTCCTTGGGCAGTTCCTTTGACCTAATGATTCTCATTTGCTCTGACATGCACTGTAAGCTGTAAGGTCTTATATAGACAGGTGTGTGCCTTTCCTAATTAAGTCCAATCACTTTGATTAAACACAGCTGGACTCCAATGAAGGAATAGAACCATCTCAAGGAGGATCAGAAGGAATGGACACCCTGTGAGTTAAATATGAGTGTCACTGCAAAGGGTCTGAATACTTTTGACCATGTAAAATAGCCAAAAATTTCTACATTTCTGTTTTTTTCTGTCAAGATGGGGTGCTGAGTGTACATTAATGAGAAATAAAATGAACTTTTTTTTTTATTTTAGCAAATGGCTGCAATAAAAAAAAGAGTAAAAAGTTTAAAGGACTCTGAATACTTTCCGTACCCTCTGTATGCATGACCTTCAGAACTGAGTTTCATTATCTGAACTCTTATGCCTTTCCAGAGTCAGCATGAGCAAAAGATTATCAGAGACCTGATCAAGAACTTTGAGACTGCTGAGGGTTTCATGTGAATGAGAGTTAGTGATATCTACACTTTTATGACAGTTTGAAAATATAATAGATCACCTTGTTCCACCTGCTACCTCTTTTTTTGTTTGTTTTGTTTTTGTTGTTTTTTGCTTTGTGTGTTGGTTTGTTCTTTCTTTTTTATGATGCTTTGAATACACAATTGGAGAGGAAATAAAAACAAATAAAGCTGCCCAGAAAAAAGGAAAGTGAAGTAAGTGAAGAAAGTGAAGTGACATTGCCAGCGTGTACTGTTTACATGCTGTAAAAAGTCAATATTTTTCTCTTATTACTAACTTGGTGCCAACTGCCCTGCCCCTGACCAATGATATCACACCACCAATAAAAACACCCTCTGCATGATAAGAAAAAAGCCCTACATGTCGTCTGCCAGTGCAAGTCTGGAAATACGTCATTGCATTTATTCCATTGCATTTATTCATCTGCACCTTGTCATAACTGTCTACTGAAGACTTCATCATGCTGCTGTTCATCTTCCTCTTTGGTCTGGCTCTGGGTGCTGATTCTCCATCAGATGAGCTGGAAGTGAAGCTACAACGTGGCGGCTGTCCCATGTCCTGGTACAACTTCAATGGCCGCTGCTACAAGTATGTTGCCACATTCATGACCTGGGCCGATGCTGAACTCCACTGTTTGTCAGAAGGAGCAAACCTGGTGTCCATTCACAGTATGGATGAACACAATTTTGTCAGGTCTCTGATTAAAAACTTTGATCATGCTCAGAGTCAAACCTGGATTGGACTCAGTGACCTCCACAAAGAGGGCAATTGGATGTGGTCTGATGGTACGAAAGTGGACTTTACTGTTTGGACTGAGCAACAACCGGACAACGGGAAAGGACAAGAACACTGTGGAGAAACTAATTATTCAGGCCAAAGATGGAATGACACTCCGTGTTCTTTGACTCGCCTCTCTGTTTGCGCAAGTCGCATACTCCATCCTTAACATCTGAGATACTTCCATCCGCGTGATTCAGTCTGCTCCGCCGACCTGATTCTGTGTTAACGTGATACAATCACAGCCATTAATGTCCATTTTTATGTCTGTATAAACTCTCACCAACAACCTTTGTGTTCTAAATCATGGGATTTTAAACTTTTGTCTAACTTTTAAGTTTCACATTGAACTAAACTTTAATTTCTACAAAGAAAAAAACGTTACTCTGAAAATATTAAGAATTAACAAATTTCCAGTGTTGTGCTGGAAACTGCGCTTTTTAACAGCGCTTTTTCTTAAGCGAAGTTGTTTAAGATCTGTTTAAATAATAAAACAAACAGTGTATTGTAAAGACAGACATGTTGAACATTTTTGATAATTAAATTAGATTATAGAAAAATTCATTATATAAAAATATTCTCTTCTGTTTCTGTTTTTACCAAATTAAAAATAGATTAATTCTTGGTGTCATGTTATATTAACAAATCCACTGCTCTGTCTTGCCTCATCTTGTTGTGTGCAGATGAAAATATTAGTAAAGATGTCAGCAGAAATCAGGCTCCTGTTCATTAATGAAAAATGTGATCAATAAAACTGGATCATATCTCACCCTATTTATCTGAAATGAATACATACACACATTTCTACTGCTATGGGTACATCAGGTTTTACTAATTAATCTACAGTACAGGTCAGTTTTAATCCAGATCTGAGGTTTAAGACAGAGAAGAACATCTTTTGCAAGAATTTAAAAAGGAAATAAAAGTTTGGAAGAAACTGCTTAGAAATGACCATTATCAGTTTATTATCATTATTATTACTATTTATGTTCTTGTCTGTGATATGATTATCATTATGGTAAGCCTGGCTCAGGTTAAACTCTTTGTAAAACATGAATGAATAGCAAATTGAAGCCAATTATTTTTCAAGGGAGTCTTGCTGGTGGAAGAACCCAGTCTGAAATACTTCCACACCACTGACATGATTAGTTAGCTGCTTGTTGTACAGGTGTCAGGTGATCAGTTCTTCCTCGGCCCTCTAAAACAACAGGCTGCAAAGGCAGCACAGCACAGCTGTTTTAAGAATGACAAAGAACTGTGTCAGAGCTAATCAGTATAGATTTAATAAATTACGAGGTATCGGATTGGTGCCTGATCTACAGTAGGCCTACTCACTGGCAAGGCAAGGCAGGTTTATTTGATACAGATGATACCGATACCAGAATTTTGGGCAGTATCTGAGACATTTCTGATACTGTTATCAGTATTGGAACAAATCTATCCACTGCGAAAGTAAGATTGTGCCACAAACTGACACTTATGGCCACTTTAATGAACTTATACATGCAACGGAGAATAGTGGAGCAATAAGTGAAGAAATGCAATGCAGAGGTCACTGACCCCTGAAGGTCGCCAGAGGTCAAACAGACAGTGGTTCCACATCTGAAATAAAACTTTGGGCAGATGAAATGTTGCAAGTTTCGTGCTTTAGTCAAAAAATTAAAAAAGTTTGCTTATCTGCCCCACTACTGTGCTAGATGTGCACTACAAAGTACATGCAAATCAGCTTTCAAGCAGAGTATCAGGTTTTTGTCTCTCAAGGCACTAGATTCCCTAGGCTTGGAGCCATCCCTCAACTAGCTGTGCTTGCTAGTGACCGGAAATTTCAACACCGGAAGACGCGGTCGTGTAGAAGTGGGCGTGGTGAAAGAAGGCTTTCTGTTTTTTCCTCTGTTTCCTGAGCTGATCCTGTGGTGTTCAGATTGTTTTGGCGGAAAAAAAAATGAGCCAAATAGAAGAATTGAAGATATTTGTCTCCGAACGGCTGCACGCGACTACGTCTGAAATATTAGTTGCTATTACTAAAACAGTAACGAGTTACGAGAAGGAAGTTTCACGTCTGATGGAAGAGAACGAGCGCCATCGCTCGCTGTTGGACATCATCCTCAAAACAAAGTCATCACAGGCAAAAGGTTTACTCAGCAGAACAATCTACGAAATTATAACTGTTAGCTTTAGTAGGAAAATGGTTTTTATAATGGTTGCCAAAAAGTTGGGGAATAAATAGCGTCGGTCACAGAAAAACGTGTGTGACCGTTTTAGTAACAGCCCGCGTTTAGCTAAGCGTCTCAAACAACCACCTTTTCTTCTTTAACATTTTTGCAACTTCAAACCTTTCTGACAATGCGGTATCGATGCACATTCACTTATTTGGCCATAACTCGATTAGTTGCCTTTTAAAAATGCTAAACAAAGGCGCATTTCTATCTTGATTCAGTAATTACAGCTAAGCTAGCAACACTAGTCGCAGAAACTGGTGAAAGTAAGCTACTATCACTTAACTGCATTGATCTTGCAGCATGAAATGAGGCATACTTGAGATTAGATTTATTTCAGGTTCTTGCGAATGCAATCATTGCATTGTATCCTTGTTTTATTTCTGTTTTTCAACAACCGACACCAGAAAGCAAGCTGCTTGTCCAGTTCGTGCTTTGTGCATCTGTGCGCCATCAGAGCCCTCTGCAGACATGCGTGCAGCCTAGATTTGTATCCAAATCTATGCGTACTTAGTAAACATGCTGACCTTAAGAATGTGAGGTAGTTATGATTGCTAGCAGTTTGAAAGATCAAACTCCTTACAAGTCCGTTTAAAAGAAATGAACTGTTATTTAAGTGTTCTGTTTTCCCCTCTTTTTTTTGTTGTTCCAACGTAATTACCAAATATAGATGCTGCATTTGTTGTCATTAAGTTACCAGTTTTTATTTCTAATGCATGCATTGAATGTGGCTATGTTACAAACCTACTATTAGCTAAATTTGTAATGTGTGTTCAGCAAATCACATGAGCTGGTTGTTTTAATTGTTTTTCTTTTGCAAATTTCTACCCACTCCAGCTTTATGTCTGAGCATGGCTGAAGTCAAAATTGCCACTGGTATTTACCAAAACTGACTGTTGCACTGTTTAATGTAACTATAATTTTGAGAGATAACAGTGCTGCTAGAATATAGTTCTGCTTGTAATAGTTGTTACTAGCTATAGTAATTGTTTTATTTTATTTACGTGGTTTTATGTTTCCAGATCTGAGTTCCTGTTATCTTTTCTCTGCAGCAGCAAATGATGAAAGTTCTGCGATTTCTGCTGCCACAAGTCCACATCGATCTGACTCAAGATTTAAACAGAAGACTGTACAAACTGTTACCACCTCTTCCACTGGTAGGAATTACATTTTTATCTTCAACTTGGATTATTATATCAGTAAAAGTCAATATGTGTACAAAACAATATCAAGTTCTAATGATGAACATGTTTCCTCGCACCAGCAGTCTTTCTACCATGATTTGCCAAGGTTTTTTTTAAAATTATTATTATTATTTAATTATTATAATTACAATGTTGACTGCAGCTTGTCAATCCAGTAATAAGTTTATACCTTTTGCATCATTCATGCTTTTTTATTACAACCTGCAGACTCTCAGGTTTTCATTTATTTGCAGCTTTACAAAGGGTCTTCACCACATGTGATGAACTTCTGAAGCTAGCAGGGAATGGGAGCTGTCCATTCTGCCTCAAAAAAGTGCAGAGATCAGAGAAGCACCTGATGAAAAGGCATTATCGTCCAGCTGTTCATTTTATTCAGGATGGCAAAGGTAATTTTATCTTTTGTATCCAAGTGAAAGCATTACATAATCAGGGATTATAATTCTTTCTTGTAGTTTGTTTGTTCTAATTGTGGCTCTTGCTTTTATCTGTAGGATGCTTTTGCTCAATTTTAATGGTTTTTCATTGTATTGGCATCAGTCCACTGTGCCACAAACTTCACATCTGGATGAATGACAAAATACATTTTCAGTTTTTCAGGCAAACTTTTGGCAGATTTTAGTCAATGACTGTGGTGGCTACTTTAAGTTTAATTCTAGCTCTAAAAGGACATGGATTTATTGTCTTCTCATTTATTTTTGTTGTGATTTTGCAACCTTTTAAAACCACTCTGATAAAAAGAAAAAAAAAGGATTTTTGATGGAGCAAAGTACATTTTTGTCGCAAAATAGCTTTTCACCGTAGCAACCTGCAATAATGACACTTGTTCAGCCATGAGACTTCAAAATACTTTTTAGAAGCCTCCAATAAATTAAAATATTTGCTCATAGGTATCAGTGGTTTTTTTTTTTCTTGTCTTTTCAGCAAAGTTTGTCATACCATGTATGTGCAAAGAGAAGATCCAGGACAGAAGTCACTGGCACTGCTCACAGTGCAAAAAGATCCTTTATCGGAGATGCAACTTTGAAGCCCACTTGTCAAAACAACATAGTATGTTCAGCCATTTCTGTTTTAGTCTTTAAAGCATGTTTTCCAGTTCAGCTTTACACAAATTTTACTTTCACATTTAGTAATCTGGTAAAATTGCTATCTTTGATTTGCTGACCTTTTTATTAAATCTTCTTTACAGAAATGGTTTTAGTTCAGCAAAGCCGATATGCAGGTTGGTATGTCTGATCACTTTTGCATGTTCACAAATATTTTAGAATCAATCTTAGTATGATGCCGTGAACACTGTTATGACAACTGCTTAATATTGAATGAATAATTTGCAAGATTAAGGTTTGGCATCTCTATACTGAAATGTAATTCAGATTAATAATTCATGAGTAAACATGCAATTAAGTAACTTCAGTGTTAGAATAATATCATCATTTGACCAAAGTATCCGCCTGGTGGTTTTATTGTACAGGTTAAGGGTTACTAGTGTATCCGTTTATCTTAAAATCATTTTCTTGTTTATTATACAATTTGAATATTTAGATTAGCATAAGGTGGATAAAGTTTGAGATTTGACTTTCATTTGCAACAGATTGGGTTTTCCTCATGCTTAGTGGCTTTTCTTCACTTTGTCTCAAGTAAAGATGAACAGTCAGCCAGAAAGTTGATACAATTCTTGAGACATGTCTGTATGTTTGTACAATGACATCCACTGCTCTTTTCTGTCCTCTAGAGACAAACCAGCCCCCTGTCACAGTCTTAAAAGCAGAAATACCCTTTATTCCCGAATCTTGGAGTCAGCAGGAAATCAGCAGCCTAGAGTCGCAGGAAAATCAGGCCCCTCTGCTTCTTCAGGCTAGAATTAATCCAGTGCAAGGTATCATTGTAGAGCCATGCCACCAATAGCAAAATCTAATAGGAACCTGCATATTATGATTTTTTCTTCTTTTTCCTTATTTTTTTCTAGTGGAACATCTGCAGATGCAACAAGACCTGATACAAAATGGTAACGGTCAAAACAGCGAGAAGAGCCTGGAACAAAATGAAAACCGAGACTCTGGATTAAACATAGTCTGTATAGACTCTTACATCCAGGACATCAGTGAAATCTGCATCGCAAATCCTCTGCCTAATTTTTCTACTCAGGCTATGGGTACAGAGCCAGATAATGGGGTTACAGAAATGTTAGACCCCACTGAAGAAAGCCGGTATACCACCGGAAGCAATCGTGCTGAAGAGGCTGGAAGCTGCAGCAAGACTGAGGAATTGAACACGGCCCAAATTACTTCAAGTTTAAATCAACTCAGCCCAAAGAGGAAAGAAGTTGTTAAAAGATCTTCACCCCCCATGAATATACACGCAAAGAAAGCAGGACAGTTACCTGCTCGTAAGAATATGTTGGGTTCTTTTCGCTGCAAAGCATGTGGAAAGCATTTCCATTACATCTACACGCTGAGGGCGCACGTCCGCGCACATGCGCTTGACAAAACCTGCATTTGTGGGATTTGTGGGAAACGTTTGGGGCGTAGAGAGAGTTTGGTGCAGCATGTGCAGAGTCACAACAGAAGGAACATATGTGGGACATGCGGCAAAGAATTTTCCAGCGACTCCCGTTTGAAACGACATAAGAGATTTCATCTTCCAAAGGGTCTTAATGGTTGAAGTTGTACAGATGTCTGAATAATCTGAAACTCTTATTGATCTCTCTCACAATGATAAACATACTGATTGAAAAGCATCCCAGTGTTATACCAGAACAGTGGTTCCTTCACCCTAAGAGGGGGTGCCACCTAACATTGGGTCTCATTCATGAAACGTTAGTAAATTTACGAATAGATTTACTCGTAAAGGCCTACTCCACTAAAAACTTACCCCGGACTCAGGAACATGTGAAATTGTGTTCGGGAAACTCAGATTTGATTGTAAACGCGTGTGTAGTTCATGAATGCCAAATCATCGTAAATTGACAGCACAGCACAGGTAATCGGTTGTCTGCATAAGTCTCCGGCCATGAATTGGCAATGAGCTACGGAGCTATTAAAGACACACAATGGAACTTTTAGACCTTAAAAATCTGTGTTTCTGACTCGTTTTGATGTCACACCAACATTCATTATGCGCATTTTTGAGCTGTCAGTGCCCAGAGCCGTCCCGGGGCTCAGAAACAGCACTATGTAAGATTCCCATCCGGGACGCGACCCTGACGTTGCAGCCAACTATTGGTTGCAGCACCGCGTCACTCACTAGCAACCGGATGTAAACCAGGTATCAACATCGCGGGTGTTTTGAATGCGCATCATGTCGAATTCGGTAAAGAAACGCAAGGAAACATCACCGGAGGAAGAGAGGAAAAGAAACAGAGGAAGGGACAGAACAAGAGTCAAGATAAGACTGTCTTTTACTGGCTGGAGTGAGCTTACAGTACAGGTACGAACAAGATGGATGCTAGTTTAGCCGCCGATAGGGGGCGCGTCACTGAAAAAACTGCTAAAAGTTCCGTTGTGTGTCTTTAAAACGATGAATGCGAGATTTGCATAGATTTACGTCTACGAACAGTTCACACACAAATTCCCTCTGTTCACGTTTCACGAATGAGACCCATTGAATGTATGGTGTATGATTGGAAAAATTAAATTAGTAGTTGCCCAATAGAATTACTAAACTTGACTGAATAATCAAAATCAGCCATATGGTAATATTTTAAATCATATATCTTTTTTCATCCATGGGCTTTGTGGTTTAGTTGGATTAGCAAGGCAGTCGATTAGTTCAAATCTTTTCTGATAACCCTAAAGGTACAGTGTGCAAGGATTACTGACATCTAGTGGTAAAGATGGGTATTTGAAAGAAAAGATGTTTTCTTTCAAATGACTTCATATTCCAAGCACTGTTGTGAATGTATGGTGGCCTTTAGTGGCCAAAATTCTCCCAGGCATGAAGATGTTTTCATTTGTGAGTGGATCCAGTGGTCTGAGGTGTGATTGTACGAGGAGTAACTACTTTTTATGTCTTTTAAGGCATTACATAGACCAAACAGTGCTTTAACTCCCATTAAACAAAGTTAGTGGAGCAGTTGTAAAGTTCAGAGGGTTCTCACTTCACTCACGTTTTTTTCCATTCAGGGACACCGTTGTAAAAATGGTGGAACAAATATGGCAGCCTCCATGTATGTGCACCCCCTAGCAAGTAGATGTAAATGACTCATTCTAAGGAAAAAAACACAACAGTTATTGTAGTGCAGCGATTACACATCGGTGGCTTTTTGGTTCTTGCATTCTTCAAGAAGAAGAAAAAAGTTTCGGGACCACCGAACCAAAAGTATTAATGACTAACGGTTGGGGTTTTTTTTTGTTGGTATTTTGTTAGCAATTATTGGTTCTTGTATAATGCTGTGTATATTTTTAGTGTATTGACTTTTGCAGTTTTGTAGACCAATAAACCTTTAAGCTTTATTTCTTCGTGTATAGTTAAAATCATTTACTATCTAGTCTGGTTACTAGAGTCATATGCAGTTTGACTCGCATATCTGTGAACATCTGCCCCAGTACCTAATGAATCCTGGTTCTGGCAGTAATGCATATTTTCTGTTGTCTAAGTCTGCAACTTAATTTCAGTGCAGTTGATATAAAATTAGAATTTCAAGCCGGTTTCTGAAATGCTCTCCTATCATCTTTTTCTTTCATCCGTTTCTTTTCCCTCTTAGTGGGCTGCACTGTATTCAGATGTTTTAAAGAGCACACAAATGCAACAATTTCTGGGATTAATAAAGTCTGATTTTGATAGAATTTAGACTATTAATAATTAAATTCACACTGATAATAAGCACCCCCCTGTATTTATTCTAAATTCTATTATATTAAATTAGATCAAAATTAATTCCCAGAGAAAGCGCACAATCAGGGCTATCCAAATCTAGAGGGGGAAATGTTAATACAAATATAGAGGGGAAGTGTAAATTAAATGGTATTTGTAATCGATGCTGGACCGTGGCTCCGGCCACTGTGCAGGCTGTGTGGTGACAGCAGAGCAGGTTGTTGACTGGTACGTTTGGGCCCCAACAATCCCGTTTTCTGATGCGTTTCCCATAAACGAGTGAGTTTATTCCTGATAGGAAGCGGAGGAAGCCGCTCCACTGCAGACTGCTCTCTTTCAGCTTCCCCAGCTAGATTATTTACAGTAACTCCCGGGTGAGTTACTGTCTCTTTATTTAGCTTTATTCAGGGAACATGGCTGTATTGAGGCTACAAGACCAGGTGAGGTTATACATTACGCTAACATCTGGTTAGCTAGCGTTGAGTCTTCTGCTCTGTCAATTTTCGTAAAACATTGGAGTATTCACTGTATATTAATGGTTAACACTAAGTATTAGACATTAACTTTCTTGCAACTCAACTTAACTATCAGAAACAGTTTCAATGTTTCTTTGTAGTGGCAGGATCGTGTAAATATAAAAAAAAGAGCTGTAAAAGGTTAAGAAAATGTTTCATCGTTTTTTGGTTTTGGTTTCCATCATAAAGTAATATGTGACACGTTAGCCAACTAGCTAGCAGTAGCTGGGGAAAAAAACAAAACAAAAAACTATCATAGTTGACGTGAGAAGCGTGCTTACATCACCTTCTGCCATATTATATTAACCTCATTGTTTTACGACAGTTTAATAAGAGACAGATGGTAATTTGGGGGTGTTTTAGAGCGATAAAGTTTGTGCTTGTAATGATGGACGGATGAATACACAGCTGGATGGCTATGAGGTTATCAGAGTATCGCCCCTGCTTACTGAAGCTCGCACTCTTGCCACGTATTAATGAGATATTATTGCGAGTAAGTGAGTCGTATTAATTTATTTACAAGTTAACCTAAAACAGGTCAGTTGCCCGCCCCGGTAGTTTGTTATGTCAGCTGTCCTGTTTCGGCTCTTTACTTGGGCAGTTCTTTGTCACCTGTTGCTGCAGATAGTCGGTTAAAGTGAAATAGCAGGTGGTGTTGCTCCACTGCTTCATCTGCGTTTACTATTTAGTCTAAATCAATCAGATAAGGTGCTGTTTTCAAGGGAGCAGATAGTGTTGACGTTGCACAATGCAAATTGATATAAATTTGTATGTTTTGCGATGAAACCACTGCGAATAGGTAAGCTATGAGAAGAAGAGAAAAACAAGTCATTAAGTATAAATGATTTATTATTATTATTATAATTAGTAGTAGAAGTAGTATTAATAACAATACTACTAATAATTATAAAGTATTTTTCATAAAAATTTTTTTTTTTTCTTTTTTTTTTCTTGAATCAAGATTGTGATCTGGATCAACACCAACATTTAATCAGCTTTTACTTGTGCCATTAGCAACATTTCCTGAAAACTGTTATATTTTCATAACCTTTGAGATTATTTTGCTAACTAACAGATAGACAAACAAATAAACATCTGCAATTTTTTTAAAGATTGTTTATTATTGCAAGATAGGGCCAAATGGGGGAACTAAGCTGCTTGGAGATCTGTGCTCTCCAAGTGCTTTTCTAGTTTTTGGGTTTTTATTATAAGTGTATATCTAATTTATATTAATTTATTTGTTTTGTATGTTTGGCTTTTTCAAAAAAAAAAATTTATTAATTGATCTATAACCACTAAACATGTCTGGATTTTAAAAATACAGTATTTCACATTATAATGTTAGTAACCTTTTAAGATCTATTTAACTGCACATACATGTGCATTTCCACATCTGTGTAGTAATCCTGACCACCTGAACGACTCACCTTATTAAACAAACTGAAGTCAGATCTATTAAGTAGGAAAGATACAAAAGATAAGAAGTTATCCCCTGTGTTGGAAATGTTTTAGATTTAAACATAGAAAATGCGACCTCACATGGACAAATCAAAAACTTATTTAGGCTATTTCAGGCTAATATTTATTAATTGCATCTTCTGTCATTTTCACATTTATCGAATTCATCCTGGGGGCCACACAATCAGTCATGCTCACTCTCAAAAGTGTCTATTCTTAAATTAAGTAATGTCAGCACAAAGTATGTTGCAGATACTCCTGTTTCAAATCACTGACATGAAATTTCCCTCTAAATTTGACCGATAAATAGACAGCATTGTGGACTGATTCTATGGTCTGAAACCAGGCAACATGCATGTGCTAACCAAAACAAACTGTCAGTTTAATGTCCTTGTAGGTGCTTGTGTACTACTTGAAACAGTTATGAAGGTTACCAAATAAAGTATTTTGTCATAGTTTTGTGATTATTTAATTAAAAGACTGACAGTTTAGGCTTAAAAGTTCTGATGTAAGTTCATAATTGACTAGAATAATAAGATGGTATCTTGTGGCTCTTTGAAGTTTGTTTAGAAAAATAAAAATGAAATGGAAGTGGGTCATTGATTGTGCAGCTCTGTGGCCTGTTCTGAACTGACCAGTCCTCTGGACAGTCAACAAGCACGCAACAAACGGAAGAGTGTTTGTGATTAGGACCCACTCTCTATTCTCCATTGTTCTCTGTGCTGCTTGCTGATAGAGAAAAAGGACAAAGGGACAGAAATAGTTGCACTCAGAGGGGCTAAACTGGAGACAAGAAGTAGTGTCACTTTTAGGAAGCCCTCCATTTGTTTGGCCTCTAGAGGGCGTCCTGTTGCTTAGAAACAAGCCAATTTGTCCTAATCAGGCCATGTAGTCCTGACTGAGAAAAGAAAAAAAAAACATAATTAAAGGAGAACACATTGTTTTTTTTTTTTGTTTTTGTTTTTTTATAAAGTTTTTGTTTTAAACACAATTTATGTAGGTGTGTATTGCTTGGATCTTTATTCAAGCATCAGCAGAATGGACTTTCACTAAATAATACCCAAGGATCACATAACTTCTTGTTTGTTTACAAATGAAATTGGTAGATCATGATTGCTTGAGAAGTCCATTTGCTTTTACTTGTTGTTGATGTCAGTACCATAAGTATTGGAAGGTATGCACTATATTGTTATAAGCTAGTGGAAAGAAACAGAAGTTGCCAAAAGAGCATGAAGCAGAAAAGGTAATGCTAGCTACAGTAACTGTAAATGTTATCTGAGGGATCGACCTCTGTTTTCACTTATTGATGCTCTTGCAGATCTTTCATACTTCTTACTAGGGCTTCACAATTAATCGTTAAAAAAAATCGCGCTCTCAATTCACACATACATGTGATCTCATTTCTACCCACAACGATTCTGAAGCATTTTTGATTAGAAGCTAATCATGAGCTAATCACGAGCTGTATCACAAATAAAACGTTCCATTCATTATTTTCATGCGCCGTCAAATACAGCACTGCAATTGCCTCACCACCCCCTAACCAGTGGTAAAGCATCTTCATAACAGTAGAGCAAACCCACCTGCATTTAGCTGGTTTTTCAAAAGTCCGAGTGAGACAAGAGTTGAAATGGAGGACAGTCTGTAGCTGGTTGGGAGGTGAAATGGAAAAAAATTGTGCCAAAGAATCGTGATCTCAATTTTAAGCAAAAGAATCATGATTCACATTTTTTCCAGAATCGTGCAGCCCTACGTCTTACAAGATAAAAGAGATGGTGGTGCAGTGAATGAGTGAAAATTGTTATGCTTGGGGATGGAGTCAATGTGTCAGGTTACTCATTGTAAGGACCCTGTCATCAGACATCACCAAACCCACTTTGCAATGTAAAGTTAACTTGCTTCATACAGTAGTTTGATAGAGAGACTGCAGAACATATAATGTGTTTCATAAAAATAACATAACTGGGAAGCTGCTGTGTTACAGTCATGTATAAATATCACAGTATTCACTATAGATAATGCCATAATGGGGAAGCTTTTATACATATCCTCCTCTATTGATCTTTTAAAGATTTCAGATCTTTGCATGTCAGCAAATTTATTGCTTGTGTTTGTGTGAGCATGTGTGCCGGCACACACGCACACCAGCCAACACGTGCTGACCTTTGTGTTTCTATTCTGGGATTACGTTACATACACTGCTGCATCCTGTCGCCGGGGTCAGCACAAGCCTGGATACTTTCACTCACACACGTATCCTGTCACATCAACTTTCTCATAAGTTATTAATGAGTTGATTCAAACTGTATGCATGATAATGTTGTGCTTACATAATTTTGCTGACCTGATATTGCGTTCACCATTCTCATGTTGTCATTGTGTCCCATCCCATCAGACACTTTAAGTGATTACCTGATGCAATTATGTTTATCATTTTTTGTTTTTGATCAGCCATACAGTATACTATTATAAAAGTATTCCAGCCTTTCCGAATGTGTTCCTCACGTTGCTCTGCTACTTAGCCTTGATTACATCTATAACTTGCATTCAGTTTATGAAAAGGCTTATTTTTGTCTGGCAAATTACCGATAAAACAAGTCTGCTTTGTAAATATCTTTTGGCAGCCATACTGAAAGTATCTCCAGTGCTAGGAAGAGGGACAGACTAAACATTGGTTGTTTGTATATTTTGCATCCCAAACATGAGTTCTTTGTTTGTGCTTTTGATGCAAATCGGTTCTGTCAGCTTAATTGCTAAACAGAGGGTTTCTAGGCTGTGTTTTGTATTAAGTCTCTAAATCGTAAGGGAAATGCACTCGAACTCTGTGTCTCTCCCTTTCATTTACCCTCCCTTGAGCTGTCCCTCCCTCTGAGTTAATGGGGTTGTGTGGCCTGGCAAGATTGCTCCTTTTAGGATCTGTGTTGAATATGAAGGAGACTGAGGCACACACAGAGACATGCACGCACAGACTGGTCTTGTTAGCTACCCTCACATTCTCTGGCAAAGCCAGTTTGTTCCAGTTTTATAATGAGATGGGAAACTTTTGAAGCCACTGATACACTAAAAGGCTACTGGAATACTGGAATACACATTCATGAACTGGACTCAATTCCCTCCCCCAATTCTATCTCATTTAGACTGAATGACCACTTCTATTTTTGCATCAACATTATAATGTTGAAGTCTTATTTAAATCTTATTAAGGGAAATTTAACAAATGGACCACGTTGTTGTACACATGGTTTTGTTTTTCCCATGCTGTTTTGATTATAGCATTTTACAGGCCTCAAGCCTGCTCATATAACAAAATATAAAGAGCCTTTCAGTTGTTCGCATCTCTACTTGAAAATGTCAAAGCGGTATTGGACAAGCACTAAAACAATAAAGTAAGAGTCATATGAGTCAGTTGTTGTAGTTAGAAACATTCAGAAAAGCAGACTAGATAAACAATATATTTTTTTCTTGAGATAGTCTCTACTATAAAGCCAACTTTACGCTCCCGCTTTTGTTACCACAGTTATAACAACCCTAACACCTCACACGGATATAAACTTGTATGTTTTGTAAATCATCTTCATGTACATGATCTGATCAGAGGGAGGGGGATATGGAATAAAAAATGTATCACGATAATTTCTTTTATTTATCAGGAAAAGAAAAGAGAAAAAAAAAAAAAAAAAAAAAAAATTTTTTTAAAAATTTTAAATTTTAAACCCAAAAAAAAAAAAAACCAAAAAAAAAAAAAAAAAAAAAAAAGCCCCAAAAAAAAATAAACACAAAAAAAAAAGAAAAAAAGAGAAAAAAATCCCAAATATAAAAAAAAAAAAAAAAAAAAAAAAAAAAAAAAAAAAAAAAAACAAACACAACCAAAAAAATCAATCACAAAAAAAGATAAAATAAATTATTGGGATTTTCAATCCACACCAAAAATCCCCCCCCTCCCAGTTACATATCAGAATTGTTATTTAACTGTCCCAGATTCTTGTTTTCTTTCCATTTTTTAAAAACTTTTATTCGTTGACTTTCCTTTTATTCCAGTATTTTTACTCTTCTGGCAATTTTCCCCATCTTCCAGTTTTCACCTCTTATTGTTTTTCTTCTTGGCTAAATTTATGTTCAAGTTTCTTTGTGTTTTATACAGCTATGGGTACCTGCCGGGAATTATGTCTCTCACTTTCTCTCCCTTTTTCATTTTCTTTCCCACTCCCCTCCCCCTTCCTCTCCCTCTCCTTTGAAAGAGCTGGCTTCAGCAGTCTGCATGAAATAAGCGATGCATACCCACACATACATTGGGTGCTGCTGCCCCATCTGCGATAATCACAGGGTCTTTGTGTGTGCGCGTGTGTGTGTGTTTTCCTGGCTGCAGCGCAGCAGTGAGAATATGTAGCTTCCTGACTGCTGCTAGGCAGCACAAGCTCATTCTGCCGCATGCCTCTTACTGCCACCATTACGCAGAGGAATTCCCTGCTGTCTCTGCTACGGCTGCTCTCAGAGTGTTAGTGTGGGCTGAAGAGGAGGATTCATGCTGCAAATGCACACTGACAGCTAGAGGACAGAGCTGGATTTCCCATTGGATTTTACATGAAGATGTGCAGCGTTTGTTTACATGGAAAACACTCTTTATGGGATTTATTGTTGACCTTTGCGCTATGGGATTGCACACATATGTAAGAAGGAACTCTGTGTCTTTATGAGTGTGAGTGAGTGTGAGAGAGAGTGTATGTGTGGTGTGTGAGTGTTTGTTCCTGATGCGGTCAGAGCGGGCTAGCCGTGTGTGTATCGTGGTGCTAGAGGAGGTGGAGGAGGATGAGCCCTCTTCTTCATCCCCACCTCCTCGGCCCAAATCATCTCCTGACCGCAGATCCCATCATGCCTCTCGAAGGGCTGCTGCTCAGGATGACAAGGTGAGACGGGTCCTTCGGCTCAGTTTGTTGTTGATGAAATTGGTTTGTACAGTTTTTTTATTTGGTGCAGGATTTGTCATGTTTAAGGCATATCTGCAGTTTCATATGTAAATGACAGCATTGACTGGGATTGTAAGCAGACCAGTGGACTCCTCATACCTGATGTGAAACTTATGTTGGAGTACACACATGTGCCATTGCATAAAACAACAACGCACTGCTAACACATGTCATCTACCTCTAAATATAGCACCAGTATATCCCTGGTGCATGAGAAGACTACAGGTTTGCATAGCTTTAAATTGAAGTCTGGTCTTTATAGTTTCCAGTGTTGGATAGATAAGGTACAACTAAGCTCCTGAAACATAGTACTAAATGTTTCCATCTTATAAAAACTTCTTTGTCAACATTACATGAAGATAAGGGAAATTTAGAGATGCACTGGCTCTGATGGCAGGGTTTGTCCTCAGGGTCTTCATGTCACATCACTGTCACTGTTTCACTGCTCATCAGTTTAATAAGCATGACAGAGATGCTGAGATTGTAATGCTGAACATCAGCTGTAGAGATAAGGATAGAAATAAAATGAAACAAGTGGTGGTCTTAAAGATAACACAAGTTAAACTCCAAAGTTCAGGCTGAAGTTTTTCCTTTTCACTTTATTTGGTTTTGGTTTCATTATTGACACTGTCTCTGTTACTGTTATCATTCAAGGTTAAATTTATGTCTCACAGATACGCAAATCATATAAACAATGCAGTTTTTTTTAACCTTGAGTCCAGTGTTGACTTGTAAGTTTAGAATATTACTTTCCATTGCCTTAAATTTGAATCCAATCTTTGCTTCCACTTCCTACCCATATCTCTGGAAGGTTTATCATGACTGCCGGACAACACTGTTACAAACACATGTTATTACAAGGTAGCAGGATGCTGTCATATCAGCTGTTTTCCTTTATGCACAAGAGCATAAACTGGGGTGAGAGATAGTGAAAGAGATGTGCTGAGAGTGTTTGCACCACTCTCTTGCAGTCCCTCCTTCTGGTAAATGTATCCTGTCTTCTCAATAACATGAAGACTTTGTGAACACTGTCATCATGTTGTTGAGCAGATGAAACCTTTTTCTATTTATAGACAGCTTTTATAGTGTTTCCATATTCCCTTCATGTTTACATCTGTATTTTTGCATTTTAACCAACTTTGCTGGCACTATGTGACTAGAGAGTGCAATCTTTATCTCTCACAGAGAGGTTGCGTGCATATGTGTGTGTTGTATCCTGTAGCTACTACTTTTATAAACAATAGGTGATGTACGGCCATAAGTAACCATTGAGTCTGTCCCAGCCTGGGCTTGTACTTTGTATGTGGAAGACTCTTCCATTTGTAACCATAACTCTCACTGATAACATAGTTGTCACTCAGCATAGAAAATGAGTGCCTTGGAAATTGAAGATTCCTCTTTCTTTTATGTCTCTAAAGCCATCGCTGTTAAGAGCCATCTTCAACGTGGACCCAGATGAAGTTCGCGCTCTCATATTTAAGAAAGAGAATGTCAACATCCAGGTAACTGCCAGTTTCTGTGCCTCATGTTGATCAGATTTGTCTGGAGTTTTGATCAGGAGTTTCTCCTTTCAGAGTATTTGATGGCTTTCGTTTATTCTTGCTTCCCTGTACTTTTGTCACTGTGGTTCAAGGTCACACACAACTTTGTGCTTAAATGACAGCAAAGGAAACAACACTGGGTTGGTGCATATGGATTGATAGACTGACACAATGCTATCTGGCAGCTTTCTCCATATTATAGAGGTTTCAGTTTATGACTCCAGCCTAACAGATGTTTTTAAGGTCGTAACCTTTTACCTGATCTCTCCTTTTTTGTTTGCATTGCATTTGCTTTTGCACCAAGTCCAGGTGCAGATGTTTTCTGTTTGTATTCTGTGTTCTGTTCCGTTCTTTGTTCTCACTCTGTGCTTCTTTCTCTGTGGGTCTTTATTGCTGGGGTCAACTCACTGAGTCTCCCTGGAGTCAGCACATTGGTCCAGGCCTATTGCAGTCACATGACATTTGTTTATAGCCTCACTTTGCTGATTGCTCTCTGCTGCACTGAAACAGAAAGAATGAGGATGATGCAGCAGGGTGTGTTGACATGATGGAGTAAAGTAAAGAATAAAAGTGAAAAGATGAATGATGTTTTTCTCCTTGCAGTGGTAGTCTCATGTTTCCTGTGGTCTGCCACAGTGCAAGGTTTATAGATTTTGCTCCTTAACTCATCACGTGTGTCTGTATGAGCAGTGTTTACATGAAACAGCGATACCTGTCATGCTTTCAGCCGTAGTTCTGTTTGTAATGTCCTCTCAGGACAATGAGAAGCGGACTCCGCTGCATGCTGCAGCCTACCTGGGCGATGCTGAGATCATCGAACTGCTCATCCTTTCAGGTAAACACCACAGCTCTGCCTTTCTACCTACAATCTATCATCTGTGAAGTTATCCCTTCATTTTAATTTCCACTCAGTACCCTTTTCCTTTACTATTAATTCTTCCCAAGCTTAAAGGTAACAAAATCAAAAGTCAATGACAGAAAAATTTAATATATTATTAAACTGTGGGTCTGTAGGATAAATAATATACTTTGGAGAAGTGACGGTTATGTTTTTATTCTCTTAGAATGAGCCGTTATATCTACTTGCCGTGGATCCACATACATGGCTGCCATTTTTTTTGCCATATTTAACTACAGTGTCTCTGAATGGACAAACAACTCTGTGTAACACGAGAACCCTCTGAGCTTTAAAACAGTACCAGCTTTGTTTGGTATCTTTTGGAGTATCTTTTTGGATAAGTGATACCTTAAAAGGATCATAGAATTTTAAAGTAGTTGCCTGTACTGCAGTCCTGGTTGCACCCGAGGACACTGGATCCGTTTGCACATGAAAGCATGCTTATGTCTGGGTGAATTTTGGCCACTAATGGCCACCGTCCATTCACAACTGAGTAATACAGTTTCACGTCACTAATTTGTACACACTGTACTTTTAATGCATTTGTATGTCCTTATTTGACCCGAGGGTTCATTGGTGTTCATACTACCTCTTGTAAGTTGTTTTCTGTGTCCTGGAAGGTCAAATATAATTGAAATGACCATAAATAGTTATTCATTTTCTCCAAACAAAGATACAATTTTGAGTTTTAATGAATCAGATTTATTAGAATTCATCAGTACCATGTTGCTGTTTAGCTTTGACCTTATCCCTTTTCATCACCTTTTGCACTTTTCCTAAACTCCTGAAAGTACCTGTGTAGTTGTCATCTCTCATTCCCACATGTTGCTGTCTGTTCCCTCTAATTTTCACTCCCTGCTCAAAGCCATGAAGCTGTTTCATGGTGACTGGTGACATTTCTTATGATGTGTCAATCATCTGGCCGGAGTCTTTTTTTGGCCCCTGAAATAAGCTAAACACGTAAGGAGGAGGGGCTTATGTTGGTGCAACACAGGAGTAGAGTGGAGGGATTGGGTACACATGTGACGATGCGCGTGTGTTGAATATTTCTCAGTGATGTGAAGAGCTAGCAACAGGTGTAGCTTCAGGGTTATTTTAGCCTTCCAGCAATGCCAAAGAGGATCCAGAGAGTGTTTGATACCTTTCAGGCACTGCTGGGTCATGAGTTGTGTAAGAAATCTTTGAGGACTTCAGTTAATCAGGTTTTTCCTGGTTTTCACCCAATATGCCATTTTTATTTCTCCATGAATGTGTTCCTTAGGATTTTATGTTATATCTGGAAGTGCAAACATTATCTTTAAGACACAGACAAACCAACAAATGATCAGAAGTGGCCAAAAACAGACAAAGTCTAAAATGCCATTGTTATTTTTTCTCATATTTGTCATTCTTCTCTCTTTCAAGGAGCTCGAGTTAATGCCAAAGATAGCAAGTGGTTAACTCCTCTTCACCGAGCTGTGGCTTCATGTAGTGAGGTAATGTGACATAGAATTGGTGTTGCCAACTTAGTAGATCTGTTAGCAAATTCAAACACTTCTCAGACCCCTCACCAACTTTTCTTTTGTGTTTTGAAAAACAATTTGTGGAAAATCTGGTGACTTTCATGACACACCTTCACAGAGGGAATAATCAATCTGTATGCTTCAAATAAGCTGGACATTCTAGGTAGCAGGGTTGCTATCCCTCAGGTAGCAGCAGTGTCACCATCACAGAGACAGAGCATTCATAATAGACAGTGTTTCTGAGTCATTGTATTGCAGGAAAATATTGCCAAAATCACCACACAGACGTCTTAAACTGAAGTGGCAGGTGATTTTGTCACATGAAAATCAGGGTTATAAAATCAGGGTTTTATTACAGGAAACCAGAAGCTAAACTGTAGCAGAGCAGTTAGTCTTAATGTGGTGCTTTTCAGTTACAACCTCAGGCTTGTTTTGCCGCCAGATCATAAAAACCAAAAATATTTTAATGAGAGCAGCTTTATACAATATATGTGAGCACACAGGTTAGGAGAGAAGCAAACAGATTCAATGGGCTTGAAAAAGCAGAATCCTCTGAAGGCATGAAATATTTTTAGTAAGCTGTATTGGCAAGTGAATTGCTTTTGTGTGAGCTGTACAGTCTAACCTTTAAGGCATGAATGGATGTAACTGCTGTGCCTCGGGTGTGTTTGTTAAACCTTCTAACTCTTTACCTATTCCTGTTCTTCTCTGGGCATTATGCCCTCACTAACACAGTTCCTGGTGTTCTTTTGCTTTCTTGGTGCTATTTTCAGCATGAAAGCTCCCTAAGAATAGCCAAGAATTTTCTAAGCACACCTCCAAACACTGGCATGTACTTTGTTAGAGAATTGTGACATGTTACCCTGTAAACCCTCTGTCTGCACTGACTAAGACATGCTATCTTTCTGGTCAGGATGCGGTGGCAGTGCTGTTAAAGCACAGTGCAGATGTAAATGCTCGGGATAAGAACTGGCAAACACCGCTCCATGTAGCTGCTAGCAACAAGGCAGTTCGCTGTGCAGAGGCTTTGGTCCCACTGTTAAGCAATGTCAACGTATCTGACCGGGCAGGACGCACCGCCCTGCACCACGCCGCCTTCAGTGGACATGTAGAGGTTGGTGCCTCTCTCTTAAATGCACACACAGGAAAGCAGACATGATCACCTGTTGAATTTTATTTTGTCTGTCAGATGGTGAGGTTGTTGCTCTCCAGAGGAGCCAACATCAATGCATTTGACAAGAAGGACAGGAGGGCTATCCACTGGGCAGCCTACATGGGTGAGTTTGTTATGATATAGGACTGAAATTTTAATGAACATTTTGAGCAAAGTGAATTTTAACCTATTTTTATGCCACTCCATCAGGTCATCTGGAGGTTGTGAAGTTACTGGTGGCCAGTGGAGCTGAGGTGGACTGTAAGGACAAGAAGGCTTACACACCACTCCATGCAGCTACCTCCAGTGGCATGAGCAGCACAGTACATTACTTGCTAAGCCTAGGTGTCCATGTCAGTATACACACGTGCACACTAGCAATTTCACTAGAAGGTTTTTTTTGTGTGCAAAATTATTTTCATTAGCAAAATTTCAAGTAAACATGCAAGTGGTTTAAAATTGTTTGGATATGCTGCTTTGCATTTACTTAAAGGAAATCAAGATTGTTTCTCTCTGTATAGGTGAATGAAGTTAATGCTTATGGCAACACACCACTCCATCTGGCCTGTTACAATGGACAGGACGTTGTAGTCAGTGAGCTCATCGAAGTAGGAGCCAACGTCAACCAGGTGTGTGAGCACCACTCTGCACTAGATGAGATTTACATGTTTACTACACATGCTTGCTTTGATAGTGCTGTTTGGTTCTTTGTTTCTTCAGGTGAATGAAAGGGGATTTTCTGCACTTCACTTTGCTTCTTCTTCTCGTCAAGGAGCACTGTGCCAGGAGCTGCTGCTGGCGCACGGAGCCTGCATCAACTTGCAGGTGTGTCTGTATGGAAATGCAAATTCATACTTCTACCTGAAGCCATGGACTTTATTGAGAATGGGTTTTCCGTACAAGGATCTGATCAAAGTGATTTTATAAACTGTCGATCTTGTGATGTACTCTTTATAATAACAAAAGATCATAAGAACATGAAGCAAAAACAGTGTTGTTAACACTTTGATAGCTGTGATGGAAACTGATATTAGGATTCCCACAGCCTCAAGATGCAAGGCCATATGGAAGATGGAGGTGGGAGGAGTGACTCCCTGAGGCAGCAAGCTGCTCAAAGATTATGTGTGTGGGGGTGTGTGGCCTCCTATGGTGTCTATCTTCACTTCTGTTCATTCCAAGTTTCTGTCTCAACAGTATTAGATTCACTGTTACTTGTACAGACACTGCAACACTGCTAATTATAAGCTGTAACTGTCATAGTATTTCCTCTCTTTTTCTCTCTCCTGTCTCCATCCATCTGTCCAGAGTAAAGATGGTAAGACTCCGCTTCACATGGCAGCTACACATGGAAGGTTTTCCTGTTCCCAGGCCCTCATTCAGAATGGTGAGAGACCCTGTTGTGTGCTTGCTGTTTCACACACAGACTGAAATCAGTTTTACTTATCAGAGTGGAGCAGAGACTCTGCTGTGTTCTGTACAATACTTAAATGGTTCTTTTTTTTAAATAGTCTTAATGTGGACACATGAAGACATTTGTTTATGTGTATGTAGGAGCTGAGATTGACTGTGAAGACAAGAGCGGAAACACTGCCCTTCACATCGCCGCCCGCTACGGCCATGAACTCATCATCACAGCACTCATTAAACATGGAGCCAACACTGCCAAGTCAGTAACATCTGACATTTTACCAACTACATTATTTTATATACTCTTTGTGATGAGATAGATGAATAACAAAGAAACACTTTGATGTCTAGAGATGGTTAACTCTGGAGAAAAGTGGCCTGTAATGGCTTGCCTTTTTTGCGTTTTCAGAAGAGGCATTCATGGGATGTTCCCGCTACACTTGGCAGCTCTCAGCGGCTTCTCGGATTGCTGCAGGAAGCTGCTGTCCTCAGGTACATTCATGCTGACACCATCCTCGCCATTGGAATCACCTAGTTGACATCCAAATTGATGCTGATTGCATATTTGTGCAGGGTTTGTCATAGACACCCCTGACGACTTTGGAAGGACCTGTCTACATGCTGTTGCAGCTGGAGGGTGAATATTTTTGCTTACTGCATTGTTTATCATTTTTTTTCTATGGTCTTATGTTTCTGGCTTTCTTTGTTCCTAATTTTACAGTATTTCTACATTTTCTTAATTGAATTTTTAAATGAATGCTTTCTTTAATGCATTATGAAATTTAAAGAAATGTACTGACATGTTTAGTGCCAGATCATTTCTACAGGGCTGATTGGTTTGTGAGGTCAGTTTTCATGCTTAAAATTGTCTTTTTCAACCAGGAACTTGGAGTGTCTGAATCTGTTGTTAAACATAGGAGCAGACTTCAACAGGAAAGACAACTTTGGAAGGTAGGAAAAAATGCCAAGAAATGTTAAGAAATAGTTTGTGAAGTCCTTACTGCCCTGAAGAAAAGCCAATGTTAATTCTCTGACACTCCCAGGGCTCCACTACACTATGCATCGGCAAACTGCAACTACCAGTGTGTGTTTGCTTTGGTGGGTTTTGGGGCGAGTGTTAATGAGCTGGACCAGAGAGGCTGCAGCCCCTTGCATTACGCTGCTGCTGGTGACACAGATGGGAAGTATGTTCAGCTTTCTGTTTCTCTTCAGTTTAGACACATTCTATTCCTAATGTCAGAAAAAGCCTGTTGCTTAAAACAGAGAAACCTCTCTTTTGTCTTTGTCAGGTGTGTGGAGTACTTGTTGAGAAATGATGCTGATCCAGGAGTTAGAGACAAGCAGGGTTACAGTGCTGTGCACTATGCCTCAGCCTATGGACGCACTCTCTGCCTGGAACTGGTGAGTTCAGTTGCTGGATATGTGCAAATATTTTGAAAACCTTGCATGTCCTATACAGTGTTAAAAAATGAGAAAAAGAAGCCATTAAATCATAAATATTTGTCTAAACATTTGTCTGTTTCTTTCAGATTGCAAGTGAGAGACCTATAAATGTGGTAAGAAAGACTTTATTCACCCATGAAGTTCTTACAAACAGTAGCTCCCTCTGTTGTAGTGCAGGAGAAACCCCTCTGGCCATGTTCACACTCTTCATTGCAAGTGAACGACTATCAGATCACACCTGACATTCAAATGCATTTAGTTTCAAATGAAAGTTTCTCATGAAATTTCACTATTCAGTGCAACAAAAATTAACATCTGTAATTTCTAAACCCTTAGAGGCCTGAGCCTGTTTCTGACATTTTTGAATACTTTTATTTTGCCTATATACACTATAAAAAATGTTTTCCATAACCATGTTTGGTATCCTTTTTACAGTACAAGCTCGCCTAAATGATCTGATAATACTGTTTTTTACTTGCAAACTTTATAAACATTTTTGATCTTATAAATGATATTAGAAGAGGCCAGAGGAAATATAGATAAAATCTAAAACAAGCCTATGACCCAATATAAACAGCAGGAAAATCAGTGTCCATATTCCTGTATTTATTATTTCTCCTCCTATCATCTGTAAGCTACACATAAACTCAAATATACAACATTATATTGATATAGAAGAAGTGTACTATGTTCACACATTGTATTCAGCAATACATAAAACAATAGAGAAAGATAAATATAAAGAGACACACAATTACATCAAGACATTACAAAAATCTTAATAAATATTTAAAATTAGGGACAACTTTCTCCTTTGCTCTGAGCGTCCGAAAAATTAGAGTTTATCTCAGAAGTGTCCTCTTACTGGTTGAGTTGCCTAGTTTTGCGTAGAAAGGTGATGTACTATCACTATTGAAAGTTACAGTAGATTGTGAATAAATTAATTGCTTAAGAAAAACATTCTGTTTTTGTGCTTAAAAACACCTCAAATCCAGCCATACCTGTTCAACCACAACCAGATCCAGAATATTACCCGCTCAGTGACTCCTAGTAACATTTTTCTGAGTGGATCTAGAAGCAATAATTGGTTCTTTGTGTTGCTCAGTGAACAAATGTATCAACATCAAGTGCTGTTAGCTGCATTACTGTTGCACCACCTAAATGGCTGCTCAGCGTGAAGTGAGGAGATAATACAGGCAGTGAGAGAGGTTGCCTGGAACTTCCCTGACTGTGTGGGTGGGTGGTGGCATTGATGTCAGTCAGTCCATGAGTGCTGTGAGCCAATCATTCACTCAGCTATGTTGAGAGGATTGTTGGCTAATGGTTACCACGCACTAGCACCTTGGGAACAGCTACAGTCTACCAGGACAGGGCTAATTGGGTCAGCGGCTGATGGTAACTGGGCCTGAACGCAACTGACTGCTTTCAGCTGCTCACTCACTCAGCCCTGTCTAGGTACATTTTGGCAAGTGCCCACTCACTTCCACGTTACTACAGTAAATCCTGACGAGTAAAAGTTCGTACCTGCTCATTTGTTCTGGTCAGTGGACGTCAGCCACCGCTGTGCCCCAGTTGCCATGACTTGTGTTACAGTAGTTCTTGTTTCATCGATCACTTACAGCTCATGATAGAAAGTCAGTCAGAAATAAACTACTGCATAGTAAAATATATAATTTGTTCTTTCTATGCTGTTCTTACCATACAAGAATCTGATAATGCCAAAGAGAACTTCAGTACTGAAGACACTGAAAGTGACTGACAACTTTTGTCACTGAGAATGTGTCTGTTCCTCGCTCCTTGCTGTTTTAAACAATCAGGGGAAAAATGTTAAAGGTTATAACTGTAAAGGCTGATTTATGCTCCCTTCACACACCTAAATTGGTACATCCATTTCAAACATAAGATGTTACTTCCCACATACTCCCAACGGTTCTTTACGTTGGCATGGTTGCAGAGTACAGAGTTATCTCCAAGTCAAGACGTCAGCTTCAGACAAAAGCAAACATGGCAACAATAGAGATTATACTAATGCTACATTGTCAGAAAGAGACATAACAAGACAGCACAGTAGACAGCAATGGTCTGTGTGGCCATTAAATACATCATGGGCCTTTTTCCTGCTTCTTTAGGTTAGAAAAAAAAAATGGCTCAATTGTATTTATTATGCTGTTATTATACATAATGTACAGTGAGATCAAAAACTCAACACAACTCCCTTTGGCAGTTTAAAAAGACCGTTATATAAAAAGTGAATAAATAAAACTGAGTATAAAAGTATAAAAAAGTATAAAAAATAGAAATATGAATTAACTGGAAATATGCCATATATATCATTATATGTGTGCACATAAACATACTGTATGTATACACATGCAATGTGCAACATCATCATCAGAATTTCACAGGCACAAAACATGCAGCAAAAAGGAGTCGCTGAACAGATGAAAAAGATTATCTACAGGAGTTCAGTGCCTTTATTGCTCAGGTAAAAGGCATTTGCTAGTCTGCTGGTGCAGGCCTGATCTGACCTGTGGTGCATGCCTGAGAGCAGTGGAGAGAACAAATTAGTTCCTTTTGGTGGTTGCATGCCATCACCACTGCACAACATTGCCCCGTGGTCTCCGATGGTACTGCTCCTTTTGCTACATCTGGGTCCGCTTTTGCAAGCTCTCTGAAACCAAACCAAAATATGCACTGAGAAGAATAAAATAAAATGGACAGAAGCATCTGTCTCTATGTGAATGCATACTTAGCCCAAAGCATTTATGAGCTTTAAGACAGTCCAAATAACTGTTCATCATTTCTTTAGCTTTTTTCCCTCTCAAGTCTTCATAGTGTCAGTACCCTTTCTCATGTATTTTTTTTCCTGTAGTGATGCACAAAGGATTAATGTATGAGCTTCCTGTCTAACTTTATTAATCTGACCAGAGATTTTTAATATCTTCACTTCACTGTATCAAAATTTTTCCAGCAAAATTAGAATTTGATGCCAAATCGAAATCAGAAGCAAATTGACTCTTTCCTTTAAGCACACCTTTTAGTTGTTTTGGCAATGAGGATACCGATTGTTGTAGTTTTACTTAGAAATCTGTCCATTGTCACTGAAGGCAAAAGTTAAGCTCCTCAAAAGTCCATGGCTGTCTGAGTGTCCTCTTTATAATGCTTCACACGTTTTTAGTTGGAGACAGATGTGGACTGTAGTAAAGACAACTGATTGCACAGACTGTTGGAAGTGAAGCAGAACGAGGTCTGGCATTGTCCTGCTGAAGTAACCACTAACCTCCCAGGGAGGACCAGACAGAAGCATATATCTCCCCAAAATTATAATATATTCTTATGCACCAGTAACACTCACACATATGCAACCCATTCATGCCTTGAATATAACCCTGGTTCTCTGATTAGCAGTGTGTGTGTCACTACGGGAAAAAGCCCACTGCATAACCTCATTAGAAGCTTAAATGCCATGACGACAGCACAAAGTGGCTGACACCAGTGAGGTCTATGCCCGGATGGGTCCTCCTTATCATTTTCCTTTATAAAATATAGGGCTGGCATAACATCAGCTGTCATTCAAACAAGCTCACTTCTGCTTTGCTTCTGCTGCAGGACAGTGGTCTATAGAGACACTCAGAGCTCAGGATTATTTTTATAACCTTCTCTTTCATAGTGTTTGTTTAGTGACTCGCGATGGGGAGAAATACTAACTCCTGGGCTGCCAGTCATGCCTGTAAAATTCAAACAAACAAAAAAATCTCTGTGACATCTCAGGGAGGGCCCACATCCCCACCAGTGTGTCAGGGAAGGAGGTGTGGTATCCATCTTGTAAAAGCTAGCAAATGTGTGAGATGAAGCCCAACAGCTGCACACGCATTGGATTGAAACTCACTTTAAGATGTCCATGAAGTTTCCAGGCCCATCGTGAAATGTGCACAAAAATCAGTGAGTGGCTGCAGACCCCTGCATGTATAAGCCAGGGTGATAGCCTGTTTGGACACAGGCTTCCCTATATGTGGTTTTGCTCAAGACACAAATTACTGGTCACTTTTCCTAAAACATTCTGTCCTGTGCAGATGAATCTTCAGTGTATGGACCAGACACAAGTATATAAAACCAATGCTGGTGCTACTTTGAGGTAAACAGTGGAGGAGAGTGGGAGAGAGGGGGCTGGCTTTATAAGAGAACACAAGCCTTTGGGATGTAGTTTGGGTTAGTCCAGTCATAAACTGACTTTAGAATTATCTGGACAAAACTACACGCATACATTGTGCACAGATGGTGCATGGATCTCACCAGCATATTTAACAAGGCTAAAGCAAGTAGTAAGGGTTAATTTATGCTCAACATTAAATATGCTTAAATAAATAATATATATATATATATATATATATATATATATATATGAAACTGGTTTTAACTAAAAAAAAAATGCAGACCGGTGGGACTTTCTTTCTTGTTTGAATTCATTTTGTGTATATTTAGTGCATCTTCACACAACTTGTAAAGGTGTACTTGAATGCAGTAAACAGAGCAGCACCACCAGAAATTGAGTGGGGACTGTTGTGAAGTATAGCTCACCAAGCACCGCTTCTTTTTATGTCTCTCTGCCACTGTACATTACCATCATCTCGTCCATCGTCAGCATGTTTGCTACTGTCTAGGCTCCTCCTGACGTCATTAGTGCCACCGGGTTAGTGCTGGTGCAATGACATTTGAGCTGATGAGGTCACACAGGAGTGTTCCCCATAATGAGACATGAAACAAATGCTACAGTATAAAAGACAATTCATATGTACCAATATTAGACAACAGTACACCCCAATGACATGGACTGAATGCAGAAGGTGTGTCCATGGACATGCAGTATGTTCATGAATCAGGATCTGAAATAGGTCATATGTTATCCATTTTTCTGTTTCAGTTAATAGAGACGACAGGAACAGACATACTGAAGGACTCAGACTGTCAGGCCTCGTTAAGTCCACTCCATCTGGCAGTGAGTTTGGAAATCTCATGAAGTTCCTGCATTATGCCTCTTTTATCCGGAGTTGGACTGTTTGTCTTTTATAATTAACTGATGGTAATTCACAGATTCTTTTATTAAGTCTTTTTGTTGTTACGTTATCTCTGTTCTCGCAGGCTTACCACGGACACTGTGGTGCACTAGAGGTCCTCTTGTCATCCCTGGTGGATGTTGATGTCCTCAGCCCAGAGGGACGGACTCCACTAAGTCTGGCTTGCTCCAGGGGCCATCAGGAATGTGTCTCCCTGCTGTTGCATCACGGTGCCTCACCCATGACCCGTGACTACATACACAAAAAGACACCCTTACATGCTGCAGGTATACCGTCAGAAACATGTGCACACAGACACACAGGTGATTGTGGGAATCTTGTTAAAGGGAACACTGTCATATTTTCTGGCATTTAAAAAGAAAAACACACTATAAAATATATTGCAGTATCTAAAAATAATTCTTACTAATCTATAGAAATAAGTCAAGCCACAGCATGTGTGTGTCTGTCTGCCGTAGCTATGAATGGCCACCAAGAGTGCCTGCGCCTGCTCATGAGCAACAACGATCAACACATTAATGTGGACGCACAAGACATCAATGGACAGTGAGTGTGTATGTGTGTGCTTTGACAAAATGACTCAGGCTAGAGGCTTGTTTATAAGTTTGTTATGCTGCTGGCGTGTTATGAATGTGTTTGAAAGTAGTTTCAGGTGAACTCTAAATGAAATAAACAGCGTTATTGAGTTATGCCATATTTCCACACCATCTACAGGACTCCTCTGATGTTGGCAGTGCTGAGCGGACACGCAGAGTGTGTGTACGCTCTTCTGAGTCAAGGAGCCAGTGCGGAGATTCAGGACCGCTGGGGCACGACAGCACTGCACCGCGGGGTGAGATAGTCAAACCCATACATTTACAAACAGGAAAGAAATGCAGTGATTTATACTTTTACTTCACGTTCACAGAATACAGTGTTGCACTGTTGAAAAATGCAATGAAATTCCTGCAGAGATGTTAACTTCAAGGCAATATATGTTGTTTTAATGTTAGAATGAAATTTTCTGCATTATTTTTGCTATTATAGAAGTGTAAAGAGGTTTGCCAGGAACACTGAACCATACCATAACAAAAAATGACCACAACATGCAGTTGTGCTCACAAGTTTACATAATTTGGTAGAATTTGTGATTTTTTTTTTTTGTTGGGGGGATGGGGGGATGTAATTGTTTAGAACACATGAATAAAAACAAATTTCTCTCATTTATAATCAGGTTTCACTCATCCAGTCCACAAGAGCTACTATCCTGCAACCTTTAAGAGCATCCCTTCCCCAACACACCTGAATCAAATAAATTGCTCGTTACCAGGCCTCTGCAGAGCTGACTGACATGCACATGATGTAGTTAGCCATTTAATTCAGGTGTGTTGGAGAAGGAGTGCTCTACAAGTTTTAGGATGGTGGCTCTTAAGGACTGGATGTGCGCATTCCTGCTCATAGTAAACAGCTGCACCCAACCATTAAGCATAGGTGAAGGGAAGTTTAATGTTATCTTTCATATTCTTTGGAAAGTGCCCCAAAAAAGATCCAAAAATTCTGCCAGTTATCTAAAATTATGAGCTCAACTGTACTGTATGTTGCAGTATTTATTTATTTTTTGTCATGGTATGGACTCACTGTCCTTGGCAAGCTTAATTACACTTCTATAATAGCAAAAATAATGCAGATTTCAACACATGCTACCTTAAAGTTAGTTAACATCTCTTTCCAGGAATGTCCAAGCATTTTTCAGCTATGCAAAACTGCATTCTGCACATATAACAGACAAGATTGTGGATGATGAGGACGCTGTTTATGTTCTGGCTTGCCTGTGGTCTTGAACTGAATGTGTAGAGAATCTTTACTATAAAATGTAATAATAATTAGCTATCATCAGGTCTCATTACTTTGTATCTTCAATGCCAAAACACATTATATGTGTTGTAAATAGAAGTGGCAGCTTTACAAGATAGTGAAAGCTTTGATGTCTAAACTTTTTGTTGCAATGTGCTGTATATGAGAGTATAAGAGATAAGATTAACATGATGATTAACTTCTAAAACATAACATAATGTTTTAGAAGTTTTTTAAAAAATGCAGGGCATCTGATCATCTTAGTTAAAAAAAAAAAAACAAAACTGCAGCTTCATTTTTAGTCCTTTTTGAAGATCTGTTGAAAGCTTTCTGGCCTGTATTCCACTGCATGCTCTCGCAAAGGTCACATATTAATTGGATTTGATAGTAATGCAATTGATTTAGAGCTCATTAGAGAGAAAAACAGCCTATTAAACAAGGAGCCCACGTCTCATAGTTTTTATTACTGACGGCATGCCCCACAGGATTCAGTTTTATATCCATTTACATTATAAACTTCATACTCACCTCTGTATGAGGACGGTGTTGCATTATGCAACTAATCCTGAACATCTGGTGCTTAAAACTTTCTGCAAGACCCCCTTAAAGATTGACTTGTTATAAATGTGGATTAACACAAAGATTGTTTCTTTTCAAAGTCAGATTTAGATGATCATGACTGGAGTTATAAGATGTGTTTTATGAAGACTTATCGTCTTTCTACTGCGACATTTTCACTTTCAGCTTCTCCCTTTTTTCCTTTTTGTTTTTGTAGCTCAATGACCTCACAAACCGGTATAAAGTTGGATAAATGAATTAACTGATTACATTACATTATGATATTCCCTTTATTTCACATCACAGGACGTGATCATTCTTGATGTTTTGATATTTATTTTGCACAGGCTGCAACAGGCCAGGAGGAGTGTGTGGAGGCCTTACTCCACCGAGGGGCTACCGTGGGTGTGAAGGATCTCCGGGGCCGCACCCCACTAAACTTAGCATCAGCTTGTGGCCATGTGGGCGTCTTGAGTGCCCTGCTGCTAACCACCAGCACATCTCATGCTCATACACACCTCACTGACAGCCAGGGCTACACACCGCTCCACTGGGCCTCCTACAACGGTATTTGGACTCATGAAAAGTTGGAAAAACACGCAAACATCTCAGTTCTGTAAAACTCCATCGTAAATTAGCATTCACGTGTGTTTGTCCCCATTCTCTCTGTCCTCAAGGGTATGATGCATGTGTGGAGGTGTTGTTGGATCAGGAGGTATTCAGGAAGATTAAAGGCAACTCATTCAGCCCACTGCACTGTGCTGTGTAAGATACCTGCTGTTTGTAGCCTCGAATATGTGGATAGATGTGGTCTTAGGCTATGTGACAGGATGTTTTGGCTTTTTTTTCAGTATGAACGATAATGAAGGAGTGGCTGAGATGTTAATTGACTCCCTGGGTACAAATATTGTCAACACAACAGACTCAAAGGGAAGGTGAGAGATGCAAACTCAGTCAAGTTACAAAACTTCTTTATAAAGAAATTCTGCAAGTGAACATAAACTTTATTAGTAACTCTGTGTTGTTGTTGCAGGACCCCCCTTCATGCTGCAGCCTTTTCAGACCATGTGGAGTGCGTTTCCTTTCTTCTGAGCCACAGAGCTCAAGTAAATGTCATAGACACAGATACCCACAGGACACCGCTCATGATGGCAGCTCTAAACGGACAGACCAACGCTGTGGGTGAGTCAGCTTACTGTTGGACACAGACGGTAAACTAGCAACCTTTACCTTTTAAAGCTTAACCATGCATTTGTCTCCATTCATGCGTTGCAGAGGTGCTGGTGAGCAGCGGTAAGGCAGATTTGTCTTTGCAGGACATAAACAGGAACACTGCTTTGCATCTAGCTTGCAGCAAGGTAATTATCTATTTGCTGAAGGGAAGAATCATTCAACCATGTAATGTTTCTTGTGTCGTCGAGAATTGTAGGTTTTCCAATACTTGTCCTAAAAAAGGTTTTGCTACACATGCTGGAGGAATATCTGATTCTTCGATTTGTTCCAAATGTCTAGTTAATGTGAACCCCAATGTAACGTTCTTGCCTTTTGTTGGTCAGATTTAAATTTGAAAGGTTACAATGCCGCAGCTGTCTTGTAAACAAAAAAGAGAAAAGTTTGGTTCAGACCTTGAACCCGACTGAAATGACCATTTGTCAAACATTGTGACATTACATTTAACTTTTTCACTTAAAAAACCAAACATTTTTGCAATAGCAGCACAGGAGAATTTGTGCAGTTCCAAACAAAACTGGATGTTTTATATACGTGTTAACCACGACTAACACAAACAGGTAATGTGGCTGCAGTATCTCTAGCTCACGTATGGACGTTTAACTAGATTCAGATAGACCTTGTTGTGACACGCAAGCTCTAATGTTCCATTTTATTGCATATTTTTAAGAAAGTTAGCCAATTGGAAATGTATATTAACAAAACTGTTTTCAACAAACCAGCTTTCATTCAGAGATTTTTCTGTTTATCAGCTAAATGCGTCAGTAATTGTAACTGAGAAGCAGTTCATTAAGATTCCTGGTCCTTGTCAACGTGCAATCAAGTAAAGCATTTGCAGGCTGTTGCTTTACTTTGATAAAATCATCATTGTGTAACTGCACCACTGTCTTATAAAATCAGTATTTAAAGAAGCGATGCTGAATTTTGGCAGATTTTCTCAGTGAGACGTCCCCTAATCACAGCTAATTTGGCATCTACCTGTGCTCTGAGCTCTGTGCAGTCTGTGAACCAGTCTGATGCTGACTCTTATCTCCGCCTGTGTTCCTTTATGTCTTTCTTTTCCTCTCTTGCTCTAATAATGTTGTGAAGTGTGGTTTCTCAGCCTCAGGATGCTGCTAAGAAGTAATGGCTCCAGGAATGTACATGATAAATGTCACTGTGCCATCAAAAAGAGTCCAAAATATATATTTTAAAGGTCAGAAAGTTACACAGTGCTGCTTTAAATAACTTGATGTGGTGAATTCAGCCAATTTAGTCAACTTGATTTCCCTGCTGTGTGTATACCAGGACAGTGGTCCAGCTAAATAGCCTTAAGCTGCACATATAACTTCAGTCAGTGAGTGCCTACTGTAGGTCAGACATGTTATCATTGTGCAGTTCAACAGGCTGGTGCCTGAACTGTTCACAACTTTTCACCACAAGCTGCTCCAGCAAGGCTGAGAAACTGATCCAGAATTCAGTTCAGTAATGCAAGACATTGTCCCTCTGTAGTTTGACATTATGCATGAACAGGACAAGCGTTGTGTTCAGTAAAGTGGTGCAGTGATACCATCAGGGTCATTTTATTGACAGACCTAAAACTGCAGCAGAATACATTTGTTTGTCCTGCCCACACAGCTGTGTTGACTTAAATGATGATTAAAATTACAGACATGTTGCAAAATTGGTAGGAAAATATTCATGAAGATGAAGACGTGCAATAAGTTATCATTTCTGTCTGGTTTTTCATATAATTTTTTAATTTTTTTTATCCTAACTGTCTCTTTTCAGGGTCATGAAACAAGTGCCTTGTTGATTCTGGAGAAAATTAGCGACAGGAACCTCATTAACTGCACCAATGCTGCTCTCCAGACGTATGTAGTTCACAGAATGTGCAGCATGCTGAGCTCTTACTTGGCATGTTTTAAAAGAGTGTCTCCCTCCCAACGCAGGCCGCTGCATGTAGCAGCCAGGAAGGGACTGACGGTGGTGGTCCAGGAGCTGCTGGGAAAAGGAGCCAGTGTGTTAGCGGTGGATGAGAACGGTCAGCTTTCATCTCTCTGCTTTAGCTCCCAAATCCAATTCTTATTATTAAATAGAACTGGTCCAAAATTAAAATGAAATAGAATAAATAAAATAATTTTAGAAAATCCTATTTTACTTGTAGGATAACTGATCTGCTTGCTTTTACATTTCAGGTTACACTCCAGCTTTGGCCTGCGCTCCCAACCGTGATGTAGCTGACTGCTTGGCCCTCATCCTCAACTCAATGTTACCCACCTCCCCTATGGTTACCATAGCAGCCATACCCACCCTGTCCCTTACTCAGACAGTCATCAACCACCACCCCCACCCCAACCCCAACCACATCTCTAAAGGTGTGTCCTTTGATACTCCGCCCCCTCTGAGGCCTGACCACGCCTCATACTGCAGGCAAGAGCGACCGCTGTCATCCGTTTCTGCGGACGATGAACTGAACGACTCAGACTCAGAGACGTACTGAGGACGTCTCATCATTTTGGCAGGCTGGCCAGCCACTCAGGAGCCTTAACAAATCACTGACAATGGACTAAATGAAGGGGAAAATTGGACAGATTATTTTTTAGGTAAGCTTTCCATCTAAAAATAATCTTTGTATAAACCACATACCTGTGTCTTTAAGGTGCATACCCAGGTGGAAAAATAATATACTGAAATGTAGATTAAGCTGAACATACATTTTCCTCCTGACAGCACTGGATGGTCAGTTACATGGCCAGTATTTTTTTAGAATTTAAAGCTGTATTTTACTTTATGAATTGAGGTCCTTTTGTTTGCAGATACACTCTTAAGTGGTTTTAAGCCTTTCCAGAGATTTCCCTTCAAGTTAACTGGAAGAGCATCACGTGGATAAAAGCTTAGAGGACAGCTTTTTAAAAGCATGATCATCTGAAGCAACAGAGGGACAATCTTATGGGACCAGCTGAAGAAGGTTTTTTTTCCCCAGCTGTACTTGAGTTTTTTATTCAGGGTTTTTTTGTTTGTTTTGTTGCTTTTGTGCTGTCATGACAGCCAGAGATGACTGTCCCTCACGGACGATAGTAACGCTGTGTAGGTGATGAGGAACCATCTTTCATTTCCCAGGAGGAAAAGTCATTATTGAATTCTACGTATTTATTCCCAGTGGAGATTTAATCCTTAAGAGCTGATTGTGGCAGCCGGTGGATGTTAGACCTATTTACTGTACAGCTAGTTCAAATGTCAGTTGACTGACAGCGTGAATGGACGGTCTGTGGGATCGTAGACTTGCAATGCTGTAACTATGAATTCTGTTTCCAGAAATGTTGGCTCATTTTTCTAAAATGCACCAAAAAACTTTCATTTGTAATTTGCTCTTTTGACATTCATTGAACAAACATGAATACAGTCGTGACGATTTCAATATTCTCACTGATTCAAATCAAAAATTTAATGAATGTGATAAACATCGTCTTTTTTATTAACTTTTCAATCCTTTGGAAGTGATTGTTACTAAATGTTGCAGGTTTTTTTTGTTTGTTTGTTTTTGGGGTTTTTGGGAGGGAATTAGTCTGTTGTTGCTAAGCACAAAGTTTCAGCTGCTCAACAGTCTGTGGTCCTGATGCGGTTCTCCTCCTTGGGATTATACATTCATTTTGAATAGGAGACTGATCTGGACTGCAGGCAGGACAGTCAAGCACACACTCTGTCTTCAAGGCCACTCTGTTGGAAGACTTGTCCACAACATGCTGCTGAAATAACCGCTTACCTGCCTGGAAGACGTCGCCCTGATGGAAACCCTTCATTCAGACTTCTGTAGTCCCACATACCATCACATGTGCTGGCTGTTGCTTTTTGTACTGATAACAGATTAGATGGCTTTTTTCATCTTTTGCACGTTGAACCCAACATCTGTTTCACCCAAAAGCAGCTAAAACATGAAGTCATCTGACCACAGATCATGTGTTTAGTTTTGGACCAAGTCTTTAGTGGATGCAACCCAATCATGACACTCCAGCCTGCCTTTTTCTTTGTTCGTATGTCCTTTAAAAACAGTTCAAATTACCAACTTTTTGAAAAAAATCTTTTAGAAAACTTGCCAACTTTTGTGGAAATTGTGTTTGTTTTTTATGTATGTTCTGTACTGGAAACAGGTGAAGTGTTGACACTGGTTGTGTGTACATGCACAGTATTATTCTGACTATTGACCTTAATTTAGATCAGCTAGTATTTCAGGTGTCATTACTACAGTATATGAGTTACAAATAAGATGTTTCATTTATATTTCATTCACATTACAGACCATACTCTGATAAATGTCATGACATTCATGTTACTTTCCTTATGTTCAACTACAATAATTGCATCGCTCCAATAATCCTTTTATTAAATCTATGTCACTGGGTTTCTTCCTCTTTTCTTTTTACCACCTTTCCTGAACCCAACAGAGCAGGTGTTGCCAGATCATGTGACAGACACAGGCTATTCAGTCTCTTAAACGAAAGCTAAAAACATGCAAAACTGTTCTTACAAATAACAAGCCCAAAGTAATTAATTATAATCAAATTAAACAATAAGCTTAATTTGATCATTACTTAACCCACATGTGGAAATATTCTAGTTACAATAATCAGCAAACTGCTGTTACAAGGCAGTCTAATTCAGAGAATGGTCTTAACACCAAAATACTGCTGTGTATGTAAACATCAACAGTGTGTGAAGGTGTGTTTGTGTGTGTGTGTGTGTGTGTGTGTAAGATTAAAAAAAAAAAGACATTATTGAATATTGCCTTTTAGGAATATGCAAATTTCAAACAGGTGTTGGATGCTACTTGGTGCAATGTTTGTAAAAAAGAAGTAACAGATTAATGAAATATTTGTTTTTCATTTATTTTTGTTTATCTTTGACAGAGAATGTGTAAGAAATAAATATCACTGGCCTGAATCTGAGTTTTTATTTAGTCTATTTTAGTTGATCATTGGTGGTTAGAAGCAAGATTACCAGAGTGGAGGCTGGCTCACAGGTGATCTGACAGTTAACTTTTTGGGGGCTTTTGTTTTCACGTTTAATCCAGGTGTGTCTGACCATTTGCTGAGATCAGACACACCTGGATTAATCAGTTCATCCAATCTTGAATCTTGAAAGACAGGAAACAAAGGTGCAGCACTAAGTTCAGGAAATAGTGGAGCTGTGTTTAAAGCCTATTTAAAAGCAATATGTTATCTGACTAAATTACAATTTTGTAAATTTCTATTTATTATTAGCTTCTTTAGTTTCTTGTTCTTTGAATTACTATAGTGAATTCAGCCTTTTCTTAAATTGGAGGATATGAATAATTTTAAAAACTATATATACACATCCAAATCACCAATATGCAATACCATTACTTAATAATTCAATACATGAATACTGAACTCAAATAAATTCATAAACAAACAATTCTTTTACATTCATATAGATAATTCATTCATAAACATGAATAATAATTATACAGTGTGAGAGTATGCTGTATAATCCCTTGAAACATAATTTGCCCCTTCAGATTTCATTTAAATAAAGATAACCTTGCAGACTCTTATTATCTTGTTATCCAGCTAATTCCATATTGGCCTCTGTAGCATATACTAAAACTTGTACATTTTCATGTCCTATATTTACCTTTAAGAAGCAGTTTTTTCCATTTATTATGTTGGTAAAAAAAAATTGTGAACAGGAAAGAGTGGGCACAACCTAATATTTCCCTGGTGAATAACATTATACATCATACAACCACTGTGATAGAAGTTTAACTCGGGAAGCTTTAACGGACCATATTTATGGAAGAGAGTATTTGTAATACCAGAAGTTTAATAATGTGGGTAGGACAAGCATTGTTCCACATAAAGCTCAAACATATTGATGAGCTTTAACAAGCTCATCAATGTTTTGTTTTTTTTTTTATTTATGAAATGATCTATGTAAATCCATAAGAATTTAGTCAACTTTTTTTATAACTATCATTGATGATTATTTTAAAGCAACTCTTGCAGATGTTGCACAATTTTTTTAATAAGGTAAAATGCTATGAATGAGGTAATGGAACTCTGAAATACAAGACAGACCCTCCATTAATCAAAATAAAATATTATTCCAATCTCTAAATTTTCAATGAAAACTCGAACCAATCCTTGCGGTGAGGCCCACGCCTAGGATTGGCTGGGGGACCTGCCTGTCAGACCTTTGCTTCCTCTTTCGGAGGCGGAGGGAATGGGGGGTGGGATCTTTGGCGTGAGGTGGGACTGATGATATTCAAATAATTTTGCTGTGCTTTCTGAAATACAAGATTGATAAGGGTTGCTTTAATGTTACTATCACTATACATATGACTGACTGTTGAAATACACTGTAAAAGGTCTTGTTATTATTCAATGGTAGTTTATTGCTTTTAAACCAGGAACTTACACTTTATCTAGTTGCTCATTTAAAAGTTTTTCAAGCTGATCCAAGCTTTTATGAGACAGATAAAAACTCATTCGTTGTCCAGGTGGTACATTCGTCCATACAGACACGCTGTGACCAAGCCCCAGGTCATATTTGAGTGCTTCATTGACACTCTTCCATCTGTAGTTTTCTCCAGCTTCTCAGGCTGCTCTAGGACCAGGCGGCTTGCCAGAACTGTTGGGTACACATATCTGGTCCTAAACGTCCCTTCCAACAGGAAGTCCATCTTAGACTCTGCCTCTTCCACTTCCTGTCCGCAGGAGCTGGCCTCCAAGTCTGCACAGCGAACTACTGCACAGACCTGAAGAGGAAGATGAGGTAAATAAATGAGACCAGAGTTGTAGCTGTAAAGTCGTTTTGAACATTAGAAATTCCCATCATTCCCACCTGCAGGGCGTAACGCCCGTTCACCGTGTGCGTCCCTGCAAATGCTCCCAGTGCATACAGCTCTTTCCTTTTGCCCTGTGCCATCCACTTGTACTGAAGGTGGCAACAGAAAGTGCCATCGCACACGTTGAGTTTGCCCTCTGTCCTGTTGATAAGGACAAATTTAAACGGGTCATACATCATGGATGAGGTGAAAACAGGGTAGGAGCTTGGAACTGGGGAAGCAGCTGGAGGAGAAGCATCAGCACAGCTCTCTGTGTGGCAGTAACCAGAGTCTGTGAGCACCGATGATGGTGTGGATTCACCCCCTGCCAACCTGCCCTCTGTGGCTGCACTCTGTCCCACCCACAGTGGGTCTAAAACTGGCACCCTGGCCACCAAAAGCCTGCCTTCCTCTGGGTCTCCTTTCAGGGCATGGTGGTAGGTGGCAGAAACAGGGGTGTAGATACCACTTCCTGTCATGATGAGTCGGTCATTACGAATGTTGGCAGCCAGCAGAGTGACGTTAGCACCCAGACTAAATGCCCGCTGAAACTGGATTGTGTCCAGCAGGGGGAGCTGATTCATCCAGGCTGTGGGGAAGATCAGCTGACGCACACTCTAAAAAAAAGCAAAGAGAAGATGAGATAAGTCAGCCTAGTTGGATGCAGTTGTATCTGTGCGTATCTTTTTTACCCTTTTCACCAGGGTTACTGTTGGCTCATGAAACAGGATATCAAAGCAGACAATGAGGCCAAACTTCCCAGCAAACGGTGTATCAAATGTAATGATTTCAGCTTGTGGAGGCGTGTTAAAGGCCTCCTCAAAGTAGAGGTTGTGTTTATGGTAGCGTGCCACCAGCAGGCCATCAGAACTGTATGGAAAGAGAATATTGTTAAGAATTTGCACCACAGACCATGAAATTTTGTGCATGTAGGGTTTTATTTCAAGGTTTACTCGTTACTTGAAAACTACATTGGTGTTGAACTGCCAACGTCCATCAGAGGGACAGGATGAGGGGTCAGTCTGGAGACAAGGTTGCAGATCAGCCATGTTTGCCACCAGGTAAAGGTTGTAACGTCGTGCCATACAGCTCAGTCGCTGAAGAACCTAGGAGAAACACACACAAATCCATCATAAACACATTGGTGTGGCATGAATGGAGGCACTGAAGCATCATGGGTGTCCCCATCATCAAAACGTGATAGAAGAGTTTCATGTCCCAATGATTACATGCTTGTTAGCATCTAATCTTTATGTATAAGTAAACCTCTGTGTTGCTGTATCTGCCTGGCTCTGTGCAGGGGTTCCAGCTCTCCTTCTCAGGGTCAGGGACAGTTTCCAGGTAGCCTGAGATGGATGAACGAGTGTAGTTGAAACCATGAATACCATCTTCTGGAAATACCAGGATTTGGGCACCCTGAGTGGCAGAACAGAAGAATGAGGCCAGAGGGGATGTAGCCTACTGATTACCTTTGTTGGGGTTGTAAGACAATTAATCACCTTGTTCATTTTAAAGTTACCGTGAATACCCCTACTAAAATTTGACCCCCAGTGCTTCATTGTTATGATCCAAGCTGTTAAATATTTGCAACTAGGTGAAAGCAATAAAGTAGCATTTTTAAATTCCAGGGTTTCAAGGTTGAGTTCAGTAAAAATCGAGTTAAAAATTAGTTGCAATGATGCAAAGTTATGTTCTCTTGTTCGTATTCATAAGAGGACTTTTCCCGAATGAACTGCTCCACAGACGTGCAAACTAAATTTAAAACTAAACAGAAAGTCTGTAAACTTCAGCAGTCCATACTTGCTGCGCAGCCCGGGCAGCCTGCTCCTCGTAGATGTCCAGGTTTCTCTGCATGTGTTGGAGGGCGCCTCTGCGGGACACGGAGACGTGAGGCTCTGGGTTTAGGATGACTTTATGCTCATACACGGCTGCAATGTATGAGTCCACAACAGCCCATGTTTGACCAAAATAAACACTGACAAACACAACAAATAACATCTTGCTTCTTTTTAGAGAGAGAAATAAATGGATCCTGCACGCTGTAAACCAGAGATCAGAATCGTCCTGTGAGATAGAGCTGACTCAGCTAATGATTTAGCTGTTAATAAGTGATCAGAACATTCCTTGCGAAAGAGCACCATGTTTGTTGTGTAAGTAAGACGCGAAGCCATGTGATGTATTGTATTGACAGGACAACTCTTATTTTGAAAGTAAATGGCAGGAAGTTCAAAATACGTCACCCGGAAGTACCTTGCTAGCTAGCGCACCCTTGAATTCAATTTGAATAGCGTGCCCTTAGCAAGTCGGTTTGCCTAAAGTTGACCAATAACTTAAAAAAAAAAACCTTATTCGTTGTATGTTTGACCAGTTTATAAAAAAAAGCGATTCGCTGGTTTGTTAGCTCTTTTGATGTTTTCAATCTCTTTTAGCTGTGTTTATTAGCATTAGCACGCACGCTCTTTAAAAATGTCTACAGCCCCAGAAGCCCCTGTGTCAAAATCCAGCCAAATGTTAAAGAACTGCTGGAGCTGCAGGGTCATCTCCGGTGGAGGGTTAATCTTGTCTGGAGCGTATGTGTTTCATGCAGCCCGGAGGGTGATGCGACAAGGTGCACCTACCTCCATGGGGACGGTGGCGCAGATTACATTTGCCGCAAGTAAGTTTAACAAAACGCAGACTCCCCCCCGACGTGACTTCTGTCTCGAAATAAAAGATATTCTTCTGGATTTATCTGTCAGGTTTGGCTGCGTGGGGAATTGTCATCCTCATGGACCCGGTGGGGAAAGCGCAGAGGAAGACATGAAGACCGTAAAGAAACTGAAATGCTTTGAATGTGCTAAAATGTGGACAACAAGGTGTTGAAGTGGTCTGGAAGGAAGAGACTCATCAGCAGAAATGGCTTTGACTTGTCTTGACATCCTGTAGCTGGACCTGGTGTGCTACATCGATGGGGGGTTTTATTGTCACGACAAGAAGTCAATTCTTGTGCTTGCACTTTGCTGAGGCACCATAAATAAGCCATTTATTAAACCAATGATCTTTGTCAGAATGTCTGTAAAGGTCTGTTAGCTGTTTCCGTGTGATTACTTAAATGACTATATTGTCATTATTGTCATTGTATTTATTTACATCTTTTTTTTTTACATCACTTTCTTATGCAAGGTTCATATATTGGACTCCTCAATCATGATGTATATGTTCATTTTTAAGTTAATATGCCTCTCCCCCAAAGTACCATTTAACTGTATTAACATTTTCAACTAAAAACAAGGCAACTCAGATTATCCTAGTCACTTTTAGGTTTGTCTTGAGTTGCGAATGATATTCACTGACAATAAGTATCTTAAGCCCCAGGTGTTCAGGTGCAAGTATAACTACAAATTTAATTTTTTTTTTTTTTTTTTTTTTTTTAGATTAAACATGAAATTTAGCTGGTTGTGTTCAGGCAAGGAAAAAAAGGAGCTTTTTTAAAATAATTTTTTTTTAAATGAACAAATACTGTATTGTCAAATAGGACTGCAAATCTTTATAGAACAGCAAGGAAACAGACAAATTTTGGGTCATTTAGTCTGAGTTGCTTTTTATTAGTGTTATATTGATCTGAGCACAAGTGCTCACAAGGAAAAGTTTGATAAGCATGATGCAAAAAAACAAAGAAAAACCCAGTCATTTGTCGCGTAAAATTCTGACATTCTGATTGACTTTTTTGTAGGTTAAAGAAAAATATGAAAATAGAGTTGACAGTACATTTAGGCACACTATTAACACATACTGTACACAGATATGCACAAATTTTTCTTTATTATAGATTCATATATACTGGGGTTAAAAAAAGACGAGCCTTTCTGAATGGAGAGATGTGCATAAAGTTAAAGGTGACATCTCCATCATGTGAACGACATATCTGCCTCCCAAAAAGAGGAGCTTCAGTTCATATCCTCTTACTCAGCCAATCAGAGTCCATCAGGGCTGCTCAGTGCGAGCAAATCACAGCAGTAGAGGGAGTTGTGTCCAATGACTGTAGCAGAATGCGGCTCTGTTCAGCCAATGGAGGCAGAACTCCCGCATTTGCTACAATAAGTGCTAATTAGCAGTGATTGCATTAGTCACAGTCTTTTCTGTGAACCTGTTGGACCTATTTTAGGTTTTGGGGGTTTTTTGGGAGGGGGATGGGGTGTCTTTCCAGTTGTCAGTTCATTATAAAGATCTCCTTGCACTCAACATGACAGTCTTGAATGCATAAAACGCCACTTGTGTGTTAAAAAGACGCATTCGTTCAAGGTCTTCTCTGAATTAGCTATAGCCCCATGAGCTAATCATTGAGCTGTGACATGGAAAAATTCCCCAATCACTGCTTAATCAAATACCTAAAACCAAGAATCTGCAAGAGAGGGCAGGAGATAAGTGGAAAATACCCCCTGCACACACAAAAAAACAAACAAAAAAACAAAACAAAAAACTCAGACTTATAAAACAAGTCTGTAAAATAAACATTGTACTTTTACAACAACGGAATGTAAAGTTGTTGGGGTAAAAAGACAATTCTGGGAAGACGTCTTTCATGTTTCCTCCTATTTAAAAAGAATATGAATTACTATTTTCAGTACACATTGATTCAAAATGCACATGCATTAAAGAAAAAAAATATTGCACCAAATCAAAGACATTTTCTCTGAATAAAAGTGATTAGGGATATATCTCCATATCTCTATCTTGATTTCTTTGTAATGTTCAGTTGTGTGAAGGAGAGCTCCCCCTAGCGTGCATCTCTTGGTCAGTATATACTGTATATAGATTTAAGGCTGGTTCACTAGCTCACACTGGCACAGTTTCTGACTGAAGAGGGTTGCATCTTCATGCTAACACACACACATAGACACACCCATTTGCACAAAATTCTACATGAGCCAAATGCAGAACAGACTGGAGAGTACATTCGATATTGTGCCTTCCACAGCGACACACGCTTCAGTGTGTCCTCACAGCCTCACACTTTAGGTTGCTAAAGGTCTCTTTCCCCACATATTCAGCAGTATGAAGCACAGTAATGTTTGTAGTATCTCACTGTCACACCAGTACACACACATACACACGCTTATGAACAGCATGGGCTTTGGTCATCACAGGTTATGATAGTAGCATTAAAGGGGATGTGACCCTGTTTGTGGAGGATCTTGGGTGGTACAGGTGATGCAAAACCCTAAAGAGTGATCAAGAGAAGCACTGAGGATAGACAAATGCTGACAAGTAAAAAATAAAACCTTTCGACCCATACTTGTTCAGTCACATTTTTAGGACAGCGCCTCCACAACCCAGTGCTTTTGACATTTTTTGGTAGTTATGAAAAATAAATTCTAAATATTAAGTGCTTCTGCAGCTCAGGTGTCTACAGCATGAGGGTACGTCTGAGTACAGCTGTGTGGCTCCGACATGGAGGACTGAAGCGGGAAGGTAAGGCAAGGTGTGGGTCTATGCTATCTAGTCCTGCAGTTTAAAAACAATACAGTATTTGTGGTCTGCTCTCTGGACCACAAGAAGCAGCATTGGCTGGCCCAGAATAAAGCTTAACACAACTAAAAAGTAAAAATAAAAAAGAGGGGGGATATAGAAACTAAACAAAAAAGACTGCCACATTCAGTCTTGGTGCAAATAATAGGATTTGTAATTTTATCGCATGTGTCTGTCACAGAGTAAGAGCTGGGCAGTTTTCTCTTCCTTCAGGTCTGTCTTCACACAATTAAGTCGGATAACTGGAGTGTTTTCACCAACTTGAGTGTTTTGAGGGAAGAGGAAAGGCAGAAATCACACACACATACCTCAATGTTCACATCAACTGCTACCCCCACCATCACCCCACCCTCACTCGCAGCTCTCAAGTCTCTGTGTGTCTGGTCGGCCGTGTCCTGATGCCTCTGTCCTTTCCTGTCACCTCTTAAGTGAGGAGCATTTGAGTTTCTGGTTGTATCTGTGGATGCGTGGAGAACGGGAGTGCAGCTTGACAAAGAGCTCTGGGAATTTGTACTGAGGGAACATGGTCTCCAGGAAGCCCTCCAGGAACACGTAGGCTAGCCGTCGGTTCATGGGTTGGTACTGAAACATGTCAAAGACCCGGAGTATACCCTTTCTTGTGGTGTCTGCTCCGATGATGTGCTTCAGCTCATCTGTGGCAGACAGAAATAAAATGTTGACAAAAGAAGCATAGTTTCAAGCACTTGGGGGAAATCTGCAAGGTATTAAGGCAAGAATGACGACAGAAAATATAGTTTAATATGAATATAGAGATCTTTGCAAGAATACAATGTCAATAAGGGTAAGACAGGACATTTTAAAGAGAAATACTCTTTACCATAACAAAATATTTTGGTACAAAAGGAAAGAAAAGATGAGATGGTGATGCAGCTGCCAATGTCACCATTTTATAAAGTAATAACATTAATGTGTCTGTGTTCACCTGGCATGATGCCCAGCAGGCTGGTTTTGGCAGCTACTCGTGTCCTCATCCGGATGCACTTGTCCCGGCGGGGTGGGGTCTCAGCTAGAATACCATTGGGCCAGTATGAATCCCTAAACAGAGGTGGAAACCGATTTAAGATTTCTCAGACTGATCAAAAGCATTCATTTACTGCAACAAAAACAAAACAAAAGAGTCGTGTTTACCTGAACTTCTTAACGTAGTCCGCAACCTGCTCTGGTGACGTCATGTAATCCACATGGTCCACAATTTTCCTTCAGAACAAAGGAAGACAGAGTTAAGATATGAAGCTGATTAATCACCTCTCTTGTTTGAGGGCTGAATGTGCCTCTGACCTGTTGATAGTGTCTCCATAAGTGGCTCTTATGAGCTGCTGCAGCAGATTCTTAATATTCCTGCGCAGCCACTGGTTTTTCTCTTTGAGGTCAAACACCTCGTCCATCAGCAGCAGCATTACTCGGAGCGGGATATTATCGTCCACCTGGACATACAAAAGACAAGTTTACCATTTTACCAAAAACAGCAGAAAAAAATGATCATCCAGCAGCCAAAGTGTCCACGAACTCACATTGTCGTCAAGTTGGGCAGAAACTCGACACTGTTCTGGGTCAATGTCGGACTTGGGAAGGAGTGGAGGCACCTGAGGAGAAAATGCTGAGGTTAGATCTAACAGCACATTTAGCAGCATGAGAACTACTTACACTATTACAAAATTCTACCTTGAATATGGACTGTTTGATGTCCTGACCCAGTCTTTCTGACATGCGGCCCATGTTGTCAGAGACTTTGGTCATGCCCTCAGCCAGGCTGTCTGGCAGGGCTTTCACTGCATTGGACATATTCCTCATGGAGCTTCGCAGAGGATTTACAAATGTGTCTATCTGAAGAGGAATAAAACAAAGTTTGTAAGAATTCCTTTGGTGATTTAACATTATATCTTTATTTTTTGCCATACAAACAAATTTTTACTGCATGTTAGTGATACAGAAATCACAAAATTACAATGAAAAACGAATGTTCTTTTTTTAAAAATGCAGATACCTTCCGTGCAAACTCTCCTTTGCCCTTGCTATAGGCCTTGTTCTCTAGGAAGTCGTAGACATAGGGAATCAGAGTTGGGCAGGCCTTCACCATCTCTGGGTTTAGCAGCAACTGCAACACATGCATGCAAAATTATTTCTATGCAATCTGAATGTTCATGTCAGCGAATCCAAACTGACACCTGTAGCAGTTACCTGAAGGTAAGCATTGAGGTCCTTTTTTCTCTTTTCTAAGAAGTCTCTATCCATGTTGTTGAAGGTTTTCTTCCCTGGCAGCTTGAGAATCGACGCCAAGTTCTCAAACTAAAACAGAGCAACATTCGAAACAAGAAGTTGCTGCAGTATTTTTTTGAAAAACTTTTAGCATTTAACTATTATCTGATTACGTATTTCACCTGTTCAGTGATTCTCATGTGGAAGTCGTGGAAGTCTGAATAGCGGCGGTAGGTCTTCCAGCAGTCCTCACTGCCGTCTTGGTTGCGTCTGAACACGGTGATGGCGTACAGTGCGTATGTCTTACCATGATCGTTGCAAACCCCTGCAGCACCCCAGAAGCCGGGAAGACAAGTATCAGCTACCCCGCCCGCCAATACATCCAAAAAGGGGAGTGGAGGATGTGGGATGGGTTGATGAAAGGCGATGGAAGAAGGTACAAAGTGGTGTTGAAAGAGTAAACAAAGACAAAATATAGAGCAGAAGGTGTGGGAAAAGGAGGGCAAGTACCACAGAAGGGTAGGAACAGCAAGGGAGGGAGGAGGAAGGAAAAAGGAAGAACAAAAATATAGTGAAGGAAACAGAATGAAATAAAGAATACTGAAGCAGTGTGAAGTGAAACAAAAGACATGCAGATGAATGGAGCAAGAAGGTGAAAAGTAAAGAAAAAAGTAACATGCAGGGCAGAACTAAAAGGGGTTTACAGATATGAGTAATAAACTGGAAAAAAGTCACACATCACTCACGATGAAGTGTTACAAAAACCAGAAATCACACCAAATTTAAAAAATATTTTTAAACAAGTCGTCAGAATCTACCATGAACCTTTCAAGCTTTACTCAAATGTCTTCTAGGATTAGCATTTAGATAAATGCTGCCAACACTGAGCAAATGCTTCTGATAAAATTCAAACACACTGAGAAGCGTACCTGTGTCAGAGATGAAGGCATGTAGTTGCATAAATTCATCATGACAGGAGTTGGTCAAATCATCCAGAGACTAAAAAAAAAAAAAAAAAAGAGAAACAGCTCAGGGTAAAGTGACATTTGCCAAGAACAAAAAGCACAAAATAAATCTCCATCCAGTTCCACACTTACAGTTTAATCCAAGTCTAATGAAAAAAAAAAAAAAAGACGACTAACCAGGTTTATGCTTCCTGTAGGGGATCCGTTAAAGGATTCTCCATCACCGTCATCAGAACCTCGATAGCTTGGCTCTTTCAACATGTCCAGCTCTGCGAGCATACGCACATAGAGTGGACTCTGCTTGAAGGATGGGTAAAAGCGATCATCGCGCAGCATCATGTCATAGACCTGCAGTGTGGGCAACACTTGTTAGTAGGTATGAAAAAAGCAGCAAAAAATTCTCTACAGAGTCCATCTATGTTGCGAGGTGATGCATCTTTTCAGTACCTTCCTTTGGATTTCATCAAAAATCTCTGGCGTGGGATCGTCTGTCGTCTGTAACTTCTCTCCCAGTTTTGTTACTAATGCTTTGTCCACCTGCACCCTGGGAGACGCCTGTTAGAGAAGAGGTCATTAGGGAACCAAGTGGGCTAACAAAGAAACTGAAAATTATGAGATCAGAATTTAATTACAGACAAGACATTATGACTTAAAACGCAGTTTATCTGAGATTGTAATAATGACATCATGAAATAATTAAGGTCTGAATGCAACACCCACCTTTTCAGAGAGGTACTGCTCATAGACACCAAGTGCAGCTGCCTTCAACAGTCCTTTTGTGGCACTGGGCTGCTTCTTGCCATCTTTCTGCCAGCACTGCATGGCCTCCAGCTGCTGCTGTGCCGTCACCCTGTATCCCTCCACAGTGAGCCAGAAGAACAACTCTGCCTGAGCCCCCGCCGCCTGCATGAAGTCTGAAGCAACAGACAGACAACTTGGTCCAAATGGTGTAGGTCTACTGTTGCACTTCGGTTGTAGATTGATGCAGTCGGCGCCTTTAAAGCTTAAACTCTGGTATTTCTGTCAGCCAGAGGTATCTGGTGATCTTCCTACTACAGTAAACAACCTGCTATTGGACTCTTAAAATACTGAGGACTCTCCATGAGTTTTAAATGCACTTAGTTACAATTTAGCAGTTTTAGTAATTATATTTTTTTAAGTTAACAAATCTTAATTTAAAATTTAGAGAAGCAAGACTGCTACAATTACAGATCTAGTGGTTAAGTTTAGACTTTTGGCTCTTTTCCAGACCAGATCTGACGCAACTTGGCTTGCCTCCTAGTACGCACGCACATGCCATCGTAATCTGATCTGTAAAGTAGAGTGAGCTTTTAAAATCTCTGGCCAGGTCATGAGGGACTGAGAAGGAAAAGTCTGATGAGACTGGCTGGAGTTACACTGTCTTGTAAACAGAATAAGTTATAGATTCAAGGGAGGTTGAACAGAAACGTTGAGGAATGAGGTCTCCTGGTAACTTCAGTGAGATGTGATGTGTTTTCAGAATTACCCATGAAGAACTGCAGGGCTATGTTGTGGACAAGGATGTGATCCAGAGGGATAACACACAGCTTGCCAAAGCTGGCTGCCAGCTTCAACGCATCGACCTCCTACACAAGACAGGAAAAGGATCAGCAAAATCTGACAAAGAGCCAAACACAAAACTGACTCACTGACTTTGAAAAGCTACAGACTTGTACAGACCAAATTAATTTCAGTTTCATGTGTTAAAATTAGATTCCCCAGTATAAACATTATAAAAACAGCTGTGCAGCAGTTCTCACCTTGCCAGACTGTAGTCTCTGGATCCTGGTCTCACACACTTTCTTCACAAATAGAAGACTGTTAATCTGGTTCTTAATCACGTTGATATCTAAAGGACAAAAAGATCAGAAAATGTATGATGTGTATATATTTAGCCCAAATTCCTGTGTGTACTAACATGACATTTAAGCTTAGTCTCTGTAAGAAAAAAGTAAGAGCCCACCATCTCCAGCGGTGTCCAGGGATCGGAGATACTGCAGCTCCTCCAGCACTTTGTCTTTGACAGCTTCCAGCTCAGAGGGCTTGTCTGTTAACTTCAGGATGTTCATGAAGGCTTCATAGTTACAGCTGGAGTCCCGAATCTAGACAAAAAAAGAAACATCAAGAATTTTATTTCTGTTTATACATTGAAATAAGTTGGTTTTGCAGATGCAGGATCAATAGTTTAGATTCTAACCATCCAGATGACAAACTGGTTGATGTAGTCTGGGTCGCTCAGCTGGTTTATCAGAGGAAGTAACACACCACGCGCCAGCACCTCCTAAAATACAACAGAGTATTTTAAGGCACACTATTAAATTTACGCTACAAACATGCTGCAGGAGCTTAATCAGAATTTGGCTGGTAGCTTCAGTGTGATGAATTAAAAACACTTCTACAACGTCCTATACAGCTGAACAGAAATTTGTTGTTGCTATGCTTAATAATATCAAACTCGAACTTTTATTTAAAAAATTTATATGTGCACTTACTCTTAGAAAATATCTCATGTTCTTGTTGTGGAAATCTCCAGGAGGTAGTAACAGATACAAAAGCAACTCACACAAGTCCCGTAGAAAACCTGACACACACAAACACACAAGAAAAGTTTATGTTTTATAGTCACAGCCTAAAATGGCAACACATCCGATGGAGAACTTCTTCATGGTGGTGTGAAATGTAAGGTCAAAGAGACGGCAGGAGTTTTCACCTTCTTCATCTTTGTGAGAAGTGCACACTACATCTCGACAGATCTTCCTTTCCATCTCCACCTCGGCCTCGAAGAATGAATCAACCAGCTCGTCTGTTATATCCCCTGTTCAGAAATGATTGGTCATTATCTTTATCTGTGCCAACTTCAAACTGTCACCCAAACTTTAAAAACAAACATAAGATAAAAATTCATATGGCTATAATCATTGCTTAAGACAGTCTGAATTCATCCTGCAGGCATGATAACATGAGACAGAAATTGCGTAAGAATGTGTGCATACTTTGCTTGTCCTCCCTGTCAGCGAGGCGATCCTGGGCTTTTCTAAAGACACGTAAATGGGTGGCAAAGTCGTCCACCAGGCGAGTGGTGAAGTAAGGCTGCCAGTCCACCTCTTTGGACCTTGACACACAAACACACAACAGTACAATGTTTATAATTTGTCAGAAAATATGCACAGCAAAGATAAAGAATGTACCCGGATGTGTGTCTTGTACCGTGTGGAGAACTGGATGAGGGCATTCTGCAGCGTTTGTCTGATCTCTAGTAAGAAGGACTCGTCTTCGCTCAGAGTGTAATACCAGTACTGGATGTAGTCCCTCAGAGCAAACTGGATCACCTAAAGAGAATATAGAGGAGGAGGGGTGACTAGATTGATAAATATTTATCTTGGACTCAAATTTGTTTACATTCAATCTAGTGAAAAGAGTCGGGAGTAGAGTTACATGGCTGAAAGAAAGACAGACGCATTTCACGTACCAAAGATAAAGCTAAACGATAACAACCCAACTTACTGAATCATTTTTATCAGCTACTGTATCAACTTTAGAGAAAGGAAGCAATTTGTCCTCACGAAAGAATTTGCTCAGAAGAGTACATGTGATAAAAACAAGGCAAAGACCACATGCTTGAAAAATCAAGACAACACATCTCTTTCAGAAAGCATGATATGCAACATTGCTGTGCAAAATCTCCAGGTTCACATGCAGCTGAAATGTTAAGCATGCATTCCCAGGAAGGAGGGAAACACAGGGACACCATGGTAGACCAGTCAGCGTCATCTGACCATCACTAACTGCTGCGTCTGCACTTAACTCTGGCTCTCCATGCTGCTTTGCTGAGAACAACATGCTAAAAGGCTGGTTTTTACTGTAAGGGTTATAACCACAGGGTAGATTGTAAAGGAGGTAGAAACAAACAGGGACTACAAAGTGAAAACCACAAAGCTCATAAAAGCTGAGATTGGCAATTCAGTCATTACAATGTATTTACAAATGTGTTCAGTTGAGTTAATCACCTGCAAACTCAGAGAAAATAATTCAGTTGTGTCACAGCCTTTTCTGTTTTACTTCAGGAATATGGTGGAAACAGCTTTGACTCATGGTAAAGAAACTTTCAGTTCCACTTTTTTTTTTCCAAATCAGAAAAGTTTTAGACTTTTAGTATTTCTTATAATAGATTTTTGACAAAGAACAATTATTTTGTCTCAATATGGGATGCATCCTTATTCATTTAAAAAAGTACTTAAAAAAAGAAATCTTTTGCAAAATTAAACAATTAAACAAATACAAAATAAACTCAAACTTAAAGTCAGTAATCTACAATGAACTGGAAGTGTGTACCTTCATCATGATTATTGGCTAGTGACAGCATGATACAAACTAAAGGCCTGTTACTTTTCTTCCAGCAATTAGGATTGGTGGCATTTTCATGGCTGGATAGGTGGGGAAAAAAGCAGACACTCGACTCCAGACTAATCTTTTGACACACAAAGACAAAGAGCAACCCTTCGGGGAACACGCAGCACTGAGACTTAAGGGGATGTGCAATGTTTGATGGTGATTACTCCTGACTTGGGCCAACTGATGGGTCAGACAGTGACCTGTGAATCAGTATCCAAAAAGTCTGCCGTGTTGTCATCATGCTATCTTCTATTAGTTTCTCTCATTCACTCTTCTACCATTATCAGCTGTGAAGTGTCTTTTATGACTGACCTGTGTGTATGTGTGTCCCTCAGAGTCAGGTGAAGTGGTCAAAACAAAAATTCAAATCGTTAACTTTCTTTTACAGGCAATCCGATGCAGTCTTTAATGTCTGTTAGATAATTCTTATATTATCTAACAGTTTAAATTATCTATCTATCTAAATTGTCTATATTCAAAAAGGATTAAATTTTCAAAAGTGTATTTTGGAATGATTTATATATCCAATATGTTTGCTGAATATTTTCTAAATGATTAATGGATTTAACCCCAGTTTTATGTTTTTATTTAACATATGTTAATTTTGTGACATAGGGTCCCACTTCAGTAGACTAGATAACATACAGTATGACGGTGTAGTTGAAGGCAGGGCTACATTGTGACTGACAAGTTCAAAACACTGAGATTGTGCATACATCTCAGCTAAAACCAATATTTTATTGAAAAGTCTAAATTGAAAAAAAGTAAAACTTTGCTCGCAAATTTTCAATTTTAACATTTATGAATGCTGTCATGATCAGCATGCCTATTTACTTTCTTTAGCTCATTCTCGATGCTTCTCTTCCTTCTGTTTTTGAGTAATTTTACACTGTAGTTAAGTTGATTGTAAGTTTTGTGCATCTTGGGATTTTTCTGTTTAGGGCCACTCTAGGGCTATCTATTCCAGGGGTGGGGAACCTTGGCCCTCATCCTGCAGGTATTCCACTTGTCCGTGGTCCTACACACCTGATTCAAATCAATGAGTCTCTGTGCAGAACTTGATTGGTTGTTAGATCCATTTGATTTGAATCAGGTGTGGTGGAGTGGGGGAAATGAAAGCCTGAAGGGACACCGGCCCTTGAGGACCAGGGTTCCCCAGCACTGATCTAGTCTCTTGATTGCCTAGATTAAAGACAAGAAAAAAAAAAAATACTGTTAAAGTTCTAGCAGGAACAACAGGAAGTCGCAGTCAAAAGTACAAGACACAGACAGACACACACCTGCTGTAATGGTTCATCAATGAAACTGGAGCCAGTGAGTCTTCTGTCAATCTTTATTGGCTTCAGCTCCAGTTTCATTTCATCCAGAGTCTGAAAGAGACAAAACATCATATACCACAATAAAAGACCCAAGTAAAGCAATCAATCAAAAATGGGATAGACCTTTATGTTAACTGGCAGTCTACTGCCTTCTTCAACAACAAAAGAATTTGATTAATAAGTTTGTCAATTTATCATTATGTATCATTATACTTAGGCCAAATGGTGTCTGTGCAAGTTTATGATGTGGCCTTACCTTCAGTATACCGATCTGTGTGGGTGGCAAGTAAGAGTGCTCGCATTTTTCTAGGTGTTTCTCTGAGTTTATCTTTCCATAGAGCAAAGTGATCGCAAAGCCCCTAAAGAATAGAATTGATGTTGACAGATAGAGAAAAATAATGTTAAAATTTTGACTTAAGTTCAAACATAATGTGCGAGTTTGAAGTCTTGTTGCTCACCCTCCAATGAAGCAGAAGATATAAAAGGCCAGGTAGAATATGGCAAAAGGTCCAAAGGTGACAAGGAACAGCACAACTCCAAGACCCCCCCATCCCCAGATGGACAGACTGGCCTAAAACATACAAAGAAGAAAAAAATCGTAATGCTACATAGGTAGTTTATAATGAATTAGATTTCCAAAATCTTAAATGGGAAGATCCTAGACATTACTTATGTACCTAAGAGTGGAGAGAGGAGATTTGATCAGTCGAGGCATTAGTTAAATCAACATGACAGCAGCTTTACTTCAGGAAGGTGAAGCGCTGAACGAAACAAAGCAATAATTCCTGTAACATTGAGACAAACTACTGCAATACCATAAATGATCAAAACCATTAACACAGCAAAACCAAGATCTGCCATCTACTAAAACCAGTGATTCTATACCAAACCACACTGGAGACAGTATTCTAGGGAAGTTATCCAATGCTCAGCATCGTAACAAATCTTCACCGCAGAAAGTAATATAATTTGTTAGAGGGGACATTCAGCAAATAATCCAGATCTGAAAAGGATTTTTCTCTATCCTGACAGTGACTGGAGACTTGTGTTTCACACACAAGGCCATTTGAAACCAATCTGAGTGATCTTCCTGATCATATTGCCCATATGCATTACACAAATGAAAGTTTATAAACAAAGGCAACAACATTTAATATCCAGTAATGTAAACTCAATATGTACTGTGGATTTAATAAAGAACCACATTGGTGGTTTTGTGCGTGCACACAATTTAGACTCTCAAGAAGCTCTCAAAATCTCAGCTGTTGACTGATTTCTTGGCAGAAAAAGAGCTTCATTTAATCATCACAATAAAGAGAAGTAAACCCAAATGGATTTGCCTGCATATTTAACTGTGATTTATATGGAGACTGGACAGAACAGTGTGGTGGGGTCTTTGGTCTGGGCCCTGATGCAGCAGCTGATGGTTTCTGCAGTGCTATACTTAGACAAATCACCAAAGATGTGCTGGACATGCAAGTCATTCAACAATGCCAACTTGGTAATGTCTGCAGAAATGCCCAGAAATGCATGGATTGCTGCAACTATGCACCCACACAGATAGAGTCCAATAAAGGCCCTAGGTGTTGTACACAATTTAATCTCAAGAGATGCTTAATTGATGTGTCTGGTAGCATTTAATATCTTAAGAAGTAATAATTAATCCTAAATGGTATTGATAAAATAATAATAAAGAAATGAAAAAGCAGGTAGAATATACATTTTATCCTCTCTCTAAGCAGCGAGTCATTACAATACAGGAGTTAATAAATCCGCAGGGTGTTGTTCATAATAGAAAACATACAATGTAAAGGGCTTTGAGCATACCGGTAAACTCATTTCTAACCTCTATGGTTATTCATAATATTTTACAAAAATAAAAATTAATAAGGGCAGTGTGCAATTCTATGTTCATCCATGTTCACATGCGCATATTTATATTCATTAAAACATCCTTCACTGAATGAATAATGAAATCAAAACAAGGTGGTGACATCCAGCTCTTTTTTAACTCATCTGGTTTTCAAAGAAAATCAAATATAAACTACTGGGTGAAAGATAAAATATCAACCACAGAGCAGAAAAAAAAAAAAAAAAAAAAAACGTCACAGGAAGAGATAAGTTAAAATGACACACAATGTGTGTTGTCTTGTTCAAGGAGTATCAGACAAAAACTCTGTGTGCGTGTGCATATTCGTGTGTCACATCCTATGATTTTCCTGTTATTGTCAGTGCAGGAAACCAAGCTCTTGTTTCCAGTTATAACAACTCTGTCCCTCTTATCCATGTAAATTATTCTATTCTTTACAGCCTCATACTAAAATGTTAAGCTTTTCTTCTAACATCTCTGGAGTTTGTGTAAAAACAGGAAGAATATGGGAAGGATGACTGTCAGCGCATGCTAAAACTTGACTTTACTGTGGCATCTTCATAAGAGCTGACACATGGATGACCTTAAACCAGGCCATGCACACCTTAGCAAAGTAAGCCAGTACGTTTTTGCAAATCACATTAACATACATGAAAAAAACACTACTTAGTTATCTGCAACAGAATAGTCCCAAACTAAGTATATGAAGCTCCATTGCATGGACTTGCTGGCAAACGTGATGATCAGTGGTGATGATCTTTGGCTGCCCTACATTCACATTTGAGTTCCTAAGATTCTCTGCTGATGGAGCCAGATAGGACCAGACAGAACTTCCTCAGGACACTGACCCATTATTCTCAATGCCACAGTGAGCTATGGCCAATCGGATGACACACATTAGACAAGCTGCCAACTATGTCACATTTAGAAACACAGCTCAGTCAGTTTACTATGTATAGCACGAGCATTAGTTGCTCATGCACAGGCTACTGAAAATCAAAGCGAATCAAACTGCTACTGAAACATAGACATTTCTGAAAGAGACTACACCAACATGCATACAGAATTGCTGTAAAAAAATAACTTGACAGGTAATGGTGGTCTACATTTTAAAAGGCAATATTTGCAATCCATCTTCACGATCATCACATCAACGGCAATTTAATTCACAGTTCCCAACAAATAAAAAGAAAAGAAAAGAAAAAAACTGATGATGGTTCGGTTGTCAGTGAAGAGGCCTGCCCTCCCTGCCACTCACAGCAAACCCAAAGCCAAGTAGACGGATCAAGAAAAGGCAACTGAGCCGGTTTTAAAGATGTGGGTCAGTACACTAGCAGAACAGCAGCATCTCCGAACAGTTCTTTTACATACACTTTACAAAGGGCTCACCAATTTCATTATGAATCACATTGCAGTTTTTATTTTTGTCCAAATTTTACAATAACTGGATATGGATACTACATTTAGGATAAATGGTACCAAAGTTTATCTGTTCTTGACACACATTATGAAAAACAAAATTATGTACATATTCATGTAAACATTAAAGTGCTGACAACCACTAAAAGCCTGAAGGTTGTGAAGTTTTTGTATCATGTCAACAGAATGTGTCTGAACTGGCTAGACTACTGTCTCCATCTCATGTCTTATCTTTCTATGAGAAAGTCACTGATAGCAGTGCTGGAAGAGAAAAGGAGCTTGCCAATGCAAAAGATCATTATTATAGTTTATCTAAAGGGGAAAAATGGTATTAAAAAAAATAATATATTGCTTTCCGCAAAGTATGACTATCTAAAATAGACTGCAATGTCCTGAACAGGCAATGCCAATCTACTATAATGCATCAGCCACACTGCTGTCACCATTTAAAAGAAAATTTAATCAAATGTTCATGCAAACGCTGATCAAATGACATAATATAATAAATACAGGTTCATAAACTTTCACCAATTTAGTATCCATACAGAACAGGCACTTAATCCACTTTTACAAATGTTCAAAAAGTTTAGCAAGTTCAGGCAGACATCACATTTATCACCAATAGGTACCAACAGGTGGCTTTTTTGTGCACTCACTCACACAAGCTAACAGAAACATAATGAAGTGTTCTGTTCTCTGACAGGAAAGTGTGTCAAGACTGGGTATAAAAGGTGTATCCACCAAAACTTTGCTCTTTTAAGGCAAGGATAGGCCATGGCTCATCATTTTGCACCAACAGTCAGAAAATCATCAATACAGTAATTCTCAAAGAATATTTCAAAGCCAAGATAGCAAATAACACTGCTCTTTCAACATCTGATGTACGTAATGATATGAGACTCTTAGTGTTCTAAGGCCAAGGCATGAAAGCCACTTGTGATGTTCAGGCCGTGGGTAAGAAAATGTCCTCCAACCATGATCAATATAGCCACATGAGATCGGGGCAACTTTGATAAATTGTTTTTACTCAACAGTCAACTCCTGCTTGAAAGTATTGTTACAGAAGAAGGAATATATCAACAACTCAGAAATGTATCTGAGTTTACACAAGATCCTTTCACATGAACAGAAAAACAGTGGACACATATTGTTCGAGAGGAGCCCAGGTTTCTGCTGCTTTTAGGAAAAATTAATGTTGGGTTCTACCTGCTTAAGATAAGACAGACTAGGCTGTTGTCAACAAAATGGACATAATTGGATATGATATGGAGGTGTATCACTTCCTAATCCATGGCTGACTTTTCCACATGTGAGGGTATCATTGATACAGACACATACAGGGCTTTCCACAAGTGTCGGTCCAGCCGGCTACTTGTTTATAATCAGGACCGGAGAAGTCTGGCTCTGGCCTGGATATGATTCTGGCCGGGATATGATTCTGGTTATATGCCATCCTGGCTGGCTACACTGTGTCTCTGTGGAAAGCCCTGCACATATATTGGAATTTTGGAGAGATATGTCAAGATCAAGGAAACATCTTTTTCTGGGAGGCAAGTGGTTATACCTGACCTAATTCTGAACAACTTATTACAGTTTGGCTGTTGGGCTGTGCGATATATCAATTATTAATTTTGATTTTAGCTCCAAACAATCACAAAAAAGGTGATAAACAAAATATAATTATTAGTTGACTTTCCACAGATCGGATCGGTTTGAGCGGATCGGCCGATATTTCACATTTTTTTTCAAATTTTCTGATCGGCCCGTAACTCTTCATTCACCAATCCGATCAATGACTTCATTGTCATTTTGAATCTGCTCCGGTAAAACTCTAATTTACACCAATTAAACTTAGAAAACAAACAAACAAAGCAGAATAGACACATCTCACTAGTATGGGTTTTAAGTCTTCGTAGCGTTTTTGTTGTGAGCTCTGTCACTATGTGCTGGACAATCAAGTTTTTACAGTCCAGAATACGCCACACGTAAAGGATGGCGACGTCGGTTGCAAACAAGGTACGCAAACATGTCGGCGGTCTGGAGACCTGTTATTTACAGTCTCTGATGGAGACACAGGGACAAATACTTGTGCTGCAACAGCTTAAGGTAAACTGTTGTTTGCGGAAATGCACAGGAAATGTGCTGTGTCCTTTCAGTCAAAGAACTCTGTAGTCCTCCTATAGCGGAGACCTCCAGTGTCGAGCGTTTCGGCCGCCTCGAGCTCCTCACGTGCTGCAGCAAGTATGTACACAAACGCTCCTGACGCTGACGCATGCGTCCACAGCAAGTATATTCCAGCCCTACAGTGGCGATACTGGACTAAGTGAGGTGCACCAGGTGGTTCATTCTCACATTGAGGCCTTCTAAGGGAACACAGTCACTCCATAAGTTTGACCACTAATATGACGGTCATCAGATGTGAGCCCTAACTTTTGAAGCAGCATTACTGCCTTCATTTGCATTGACTGTAAATAATTTTAGTTAGGACTGTTTAAGTTAAGCCTATTATTTGTGCCACTGTCTCAAATTATTTAGGTTTCTCCTGATTAAATCTGAAAGCCCATTAGAGGTTATTGATGTTTAATCTTTTCATCTCAGTCATTTCAGGACAAAAAATGTTAACAAAAATCCTTTTTATGATACTCAGTAAACTGTATAAATACAGGTAAATGAGCTATTTAAATAGATACATTTGCTTCCTCACATGATCGGATTGGTGATCGTTTTTTAAAACTCTGATCGGTGATTGGCCCCAAAACCTGATCATGTAAAGCCTAATTATTAGTAAAATAACGTTCCAAGACGTGACGTGTGCTTCTGCTGCTTCTAAAGATGCATCCAGGCATATCCCAGGAGAAGATCCTCCACCATTATTGCAGACACCATTGCCAACTTAGCAACTCTCTTGCTTTATTTAGCAAGTATTCAGACCATCCTCGCAATTTTTTTTTCAAAAAACAACTGACGGCAAATCTAGCAACTTCTTTGGGTGTTATTGGGGCCTTATGGAAACTGACATGAAAGCAAGCATCACTCTCTCTCTTCTTAATGAGCAGCAGCGCCACACTGCTAACGTGGGCTCCTTCTCGTTCCAAAGCACCCACAGGAGGCCCGGTGGCCAGCCCTCCCAGCTGGAGTCAGACCTGGACATGATCACCTCTGCTCTGGTCCTGGCTTATGTAACATCCAGGGTGAATGCACTGTTTTGGCACATACAATGAGTAATTTTGTTAAATAATCGTGATTTTGATATTGACCAATAATTATCACCATTGTTGTTGTTTTTTTGTTTTTTTTTTCCATAGTCAAGTAGACGCATCATTGTGTGCTTAACTGAAGCCTCCAGCCAAGGGGAGTGGGTAGCCTAGTGGTAGCGTCGTGGGCTTTGAATCTGCTCCGGTAAAACTCTCATTCACACCGATAAAACTTAAAAAACAAACAAAGCAGAATAGACACGTCTCACTAGTATGTGTTTTATGTCTTTGTGGCGTTTTTGTCGTGAGCTCTGTCACTATGTGCTGGACAATAAAGGATGGATTGACAATATTTTTCAATCCAGAATACACCACACGTAAAGGATGGCGACGTCAGTTGCAAACAAGGTAAGCAAACATGTCAGCGGCATGGAGACCTGTTATTTAGTTTTTGATACAGACACATGACAAACACTCGTGCTGCAACGGTTTGCAGGGGTGTCCAGCTCCGGTCCCCGACAGCCACAATCCTGCAGGTTTTCCATGTCTCCCTGCTCCAACACACACCTGACTCAAAATTGTGCAGAACTTCATAGGATGTTAGATTCACTTAATTTGAGTCAGCTGTGCTAATGCAAGGAGGTATGGAAAACCGTCAGGACAGCGGCCCTTGAGAACCGAATTTGGACCCCCCTGGTTTAAGGTAAACTGTTGTTTGCGGAAATGCACAGGAAATGGTCTGCCTTTTCAGTCAAAGAGCTGCGTAGTCCTCCTAGGGGAGACCTCCAGTATTGAGCGTTTCAGTGTCAGTGTCCTGACACTGACACCGACACTGACGCATGCGTCCATTAGAGGTTATTGATGTTTAACCTTTTCATCTCAGTCAGTTCAGGATAAAAAATGTAAACAAAATGTAAAAAAATCCTTTTATGATACTCAGTAAACTGTATAAATAGGCTACGGGTAAACACGTTATTTAAAGGGACTTGAGGCAAGATTAAGAAATAAGACTCTCAACTGCCGCTGTGGGTAACTGCAGCCATGAGCTAAGCCATCATGGGAGCATACACAAACTGAAGCTTTAACGTTGCTTACTACGCTGATAGTCTTTTTCTCAGTAGCAACACTTTATAGTGTCTTTCAGTTGATCTAGATCGTTTGCTGACGGCAGAAGAATCCATAACGTGATGTATCTGATATGCGAGTACATAATTTTGACACACACATTATATACAGCTGTGTGAAAATTTTTTTCGCCCCCTTCCTAATTTCGTACTTTTTTGCATGTTAATCACACTTAAATGTTTCAGATCAACAAATTTTGATGCGAGTCAAAGATAACACAAGTAAACAGAAAATGCAGTTTTTGAATATTGTTATTAGTGAGGTGGGGAAAAAATCCAAACCTCCATGGTCCTGTGTGAAAAAGTGATTGCCCCCCTGTAAAAACATAAATTAACTGTGGTTTATCACATCTTTGGAAAGCTGAGTTCAATTTCTCTAGCCACACCAAGGCCGGATTACTGCCACACCTATTCTCAATCAAGAAATCACTTAAATAGGACCTGCCTGACGAAGTTAAGTAGACCAAAAAGATCCTCAAAAGCTAGACATCATGTTGCGGTCCAAAATAAATTCAGCAAAAAATGAGAAACAAAGTAATTGAGATCTACCAGTCTGAAAAAGGTTACAAAGCCATTTCTAAAGCTTTGGGACTCCAGCAAACCACAGTGAGAGCCATTATCCACAAATGGTGAAAACATGGAATAGTGGTGAACCTTCCCAGGAGTGGCCGACCGACCAAAATTACCCCAAGAGCACAACGACGACTCATCCAAGAGGTCACAAAAGACCCCAGAACAACATCCAAGAACTGCAGGCCTCACTTGACTCAATTAAGGTCAGTGTTCATGACTTCACCATAAGAAAGAGACTGGGCAAAAATGGCCTGCATGGCAGAGTTCCAAGATCAAAACCACTGCTGAGCAAAAAGAACATAAAGGCTCAACTCAAGATGCCAGACAGCATTTTGATGATCCCAAAGACTTTTGGGAAATAAGTGTGGACTGACGAGACCAAAGCTGAACTTTTTGGAAGGTGTAGGTCCCATTACATATGGCGTAAAAGTAACACGGCATTTCAGAAAAGGAACATCATACCAAAAGTAAAATATGGTGGTTTTAGCGTGATGACCTGGGGCTGTTTAGCTGCTTCAGGACCTGGAAGACTTAATGTGGTAAATGGAACCATGAATTTTGCTGTCTACCAAAAAATCCTGAAGGAGAACTTGGGTTCTGCAGCAGGACAATGATCCAGAACACACCAGCAAGTCCACCTCTGAATGGCTTAAGAACAACAAAATGAAGACTTTGAAGTGGCCTAGACAAAGTCCTGACCTGAATTCCATTGAGATGCTGTGGCATGACCTTAAAAAGGCGGTTCAAGCTGGAAAACCCTCCAATGTGGCTGAATTACGACAATTCTGCAAAGATGAGTGGAACAAAATTCCTCCACAGCACTGTAGAAGACTCATTGCCAGTTATCACAAACAAACATATTAGGTTTCGGGGGCAATCACTTTTTCACACAGGGCCATCTTCATTTAAAACTGCATTTTCTGTTTAACTGTGTTATCTTTGTCTCACATTTAAATTTGTTTGATGATCTGAAACATTTAAGTGTGACGAACATGCAAAAAAGTAAGAAATTAGGAAGGGGGCAAAAACTTTTTCACACAGCTGTACATATATATATACGTCACACACACACACACACACACACACACAACTCACAAAAAGTTAGGGATATTTAACTTTCAGTTATAATTTCAGGAAAATATAAAATGTTCATATTTAACCATTGAACAATGTACATGTGCATCTAAAAATTTAGAAAAAGTGCGTATGTGTGTGTGTATGATACACACAAATAATATATTGCAATATATATCGTTACCATATGTTTCACATTACACCGCAATATAGATTTGAAGCCATATCACCCAGCACTATGTTCAAGTTTGACCAATCAGCTACACAAACTGGAAGAACTCACAAACATGTCTTTGCCAGTGATGTTGATAGGTTCGTGTCCTGCGTCCCTGACGCATTAAAATCTGAAAGGTCGCAGGAAACTACCATCCATGTGTCCCAGGGATGCAACACATTTCCCATTAAAAACAACACATTCTGAACAACTCCTGTTTATAAAATCACTGTAACTACCTAAAGAAACATTATTTTTACCCATGGACGTCATTACTTTAGAGGGGCCCAGCAAAAATGTCTTGTAACAAAGCCCACCTGGACTCCGTAGTTATCATTATATTATGCTGATGCCAAATAGTTATTTTCGAGATGTCCCTGAACACAGCACAGCTCTGTGCATCTCACCTTGAGTTTTGTTTTAATGTAATCAGTTACAAGGCCGTTTTAAATCGCCTTCTTCTGACGGTTTAGTGTTCATGGATGTCGTTGCCTAGTTTAATGTTTGCTTGGAGCACCATGCACGAAAGTTTGGCCCTGCAAGCCCTAGCAGCTGGATAAGCGATTCATCCCAAAGTGATCTACTCCAACAACAGTTGCACCTGCGCATAACATGGCGACCGTGTCTGTCCGTGGTTGAAATGTAAGGAGTTTTTCTTTTTTTCCTCTCAGAAGAAAGTAAGTCATCTTTCCTGCTGGTTGTACAATTCAGATAAATCCAGCAACTCAACAAATGAAAACAAAGGCTGATCATTGATAAAATTGTGTCCTTGTGATAAATAAATCCTTCCTTATCCTGTTAAATTGTTCACATGATGCTAAGTTCTGTTTAAATCTGGATACATCTGCACCTTACCTGATGGCCTACTGCATTTCTGATAAAAGTTGGGGAAAAAGTGTTTTCCTGATTTTTTTTTTTTTTTTTTGCATGTTTGTCACACTTAAATGTTTCAGATCAAACAAATTTCAATATCAGACAAAGATAACACAAGTAAACAGAAAATGCAGTTTTAAATGAAGATGGCCCTGTGTGAAAAAGTGATTGCCTAAACCTAATAACTGGTTGGGCCACCCTTAGCAGCAACAACTGCAATCAAGTGTTTGCAATAACTTCCAATGAGTCTTCTACAGCGCTGTGGAGGAATTTTGGTCCACTCATCTTTGCAGAATTGTCGTAATTCAGCCACATTGGAGGATTTTCGAGCATGAACTGCCTTTTTAAGGTCATGCCACAGCATCTCAATCGGATCCAGGTTGGGACTTTGAGTAGGCCACTCCAAAGTCTTCATTTTGTTTATCTTAAGCCATTCAGAGGTGGACTTGCTGGTGTGTTTTGGATCATTGTCCTGCTGCAGAACCCAAGTGTGCTTCAGCTTGAGGTCACCAACAGATGTCCGGACATTCTCCTTCAGGATTTTTTGGTAGACAGCAGAATTCATGGTTCATTTACCACAGAAAGTCTTCCAAGCCCTGAGGCAGCAATATAGCCCCAGACCATCACACTACCACCACCATATTTTACTGTTCCTATGATGTTCCTTTTCTGAAATGCCGTGTTACTTTTACGCCAGATGCAATGGGGCCTACACCTTTAAAAAAGTTCAAATTTGTCTCGTCAGTCCATACTTATTTCCCAAAAGTCTTTGGGATCATCAAGATGCTTTGTAGCAAAACTGAGACGGGCCTTTATGTCCTTTTTGCTCAGCAGTGGTTTTTGCCTTGGAACTCTGTCATGCAGGCCATTTTTGCCCAGTCTCTTTCTTATGGTGGAGTCATGAACACTGACCTTAATTGAGGCAAGTGAGGCCTGCAGTTCTTTGGATATTGTTCTGGGGTCTTTTGTGACCTCTTGGATGAGTTTTCGCTGTGCTCTTGGGGTAATTTTTGTCAGAAGGCCAATCCTGGGAAGGTTCACCACTGTTCCATGTTTTCACAATTTGTGGATAATGGCTCTCACTGTGGTTCACTGGAGTCCCAAAGCTTTAGAAATGGCTTTGTAACCTTTTCCAGACTGATAGATCTCAATTATTTTGTTTCTCATTTTTTGCTGAATTTCTTTGTATCGCAGCACGATGTCTAGCTTTTGAGAATCTCTTCGGTCTACTTCACTTTGTCAGGCAGGTCCTATTTAAGTGATTTCTTGATTGAGAACAGGTGTGGTATTAATCTGGCCTGGGTGTGGCTAGAGAAATTGAACTCAGCTTTCCAAAGATGTGATAAACCACAGTTAATTTATGTTTTAACAGAGGGCGCAATCACTTTTTTCACACAGGGCCATCGAGGTTTGGAAATCAGGAAGGGGGCAAACACTTTTTCACACAACTGTACATTATTGCTTACAGATTGTTTCAGCAAGAGCACAGCTTGGTCATGGCAGTCCATGCCTCAAAGGCTTCATATATAAAAGAATTTTAAAATGATGCTTTTTCCAATTAAAAAAGAACTGGAGGAGAAAGTTTTGCTTTTAACTGGCTTCGTGACTTCCCCACTACCTGATGGAGAAATCATTGTACCGTATGTTATTTTATGAGAAATAAGCCCCTCCTGTAATTTAATCCTAGAGGTATTTGATTTATATATGCCGTTCACTGACAGTTGTTTTGTAATGAACCTTTTACATTTGTGTAATTTCATATACGAACACGAATGTCATTGATTATAACCACCATACAACCAGCAATGGAGTTAAACACTACAAATGGAAAAAAAAGAATATAAGAAACAGATGGAAATACTTAAAAAGAAAATAAATAAATAACTGGGGACCCATTGAATTTCCCACTCAAATCATCACCTGTGGGCCCCAGGGACTCACTACATTGAAAACCTATCAACATCACTGCTTTGCATAGAAATTTAAGAGAAAAACAAGGGCAACTTTTAAATGTAATGGAAACATTAAACAGTCATCCCCTGAAAAAGTAGCTGAATCAGCTTAAATTCAACTTGTCTGCCATCAGCTGTCCTAGTGAGCAGCACTGAATGTGGAGGCTATCAGTCAGGCTGTGTGTTCAGACAGTAGAAACTTGGCTCTGGTGGAAGGGATGATAACTGACACTCCTGAGTCATTACAGCTTACACAGGGTTTAAAACATGAACCATCTGTTCCAGTGATTAACACCAAAGCCCATCGGGGATGCACACATCGAAACATCTAGGCAGCTTCTTACGCAACCACAATGAAAAGACAAACATAGACACAAGCGTCACTTCATTGGAAGCATGTAGCACAGTCTAGATATCTTTAAATACATTACAATTTGTTTAAAGCCAAACAATAAAATATATGTACCGCTGACCCAGAGTCCCAGACTAATTAATACAGTGATCAAAAATGAAAATACCAAGGTTCAAGTACAGAAACATTTATTGTTAATCCTTTTTCACTTAAAAATACACTATAAATTTGTATCTTTTAATCTGTTTATTTGTGTCATTTAAAAAAAATCTGGAAGCTAATTATACATCATTAAATAAATCTATACATCAATTTATTACTCTAAGTTTTTTTTCCACTGTTACTAAAAAAGGTTACAGTAGTAATAGTGTGAACATGCATGATCTAAATGATGAAAAGCAAACAATACAACATAAAGAGAGTCTTGAGGAATGCTTCCTCTTTGGATGTTTTTCACTTTAGTGACACTTAGACATGCAATTATAGCCTCTTATTTCCTAAATTCCCTGGTACAGATTAAAAATAAACCCCTCCATCCTAATCTGTGCATAAATAGACACTCGTGTGAGGGAGAAACTATGAAAAGGTAGATTTCTATTTATGTGACTCAAGCGAGTCCACAAGTACTTTGCTGGAACCCTGCTATGTGATGTGACTGGGTGAAAGGTTAATTCAGTTCACTGAAGCTCTCCTGTGGGAAATCCATGGTTAATACTTGAGGAGGAGAAAGTACTTAGGGCTGACTGATCATGGTGGCTTAATCCAACAAGACCACCACAACAAAAAGCACTACATTAACTTTATGATTAAATATCATGAACAAACAAGGTTTATGACTAAATGGTGACTTGATGGTATGATTTAAATTTCAAAAAGGGAAAATGAGACAGATACAAAAAAGCACACATTACATTATTTCTAAGCTTTTAGAAATCGGCTTTAAATTCACTAGTTGTGGCCTTTTTTGTCCCCGATATTAAAAATATATCGATTAAATGAAGTGACATGACATCTATGATATTTATGACTGGCAGTGTGCAGCTGTAATTGTTTTACTCAAACAAAAACTACTTTAACAAAATATACAGTAACTGAATCATTTACTCAGTGATGCAATCTTATGTTTAGGTTGGTTGAAATCTCACCAGCGTATTAAACCTGAACCATTATCTGATGGTGGTCTGCTGTTTGCACTAAAATCAGCGATAGACCATAGAAGTAATTCAGATGGGCAGAGGAGCCACTTTTTTTTGCCATATTTTTTGCCCAGTTTGTTCTGGCTAGCTTCCTTAAGTTGTACACTGTCACCATGTAGTAGATGAAGTGAGCCCCCATGCCTGAAACTGCCCCCAAAAACTGCACCAAGAGTAAGGTGAGTCTTTTAAACTTACTCTTGGGTACGAGGGGATTTATTTTATTTTATTATATTTTATGTTAGCTCATCCAAGATGCCAACAAGCTAACAGAAATCAGCTGTAAACACAAGCAACAAGGGGTTGCACATCCCTTGCCTTTGCAAAGTTTAGCAACTTTCCCAATTTAAAGTCAAATGATACATAAAATAAAGCAAAATTCAATCATGACTAATGACAAATCTAATTTAAGTCCTACATGTGGGCTGCACTCTGTCCCATCATGACCTAGACAGACTGTGGATATATCTGGATACAAAAAACAGGTCTGAACAAGCCTTAATTCTTGAGAGCTGTCAGCCTGTTTGGCAGGGCAACCACCTCTAATGAGTGGAGGAAGGGAGGAGAGGTGTACTAGATGACAAGCAGTCCTGATGTGACAGCATGCTGGCCTAAATGTCTACCAAGCTTTGATTAAGACAGTTTAATGAGGTTTAGCCAGGGGTGTAAAGTACCATTAACATCCAAACAACACAAAATAGCAACTCAGCTTTGAAAAGGTAAATTAATCAAGCTTTATAAGCAGGCAGAATGACAGAAGTAACTCTCAGCTAGGTCCATCACTGTTAGCACCTGAGTGCAAACCTGCAATCATTTTACACAACAAGATTATTTCAATTTACAACTGGATGAAACAAACAGAAATAACAAGTTCCCTTTGCAATTTCAACATATTTTTTTAAACATTTGCAAACTGTTTTTCTGGTATGGTTAAATGGGACCAACTGGTTACAACCAAAATAATTTTGATGACCATCCACTTCTATTAGATATATGGAATTAAATCACAAAACTAAACACCTCAAAAACTCTGTAAACACAATGTGGTTTCAAGACTAATTATATGAAGAATTCAATAACAGAAAGTAGACGATTATTTGGAATGGCATAAAAAAATGCCAGTGGCCAAAAAAGCACTACTGGTCTACATGTACAGACATGAAGTGAACAAACACATATAAATGCCATCAAATTATCATTTTAAATCCCCTATTGTAAGAGATGTACTTGGTGTCAATAGTAGCGCAATAACACCAACCACAGAGAAAATAATTAACTTTTCCTATGGCAAGAAAAATATTGAACGTCTCTACATTAAATGAAAATGAATCATGTTTATTAGACATAAAGAATGAAGTTCAGCAGCAGCTCCAAAAACACTGTGTGATAGATGAGGCTTTTCAGTAACCAAAGCTGATAATTTACATGGCCCATGTATAACGATAACATCATGGTGCCGTACAACATCTGATGAAACACTGCAATTAAATACAAATAAGACCAAACTGCTTTAAGGGCTATAGTAAGATGAATGTTTATGTAACACTTTGATGTCTGCATTAAAGTAGTCATATGCACTCTGTCTGCAGGGTGCTTATTTCAAACACAAATGAATCAGCTTAACAGATGTCCTGAGGCTATCAAAACACTGTCCCACACCAGACAGACTGACGAGGCTGTTTCTGTCTCGGGCTTCTGAACCCATTTTTATCAAATACTGCCCATGTGAAATGTTAAACCAAAAGCTCAATCACTGTAATGCTTCTTTGTGACCACCACAAACCTGCTGAAGAGGTGCTACCTGGAGCTCAGGTGAAGTGCACTGCACACTGTTTGCTTGTCAGTTGATATGGACAGTAACTTGAGTCTGTTTGTTTAAAGTCAGGAAGGAAACAAGCTTGCGTCACGTGAGAATTGTAACAAAACTACAGGTCATTACAAGTCATGCTGAAAATCTCTGCACCCTCAGACCAACAACACTGCACCCTGTACACACTTTATTTCAAGACGAGCTTGTTTTAAGTAATTGTCCTGGGTCTCACATGAGAGGGAAACTACTCTGCCTGACAAGTATTGCTAAAACCAGCTCCAAAGGGCAGCCGTTTATGAATGTCCCAGACTTTAAACCAAGCAAACGTACACGAAGGGAGAAAAAAACAAAAACCCATACTATTACTATTATTTCCTGCTCATTGTGGTTAACAACACCGTTGTATGACTATGACAGTTTGGTAAGCAATGACCCCACAACTGCACTGATTATCGGCATTCTTTCGCGGTCGTATTTAGCTTCTGTTGACGTGAACCCTGCTAACGCCCAGCTCACCTGTATTTGTTGTATTGTAGAAATTCGCCGTTGAGGGAACCTACTCATAATCTAAACGCACACTACTGACATTGCCTATGTTCAGCTAATTCCAGCGCAGTGTTGACAGTGCGGATATCCTAATTCCACGTATTAACTTCGTGTTAACTGCGTAATCCGGGGATGACAGCCACTTATAGCTGACAGCCTCTCTGAAAACACAGCGGCTGCGTGCCGTCCTCTCCCTCGTCTGTCAGGCTCTGTGTTTACCTGCCGGGCTACGCTAGGGCGCTAGCTGCTTCAAGCTAACTAGCCATGTCCACCACTGGAAAACAAACTACTGTAACGACACACACGTCTGTCTCACCTGTGCTAACTTACCTCTGCAAACATGGTCTTAAAGGCTGCGTGTGCGGTGGTCCTGGCTAACCCCACCACATTGTAACACGCGAAGTTGTGGTTAATTTCTCCGTTAAAAGCGGTCGTATTGCCAACCTCCGTACTCTCTTCGGAGCGTCGCCATGTTTGCAAGGTTTACGTCTTAGGTGCCCCGTCTCTGGACGTCGGCACGCTATTGGCTTAGAGACGATGACGCTGTATGCCGCGATAATCATGATTGACTGACCTAAATAACAAATTTTGGACACCCCTTCACGGATATTATTGAATTCGATTACAATTAAACTATAGGACCATTAAGCAAATCATCATTCAACCTCTCACCTCTAGAAAGTAAAGAAAACCAAATCCAAACAAACAAATAGTAAAAATGTGTTTTTATTTTTGTCACAATTTGCATTGTGTTTGGCAGCCTATTGCGATCAGGTCAAATTACCCGAAAATGTATATTTTGAATGAATGAATGAATGAATACATACATAAATAAACATATCTATATCTGATAAGAAAATAGTCCATAATTTCAATAATGAAAAAAAAGAACAGTTGGAAAATAAATTGAACATTGCCACATTTTGAAGCTGCAGAAAAAAATCGTTTTCTTTCAAACGTTTAATAAAATGCTTTATGTATTTTCTGCATTTAAAGTTGTTCACATCAGATTATCCTTACAAAGTCATACTGAGCCATTCTAAATCCAACATGTAGGATGCCAGTTCCCCCGTTTTTGATGCTATTATCTAATCAAAGACTACAAAGCATGGTTGTTCTGGAAATTCAAGAGTACTTACTGAAAATATTCACTTATCTGTTTAACAAAAAGTAACAAACACAACATATAAAAATTGCAGTGAAAGAATTTGAATTAAAATATAGGCTAATTTACTGATTCTTCTCTGGAAATAATTTGGTCATATTTTGAAGTTGTGACTCAGACAGTACTCAGTTTTAAAAACTCCCCCTTGCTTATACGCATGTAACATGTAAATCCATGATTAGCCTTACTATAAGTCAAGCTCAATTGCAACCATTATGACAATACCATTCTGCTTGCAATATCTCCATAAAGTGTCTGCACCCCCCCCCCCCCCTTTTTTTTTTTTTTTTTTTTTTTTAAGGGCAGAGTCTGTCTTTCTAGAGGAGTTTCCTTGAATTTGTGGTAATGATTAGTTTTCACTTAGTTCCTCTATCACTGCATGTGCATGCCTTATGCATCTCCTTACCAGAGGCTGCCTGCAAACCTAGCGGTAATGCATAATTTATTGACCCTGCTGGACCTTCATTAACCTGAGCTACACTTTACATGGCCTGCCAAACAGAGAGGAGTGAGTAAGTGGGGTAAAGACCAAGGCAGACAAAAGAAGCTCCAGAGTGACAGAAAATGATTGCTTGCTACCACAGAGATCTCTGTATTGTGCTTGGTTACAATACCTGTCTCAAAGTGGACAAAGCTCTAGTCGAGTCACACAGCTGGGACTGATGAAGCAAAATACGTTTTCTGGCTCCTTCATGTCCAAGAGAGCGGAGTGCACACACCAGGCTGCCCATTCTGTTAACATCCAGATGAACACAAAGAAGAGCTCTTCTGCCCTCTCATGTTTCTAACGTCTCTGATCCCCTGTTTCTTTTCTTTGTGAGTTTATCTCTGCTTCATTTTGTCACACACGCACGCTACACACAAACTGAAAGACCAAGCAAGTCAACAGTAGACTTTATACCCACACTTCATGAGTTACAAACCAGTTATGAGCTAAGTCATGTGACCAGCTAAACTGGCCTTTTGCCTCCAGTCTTTTGACTATATCCAAGTTAATACAGGCCATTTCCTGTATACAGAAGCAAAGAAAACAGTTGGTTGTTGATTAACCTGTTTGGGTGGTGTATTCATGCATGCATTATGTGAACTTTAACTTTGAAATGACAGTCATAGATAGGGAAGGAAATTTAAGTTGATAGCTTCTGAATTGTAATTTTTACATGTTGTAAAAACAAGGTGTTCTGATGTTTTCAGGACTTGCAGTGGGCTTGAATTGTAGCTTCATACCTGCAGTGCTGCATCTCTTCCACTAGAGGTCACTGTCAACCAACGTTGTACAGTCGTGTGAGTTCAAGAGGCAAAGTTTTTGAAATGTCTTAAATTGTAAAGTCCACGGCTGTCACTGTTCCACAAAGTATCACTTACCAAGTCCGTCAGCCCTTTAGACTCAGAGGTGCAATAAGTCATTTCAATTGGTTAATTATGCCCAATCTCAAGTAACAACAAATGCTTGCTGCATGATCACACTGATACATTAGCAGTTGCAGATGATCCTGGAGTCCAAGGAGTCTTTGTGGTGGATATGAATGATTTTTCTGCCCTGAAAATTGTATCATTAAACTGAAGTTATGCCGTCCTTTCGGCAGTAATGTCTATTAAGGCTCGAGACCAGAGTCCCTTGGTTTCTGTCTTACTTGCTCCAGTGCATGAAAACCCTTAGCCAAAGAAGCTGTGTGCAGACACCACAATCCAGCAACACACTGTGCAGTATTACTTGATTTTAGTGCAGTGTTTGATGTCACAGATCACAATCTGCTTATCGGTAAGCTAGAATACTATGGTTTTAGTCCAACTGCCATACTATTCATGAAGAATTATCTCACAAATAGGACAAAAAAGGTTTATTACATTAGCAGCTGGTCTCACTCTCAGGTATTGAACTGTGGGATCCTGCAAGGGAGCTGCCTGGGACCACTTTTATATACCATTTTCACAAATGATCTACCATTAGTTTTGAATAAAGCAACTGTACAATACAGATAATTCCACACTGTTCTATGCTGCAAAAACTGTCAGGAAACTAGAAATTGTTTTATCAACTGAGTCTTTTATTCAGTCTTTGACTGGATAAAACTAAATAAGTTGGTGTTGAATATCTCAGAAACCAAATCAATTATCTTGGGATCAAATCATAAAATGTCATCTATACCAAAGATAAATTTAAATTTGTCTGTGGAATCCATAGAACAGGCAAATAAAGTAAAATTACTTGGCATAATGACTGATAGTCAGCTGTCATGAGCAGAACACATGGATACCATAGTGAAAAAGAATGAGTTGTGGCATTGCAACGGTAAGAAAATGTCTTTTTATGACCCCTCACCTATTGTGAAACATGTGGCTAAACCTTTAATATTATATCACCTGAGTTATTATGCACCTGTTTGGTTCTCTGCATCTAAAGGCCATCTAAAGAAATCACAGACTGCCCAGAACAGAACTAGATAAGTATTACAGTGTCCTTTGAGAACACACACTTTTATTATGCACCATCAACTCTCATGGTAACCATAGCGGATAGGCCAGCATACAATATGACTACATATTTCAGGAACACAGACTTTTCTTCACACCCTATTTTTTATTTAAAAAAAATACTCAGATATAGTCAAATTCATTTCATTTTACAAGGTCAGCATATGATGGCCAGATGATGTCTCCATGTCAATGAATGCTTTAAAGAGAACGGTTATTTATTGTGCTATAAAAGCATCTTTCAAGTACTATTTGAGATTGCATTACATAAATGTGTGAGTTGAAATGAACACACCCATTGTTTGGATGCAATAAGGAATCTAACATACATGAATTAAATGAGTTCTTTTCTTTCTTTTTTTTTCTACTAATTTGGAATGTCTATAATGATGTCTACAATGTTTTGCTGCTTTTAGATTACCATTGATACGCTAATTACGACTTGTATCTTGTGTATTTATGTTTGTTTTGTCTTGTCTTTTTGTATGAACCAACTCGTCCCACTTTGGAAACATCTAATAGGGATCTCAATAAACAATAAACACTGGGATGTTTTATGGAGATATCTATTTTACTGCCTTTTCATGAATTTTGGATTGTAAATTTTTGTATGATATATCCATCTTTGAATTTATTTATCAGTTAAAGGAATCAGCAGTTGATAGCAACATCATATTGCTCTACTCTGTATGGCAACAATTGGCCTATGGCAAGAGTGTTCATGATGGTCTGCCCTAGAGGAGGAAGACAGATATGTCATAGTTCAAAGGTCAGGAGGTGGAAGGTGACAGTCAATGGTTAATTTAATGACCAAGGAAATGCATATTTCCAAATCTTTAGTAAACCTAAATGAACAGTGAGACCCTTTTATTTTAAATTACATAAAAAAAGAGAAATATTCCGTCGGGTGCATAGCATTTATGAAATTGGTACAATCCCAACTTACAATTATGAAATTAAAATGCATAAAACAATCATGTCTTAAAACACTGCTTTTATGCTGCAACATTGTTTCACCCAGTGTTTAAATTATTAATTGCCCTGTCTATTTCTATAGTGTTTGCATGTGATGTAGTGATTAGTCGCATTGCCTTGCCGTAAAAAGGATTCTGGTTTGAATTTCCAATTGCAGTACAAAAACATGCGTATAAAGTTAAACTGGCCATCCTAAACTGTCTGTACGTGTTAATGTTTGTGGTCATTTGTCTTTGTATTGGCCGTCTGATGGATTGACAACCTTACCACGGTGTACCCAGCTCTTGCCTGATGGTAGCTGGAATAGGCTCCATTTCCCTGCAAACCTGAACAGGACTAGAGGATATATAGAAAGAAACTGATATGAACTCGTTTAATTTTCAGATTGATAAAAGGCTTTATGCAAATCTGCTGCAACAAAGAACAGAACAAGTCAATCCTGTGAGTAACAACCACATCATTTGACTATTATTTGTTCAATTATACTGCATCAATATAAATTTGATTTAGAGATGAATAAGGTATCATTCTATAAATTCAATTTACTATAGTTAAGTGTGTGTTGAGCCTTGATTGACTCATGCCAATGTGTCTATTTGCATGTTTTTCGTACACGTGCATAGTGAAATAGCCAAAAGGACTTCCCTGAGATCAAGCTGACTTCTTTCATTAATTTAAGCCACTTGAGAAATTATGAAGTCTTCTACACTTTGTATATTTGATACCTCGCAACACATAAATCTGAGTTAAAAGTTTGCCGTTTTTGTGGCCATAATGCGAGTCCTTGGCTGCCTGGCTGCGTGTGTTCCTGGTGGCATGGTGACACAAGGCAGATTAGGGGTGACACTGGCTAAATGTTTGCAGATGAGGGTTCCCAATATTTAATCACCACAGTAACAATGGTCACTAGGCAAGGCCAGTGGGCCAAGTTGCCCAAGGGTATGATGCAACAAGTTGTTTATTCCAGGATCTGACTGTGGGTATGTGGGTGTGTGCTTGTGTGTTCATGCCCTCAGCTGTCCCCTGACCACTTGCCTGAGGGAGAAGCGTGCTTGGTCAGTGCTCTACCAAGCTTCGCCTAACACAGTCATGTCCCGCCTGACCCTAACACAATCCACACAGTCAGTCTTGGCAAGACGATGAGAGTGGAGGTTTCCTGGTTCACAACAACTGTCATTTTAGTGGTGTGTGCACATTCCCGTGGTCCACGGATAACCATTTCACACATGCATAAAGCAAATTGGATAGTTTACTGTCTTTGATGGATTAACAGAGGAATGCAAAAGTTTGGGGGTTACAATTCAGGCTAAAACATTCTGTAAATGTGAATAGTTCAGTGAGTAAACAACTAAATTTTCAAAAGGGATGAAGTTAAAGATTATTTCTTCAACATTTCAAGCAAGATTACTGTTTGAGTTCCAGTTTTTATGGTTTGACAGTTTCTTCTGGAAATTGTTGGTATTTCTTCACCTCCATTTGTGGATCTAATGCTCCATGTGTGACTGAGAGCAACACATGATACTACCACACCTGTGCTTCACAGTGATTTTCTTCAAACATAACTTTGCTCATATATCAAAATATAAACAGCCCACAAAACTTATTCTGGTTTCTCTTGCAAACATCCTATACAAAATTCTACTTTTAAAATATGGGGGAGCTTTCTTTATTTTTCTTTATTTTTACTTCTGATGATTCTTGTTAACTTGATAATCGCTTTTTCTACATTGTGTCTCAACTAAACAGGGTGAATGAGCCATGACCCTGTGATAAATTCAAAATTTGCTGCTGGACACAAGCTTTACGTTTATTTTGGAAACACAAAACAAAAAAGTTTCATCTAACATTTGAGACCATTTGGAGATTAATTCATTCACAGAAGCAGAAATTTCATCTAAACTTTCCCAAACTTTTTCAAGAACATTTGGCAAAGCAGTGCATAAAGACAATAAAGTCATGTACCACTTTGACACAGAGTGAGGACTTCAAAAGTGATACAACAGTGTTGCGCTGAGAGCCCAGTAATGTTGCATACTCACAAAAATACAGTAAGAAACAAATGCAATGTGATGGGTAAAAGGATTATATCTTAGAAATAGCTGAAGTTATACTTGCAAATATACTGCTGTGCTGTGTTATATTTGGCTGAATGACAGCATGTCAGCTGCAAAAAAGATAAATAACAACAATCAAATGTATCAGTTTTCAAATGATGATTATGGATATTTTACATGTAGCAATATTTTCATTAATGCTAGTCCTGGCTGAACTGGACCTTTGTAGCTTTTTCTGATTGTTTGTTTTTCCACCTCAAGTTTATTTATAGAAAAGTTCTGAAGCAGCATTAAAACACAAGAAAACCACTTTGTAAAGATAAAATTTTTGCTGGGTCAGTATCATCAGATCAACCCAATTTCAGTAAAGCAAACAGATGTTATGTGTGATGCCCTCCTGTTTGAATGTTATTAAAGCTCAAACCAAATATTGTGAGACATTATTCTGAAAGCAAAGTCCTTTATATCTCATCCTGTTTTTTCTTGCTTTCTTAATGGTGAGGTCAGTGGAAGGAGGTTTTACAGTGTTAATCACACACATTATGTGTTGAACTGGGTGGGTTTTATTGTATTTTTCCACCTATTTTTATAACACAAGCACAAAACAGTTCTTTTTTGTCTTTATACTGTTGGATTTATACCATAAAATAACACAGCCGCCTGAGATAAGGTAGATCCCTGGTTCACTGTTCAAACAGAGTTCAAATAAACCTGCTTTACATCCATTTAGGAAATTCCACAAATGCGTTGTGGGGATACTGTGGGCAGGAATATCTCAAGCCTTCAGGGAACACCGTAGGAGAATATTTCCCGGAATTTTGGGGCCTGTACAACCACAGCGGCAGCTCTTTTTTCTTTTTTTTTTTAAAAAACTTTTTATTTGAGTTTTTTTAAAGTCTGCAGCTCATTTTGAGATAACACAGGTAGTCAAGCTTTTTGTCTCCCTGATTTTTTTTCTCCCTGGAGGGTGTGGAATGAAAACAATAAATGAAGAGAAGAAGACAAGAAGGGAGTAGGAAAATAAAAGAGACGAGAAAAAGTGCATTTTTCAAATGGTGAATAATTTGTGTGTCCTGACATGATGCAGCGCAGGACCACTTCCTGTGGCTCAAGTTTCACTGTGTGTGAGTGTAAATGTGCTGTGGGGGGAGGGTCCACTTCCTGCGCCAACCCCTGATTTTGGGGGCCTTTTAGATTTGTGGAAAAGTTGGAGTGAATATGCAGCAAGAACAGATCTTCCTAAAAAGATCTGAAACATCACTGTTGAATGTAGAAATGTCTTATATAGTGTAGTAAATATTAACACCGAACAAGCAGCTACACCTTTTAACAAACACTAACCAGATCAATTTTAATGATGAGGTTGAACAGTTTTGTCTCTTAGAAGTTAATTTACATCACTATGCAAACCTCTGCAGGCATTTATTTACGTGTGGGAAAGGGTGAGAAGTTGTACATTTCTGTGTGCAGGTGCTGATTATTTGTGTGGCCTCAGGAAGTTATATCATCAACTGTGAGCTCAACAACCTTGCTCAGACATTATGCTTTCCCACTCTTTAATAGTGGAGTTAATATCCCTGTGGTGCCTTTCCTAATAACCCCTGTTTATCTTCAAGTTATGAGGCCAAGACTACATGCTCCAGTCATGTTGTGGAAGACACTTCCTTTAAGTTCCCAAATCTATTTCTTCTGTGGATGCTTCTCACTTAGTTTTACTAAATTAATTAGCCTCTAATGATTAGTTTTAGCTCTCTTTTTGTGTGTGTGTGTGTCCAGCTTGGGGCCTGGCAGAGTCTGTTTGAGGTTTTTGTGGCTGCAGGTAGCGGACCTGTTCACTTAAACACTGTACCTCTAATGCACTCCAGATGATCCCACTATTTATAACTCTTCCACATGCATGCATTCTCTCGCACACGCGCGCTGCTTTGCCTTGTTGTAATGCTGGCGCCTGGTTTTTTATTATGCCATCATTTTTTGAGACTGTTACCAGAAACGCACACTTGCAGACACACAGCCCTGATTCCAAAACACTTTGGCCCACTGTGTACACCGTAAATTATCATAAATGAATTGATTGCCTTTTATTTAACTCATCCTTTAAAAAGAAAGTAAGCACAAAAGATCGATGTAATGATGGATTTTTTGAAAAGATGTATAAAGAAACCTGGTGGCGCTAGCAACACGTCAGCAGTATGACTGAATATGAAAAAAAAAAAAAAAAATCCCAAAGATTCTTTATGAGTTATTTAGAAGAAAAGATGGGGAGGGATTCACTACTATGCAGTATGACTGTGTTTGTGTTATCATTTCTCAATGTCAGATTCCAAAGACTGTGGGGATTTTATCATTCAGATATAAAGTTTCAGAGAATCTGGACAAACCAGTAAACCAGACAATGTGCTGAACAAACAAGACTGAATGCTCAGGGTGAACATTTTTCACAATAATGCAACTTGAATGTGGTAAACCTTGGCTCCAGGGTTTGATAAACAAGGGGTTGTAAGGAAGGCACTCCAAGATTATTATCTTTATCTTTTTATAAGGTGGGAAAGTAAGTCTGAATGACATGTACAGGTGGAGCTGAAGACTGCAATCAACTGAATGATCTTTTCTTGACTCCCCCATACATTTAGGAGAAATCTACACTTTCTGTTTACTTTCTATGTTGTTACTTAAAACAGTTGAATAGATTTTTGCAAATGCAAAGTTTTACAGTACTGAAGCTTACCTTTTGCGTCTCAGTTGTAATTCAAAGCATATGCTTTATGACTTAATGAAAACTCAGAGCACAAGCCCACTAGGAATGATGACAAGCAGTAAAGGATTATCACTTAAATAGGAGAGCTTGCAGATCACAAGCAAGTGCAGCTGCCAGCACTGTTCATGGTACAGTACAGTGGCTGTGTTTTGTTGAGAGATCATGTGTTTTCATAGATATCATTATTTGCATTTATTGCCATACATAGAAAAACACATGTATGACGTATTTTTTGGATTTATAACAATTTCTAGACTCAGATAATCACATTAGACATGATTTGTATGTGAGCTGGTAATGTGGTTATGCTAAAAGCAAGCAGGGCTAGAGTACCTGTACCTGTTCCTTAGTACCTGTACATGAGAAATTAAATATGTTCCCCTGAACAAACAAATGTGCAATGTAAATGAAATAAGATGTCACTAATAGAAAAGTCTAGGACACATTAAAAATAGTTATATATTGTAAAATAAAAAAAAAATTGTTTAGTGAGGATGCTGACAGTTCCATGTGTGTGCCCTTGGTGCAAATGTGCCAAAGTGCAGTTGTTTGGTCTGTGTGGGTGGTGGTGGGACTCAGTGAGTTGTCAAATCTCACTGCCTGGGGAAAGAAACTGCTCAGCATCCCACTGGTCCTGCAGCTGATGCTCCTGAGCCGTTTTCCTGATGGTAAAATAGAGAGTGTGGGATGGGTGGTTATGATGGCTGTCGCCCTGCTGGTACAGCGCTCCTCATAGATACCCAGCAGTGTAGGGAGACGGGCACCAGGGATTTTCTGTTTCTGTGCAGCTGGTGTTTCTTTTGCCCTTTGCAGTTCCCAAACCAGGAGATGAGACTCTAGGTGAGGATGCTTTCAATTGCACCCGAGGTGGTCAGATGCTCTTTAGGCAGACCAACTGCTGGGCCTTTTTAATGATGGCTGTGGTGTTGATGGTAGAGGTTGTGTGCCAGTTGAACCCCAAGAAATTTAAAGCAGCTGCCCCGTTGATGTTCAAGGATCTGCATGTGCCCTCACCAGACCTGTGGATGGTGGAATAGTCAATTATAGCTGGATGAGCTAATTTGCACTAGTCGATATTAAAGCTTAAAATAACATTTAGCCTAAAAGAAAAACAAACAAAAAAAGTGGCGTGGCAGATCCGATGAAGAGTTTTTGAGATCTCACATATATACTAATAAAAAGTAAGATTTTACACAAAGTCTTGATTTCTGTTTAAAAAACTTACAGCTTCACCAATACATCCATTTATATATTTACGATGTGTACTTTTGGTCTCAAGACCTTTTGCCTCCTTTTTTTTCAGAGGTGGTGTTACTTTACACTTTTCCTGTCAGTATGCCATGACTAGAGTTTATTAGTGTGTGTTGGTATGAGAGAGAGTTTGGAAGTTGGCACTAACCTTTTACCAGGCAGTCGGGGGAAGGGAATTATGGGGCATTTAGGCCAGTTTTACAGGAGTTGAAAAAACATGCAAATGGTTCAAATAACACCAAACGCCAAGCTTATAAAATCACACAACCAACACCTTTTGAGAGGGGAAAGAAAGAAAGGCGCAGACAGAAAAACACCAGTCAGGAAAACAAATATAATGTTCTAATATTAAACTTTTTGCAAAGTCAAAAAGAAAAACAGGGAAAAAAAAGAAGGAAAAAAAAAAAAACACCCACACACTGAGTCAGAGTACAACTGCCTAGAAAAATGCTGGCTGGCGATAACCACTTCATCAGCAAGACTTTGTTTTCATACAGTCCCGGCATCCTTCTCTTTGTCTCAGAGTGGTTTTCCCTCCCTCTTAAAATTCACTTGCCCAGACTTTTAAAGAGCAGAAAATAAGTAAACAGCAAGACATGATGAGGGGTTCTGTATTTGTGCATTTAGTTAAATAAAAAGAGGACTTTGAATAAGAGAGGGAAATGAGAGGGGAAGTATTAAACAGAGCAAGGAAGATTATATGAGAGATAGAATGAAAGAATATGATGGGGGGGAGGGTTGAGATGGGAAAGATGGGGTAAGAGAGGTGGAAAGACAGAGAGAGACCACCTGAGTGTAATGAAAGAGGGACTAAGGAGATAGAAGTAAAGAAGGGGGAGAAAGGAGCAGAGGGAGACCACCCCACAGTTAACACCAGAGGAAAGGCTGCACAGTTTAACGTCTCTTTCTCTCCCAGCACAGCTCCCCTTGGACCAACACCGAGGCTGGAGTTGCTCTTGCTGCCAAGTCATCCTTCACTCCGCCCTCATGTACGTGTGTGTTTGTGCACACTCACTCATGACATGGGCCCACAGAACGCCAGTAAACTATGGCTGGGCTCTGCTTATTGCTTTCAAAAGAGAAAAGCTTAAAACCCCTATATGATCCATGATGATGCAACGCTTTGTTGTCTTTGTGTATGCATCAGATAATCTGAATTACTCTGAACTTAGTCAAAACAATGCTTTTTTTCCCATTAACATTTTCCCATTGAAAGCCTCATTCCCATCTCTGTGAAAGGGCCTGTGTTGAGTCAAACAATGTCCTCTCTCTGTGGATGCAACGCACATCGGGCTGTGCGTGACCTGAGGCTTTTCCATACTGATAGTCTATAGATCTGTCCACGATAAGAAACCACTGTGGTTTTATAAGGTAAACATGGCAAAACCTCTTTAACCTTAATCAACAGACCTCCAAAAGGTCCCCATTTTCTGCCAAAATTAAAAGTTCAGAAAGCTTAAATCCAATAAAGGCACTTTGTACTGGGTGCAGTAAATTAAGTTAGGAGAAAGAGCCTATGTGTTTGATTGAGCTGCGCTGCTCTTTGATAATACAGCTATGTTTATATTTGTAAAGCGGGGCCACTGTGATATTGTCTGGTATGTGGAGAGTTATGAGGGGCTTGTGTTTAACTCAATCTGCAAGATAAACAGCCACAGGCAACAGAACTCAGAGGATTCATATAAGTTTGTTCCCTCTTGCTTGAATTCTTTTCTTGCTGCTTCATCTGCTTGAGCATTTTTAACTCTCACCCATCATCCATGTCACTTCTCTGTGCTTTCCTAATGCTCTGAATTTACATCTGACAAGTATTAGTGGACTGAGGCATTTTTGGGGAGGCCATTATAGTGGCTCGTGGTCCAGCTGGGGGTCGCTGCATTCTGGGGAGAGGGTCAGTTTGAAAGGTCACAGGTCAGGGCTGATGGGTGCAGTTGGCACCGACCTCAGGGGATGATTGTGGGTAAATGCTCATTATGTTTATAAGCTACAGGGCCAACTTAGAAGGCCCTGTAACTATGTCCCTGCTAATGTTGAGGCAATGTTCTCATTAATAATTCTGATTAGGGTTAGGGTATAAAATGATGATGTTAATAACATATAATGATAAACAAAACCTTTTATTCCAAAATCTATTGGAAAATAGCAAAAAGGTAAAATAGAAATTATTATAAGTGCAAAATGTATTAATTTATTTTTTAATTGTCCTTGAGCAACACATTTTAGAAAAAGACTAGTGGCATGTTTATTATTATGTTGTTACTCCTTGTTTTAAACCATTACTGAAGTTTGAAAAAAGACACATTTCAAATTATTTTAAGTGGATTTTAGCTTCTCAGTATTTCACAGTCTCCTTTGTGGCAGTTCTTAATGTTCCAAGTGTTTTGATTGCAGTTGACCATACTGGATTGCAGGCTGGCCAGTTTAGCACCAGAGTTATCTTACTTTGCAACCATGCTGAACAGAATATGGGATGGTGTTGTCTTGCTGAATTAAGCTGGACCTTTCCTGAAAAAACAACAAACAAACAAACAAACCCAAAGATATTGTCTAGAATGTCTTTGGGTTTGTTCTGTCACTTGTAAATTGTTCTGTCAATTGAAGTCTTACTATGTATCCTGCATGACAACTGATAGAAGTGTTGTCACTTTACAATTTCTGTGCCTATTCAGTTGTGACACTACAGTATGTAGACAAACATAATAATAATAATAATAATAATAATAATAGTAATACATTTTATTAAAAGTGCCTTTCAAGAAACCCAAGTAACAAATCATATATATTTTCCCGTAAGATTGGGCTGCATGTGCACTAACAAACCCCTAAAATATCACAGATGTTGGCTTCTGAACTGAATGGTCCTTCACCTCTTCAGCCAAGAGGATAAAAAAAAAAAAAATTCAAGATTTGTAAAACCAATTCAGAATTTTTAATTCATCAATGGCAACGTTTTAAATTCATCTGAGTCCATCTGGAATGAGCTCAGACCAGAGTAGATGGCATCTCAACAAGATCTTATTTCAGGGTTTTCTTTGCATTTATGGATGTAGTAGTGATAGTTTTAATGACTTTGTCAAAGGAGGCGTTGCTGGGCTTATACGGGGATGAATTGTGTCTGTTTTCAATTCTGTGGCTATTCTCAAATTCTTTTAAAATCTGTATTGAAAACTCCCCCCCACCTTCCTCTGGAAGCCCTCTATGAAGTACTCCTTTTACAGCCAATCAGGTAATTGATCAGTTGTCAATGAAATTCATCCAGTTATTCTTTTAACCTCACAGTGTGAAGGGTACCTGTTAGGAATGAGGGTTAGGTTTAGATTATTCAAAAACTGGCTAAACTAGCACTATTTTGACAGGGAAAAAGGGGAACTCCAATCATCCAAAGCACCCAATATTAAAAAAATATTTAACATTTACAAGCTTGGCTGCAGGTTAAAATAGATGTTTGGTTATGTTTCCCTGCAGCATCTCACCAAAGAAGACTAAGGTTTTTTTCTGTCTTCAATCCACATTCTCCGTCGCAATACTGTCTACAGGAAATATGGTTTGTCGTTGCTCACCTGCTTTTGAAACATGACAGCTGTCAAGAGTCTTTCTTAGAATTGAAGGCTTGGATGATGCTGAACTTTTGAATTTTAACAAGGACAAAACTGAAACAGTGATGTTTGGACACATTTGTTTTAGATGTGGATAAACATATACTTTATGTTGATAAAATGTTTTTTAAAAAGAAGAAAAGTCAGTGTAATAGCTGGCACTAATGCATGGAAACAGATTAACTAAGGGGTTCAAATAGTTTCTTTAAGCTGAGTTGTCTAAAGCCAGGCCTGCTTTTTATCATCTAATGATTTTGAAAGACTTGTGCATGCTTTTATCACATCACAGCTGGACTGTTGTGATGCCTTAAACATTGGTGTTAGCCAGGCCTCACTTTAATGGCTGCATAGGTCCAGATTTCTGTACTGCATTTACTCATTTGCGTCCCTTCTCTGGCTCCCGTTACATTTTATGATGGATTTTAAGGAACCAATGGCCTCAGGCCTCATCCCGTCCAGTTTTTAGGTCTCATCGTACATCATATTTTATTCCTTGGCATTTAAATCCTGAGAGTTCAATTCTTAACTGCTTTTAAGTACACTACACTTTGGTCAATGGGTCGTTCCTCTGAATGTGCTTTATGAATAAACTTGAAGAAAAAAGAGATGCATCCTCTACTGTCACTGGTGCACCTTCTCATATTGAATCGAATTTTGGAAGATGAAATATTTCATATTCAAATCGCAGTGGAAAACACAAAATTTCTAGGAAGAGGAGGATTTAATTGTAATCAATTTCCATATACTGCTATTTTGCAAAAGGAAATAAAAAGAAACTCAAACACACATAAACATATAGTCAATGCTTACAGACACACACTAACTGCCTCAGGTTGAGATGAAACACAGATAATTAGTTCTAATGGAAACCAGACTTGCAAATCAAACCTCTTTCTCCCCCCGTCTGTCTCAGCCTGACTTCCTCTCCCCCCTCCTCTTTTTGTGGTGTTGAGGGTTAATGTAAACCAGGGCTTGTTACCCCGTAATGGGAGACTTCAGAGAGAGAGAGAGAGAGACTGGAGGTAAGGGCGATGCTTTTCTGGAGGAAGGACACAGGTAGACTTCTGTTAGAGCGCTTAGACAACCACACTTTAACTCAGAATCGGGTTCAGTGTATAAGAGTCAGAAATCCATCTCTAGAAAGATTTACATCTCTTGGCATTATTAAGACACACAATGGCCTCTACCTTTAGGATCAGTTTAAAGATGGCAAAAGCAAGGAGATATAAAGTATGATTAATGAATGGGAGAGAGTGTGTGTGAGTGTGTGTCAGTCATCAAAGAGTCTATAAATCATAGCACACTTAAAGCTGGAGAGCCAGATGCCTTCACACTGATAACAAGCGGTCATCCCATTACTTTTAAACATCAAAGTAGGGCAGGAGCTGAGTTGCAGGAGCCCTCTTCCCCCTCTTTCGCTCCCTCTGTGTGGAATGTATTTCCCTGTTTCATAGGCGTGAGAAATCCCCTCTGTGTGTGCATAACCTATATGTGTTTGTGTGTGTGTTTTGAAGCCTCAAAGGTGACATTCCTCCATGTCAGAGCAACAGCCTCAAGTTTAAGATAACACAGCCACGGTGATCTAAGGGTGGGAATCAATTCCCCCCGTCGGCTGATGAGGGCTTCAGGTCAGAGCTGATGGCTTTACCTTCCGCACGCAACCCGTGATGCAAAAACACAGTTATGCCTCCACCATCATCTCTTCACAATCCTGCAGAGGGATGTGCAACTCCCTATAAAAAGTCTTTCATCTTTGATTGGTCAAACCCATTTTACTGCAGCCCTCTCACCTACTTGCATCATATTTTCATATGAAACACCCTTTACATTAATTCAGGACTTCATAAAAGGCATCAGCACATACTTTCAATGCAAGTCTTTCCCTCCTTGAGGATACATGTAATCCCAATACTGTATCTATACTCTATGTGTGTGTGTGTGTGTGTGTAAACATTTCCTTTTCATCTGACCATTATTATAATACATGTGACCAGGACACACAACCTATTTCTATTCAAGCTTCATTTTGAAATAAATAAGTGCATCTATTCTATTCAGTGCTGCAGCTGAAATGTCTAAACTGATCTTTCTATTAATGTTATTAATCAGTAGGAAACACTCCAGTGAAAATCTGCTCATTAAAAAAAAAAAATAATAATCTGGACAACACAGATAGAATAAATGAAGGATTTTATGCAACAACTACATGAATATTTCAATGTGGTTAAGTCTGTGGTTTGGCTATTTTATCTTCTATAATCTTTCAAAACTCTATCCCTTATTTGGGATGGTTGATTGTATTTCTATGCAAACGATCTCCATTTTCTTCACCAGACTTGCTCATATATATGATTATATGGTTCATCCAGTTTGCATTATGACCCATGTCCACCTCATTTATCTGTCAAAACTCTTGAGATATAGCTGCTCGCAGCACCTGCAGACGACTCCCATGCTGACCTGTGGCTCTGAGGACATCTGGGAATATCATGCATGCCTCCCACTGCTCCAAATTCACCATGTTCAAACAGACCACCAGCTAATTATGGCTTTCCCAGATCCCTGAGCTCATGAAATTACTACAGAATACGCCAGCAGTACGAGATGTTTTCTTTTGCCCCCTCCACTTTGGATTAGTTAACTGGGGATTCACCAACAACCAATGAAAACAAACTTTACACAACCTCAAAGAATTTAGACCATGAGAAATAATCTTGTTTAAAAAAGTGAGGCACATATTACAGTTTTTGGGGCAAAGATAACTGCCTTGAGTCTTAAAGCAAAAGTCCTGTAACTAATATAAACCAACCTAAAGCCTGAATGAATGTCCAGACAGTTATGAGAAATGAAAGATATCTTCATTTTTTATTCAACATGTTACCAAATATGTACAACACATAAAATGCTCCAAGTCTAGATCCATTCAGCGTTCTGTGATTTTTTGCCCCCCCCCCCCCCAAAATAAATAATTTTTATTTGAGACAGGGAAAAAGGAATTTCATACCTGTGTAGAAAAATAAATACAAAATACTTCATTTTTTCTGTGAAACACTGTCACATGGAATGTGGAGTGGATTGTCATTTTCCTCTCATGTTTCAAAACAGAGCAGTTTTATCAGAGTTCAATGTGTTTTTACAACATTCATAGTCGCAGTGGTCTCTTTTTCTTCATATCCGTCTTGTCTGTCCTAAGTGCTCCCTTGCAATTATACAGTCCATGCAAAAGGGAAATATGGAAAGGCTGCTTGCACACAGTGGCTGAGCCTGGGCTCCGGCTGTCTTTGGCCTGATCCACTGGTCCTCAGTCTGGGAATCTGCGAAAGAAATATTCTTTTCAGCAAAACATCAATCCACTTAAATACATCTCTTGCTATATTTATGAGCTGTTAATGATGTAACTTGTGATCTATGTGAGCATGAAACTGTTTTCAGGTGAAAAGGCGTCCCCTTTCAATTTGGTGTTAAAAATATCTTGTGGTTTATGTCAAATAACTTAATTTTGTTGCTTCATGCACACTAAAGGCCAAATGAATCTCTGATACAAATTATTCATTGTAGTGCGAACAATTCTTTGACTTTTCATTTGCAGGTTGTGCGTAAATGCGCATGCAGCCGGTTTTGGCACACATCTCGTCTGTGCAGGATGAAAGGTTCAAGTGGTTCAGCTTACCGTGCTGGCCCATCACAAGCAGTCCTGCTCCAGTTAGTGGGACGTAGTAGACAATGACCACGCGCCCCCCATCCTCCAAACGGAGAACGCGTAGCTGAGGCGCTCGTGCGCCACGTAGCTGCAGCTGGACCCTCGCGCGTCCAGCTCGTCACTTTGTAGAACTTGACACAAGAAGTCGATGTACCGGGCTGCCAGCTTCAGCGTCTGGATTTTGCTGAGTTTGTCCGACGGAAGGGTGGGAATGATCTTACGTAACGACGTGAATGCTTCGTTGAGGGACTGCGTCCGTTGCCGCTCGCGGATGTTGGCCATGACGCGCTGCGTCTGCAGATCGTCGAAGGAGCGCGCGGGGCTGCTGCTGGCCTCGCTGCCGGTGCTGCCCCCTCCTTCGTCGCAACTCTTCCGGCATCTCTTCTTCCCGGGGCTCGGACTCACCAAATCTCCCTCCTCCTCTTCGTCGGTGCTCCTCCGCGCTGTCCGTCTCTTCCGCGCGCCTCTCCGCGGCAGCTGACGCTCGGTCTCCTCCTCGCTGTTGCCAGCGCTGTCCATCGGGGAGGAGTCGTTTTCCCGCATCGTCTTGTGGAAAACCTTTCCGTGGCCGCTGTAACCCCTGACCCAAATCCACTGAAGCGGTCACAACATCAACAAACACGATAGTTACTTAAGATTATTGCCCGAACTGGGGTGTGGACTTGGATTACGAAATCTGGTGCGCCACGGAGATGGAGAGGTGTCTGCCAGATTGGGACGACCCGAGCTCTTATAGTGGGGAGCGGGCAGGAAGATTTTGGGGAGCGCTGTGATTGGGTGAGGAGGGTTGTAACATAACACTACAGCAGAAGCAGATTCTTGCTATAATAACGGGAATACACTTTTAGAAATTCAAACTTCTGTACATAAAGCTGGGAGAACGTGGGGGCGACAAACTGATAAAACTCTGCAGTCACAATGAGAAGGCCCAAGATATAATTTAATGAATCCAGTTGGTTGCTTTAAATGAACAATGTTTGTTTTTTGTTGTGTTTTTTCTATTCTTAGATTCTTTGTAGAGTAAACAAAGCAAGTTTAATTCCTTTAAGTTTCATCGTGTCATGTTCATGTTGGTTTGGCTTTTTATGCTGAAGCTGTAGCTCCAGCAGTTTCTTACATAGCATGAAAGAAATGTGACTTTTCTAATTTTGTTTCCAAATTCCTTGAATATCTACTCAAATGCTTGCACAAAAACCTTTTCACAATTTTGCAAATGCCGCCATTACTTCATGGAGGTTTTGGTTTTACGCGTCTTTTCTTCTCTCCTATTGCAAATAAATCAAATAGTCAATACTGAGAATTGACCAAAGTCCCCCTACACACACAGCTGAGGGCCTTTAGTCTCTGTGCAGGTTTAGACGCCTGAGATGGAGCTGTGGTGGTGAAAAACATCAAATCTACTGAAACACAGGAGGTTGTCCCAGCAGGAGGTCGCTGCTCGTATAAGCAGATCAAGGTGTTTATTTTCCCGTCAGCGGCCCCGCGTAGAGGTATGCACTTAAATGGCTCTGACTCCCCGCAGGGCTCCCGGCACCGCGGCTCGGGTTTAAAGGACGATCCGTCCCAGGGAGCTCTCAGGGCGGACCCGAGCGCACAGCGGGGTCGCTGAAGGCGTGTATAAGGCTAGTGCACAATGCAAATATTGGGGAGGGGGCGCTAAAGATGGACTAAAAGAGCAACCACCTATGACCACCCCAGTTCTGGGATCTTGGTTTCACAGCCGAGCACAAATACTTGCACATCAAGCAGGAATTAGAACAACTTTTGGAGGTGGTCTTCGTGGGAAAAAACGCCACAAAAACCCTTCTCTAATAAAATGGCAGAGTTAGGCCTTTAATCACTTGTTATTAGGATGCACTGCCACGGGCGCCTTTTGGACCCAGATCTCCTTGCTCTGACCTAAATCCTGAAGCTCAAAACTGGGAGAGAAGTCTGGAAGTCAATTTGCATGACCCATCTCCATAATCTCTCTCATTCAATTTACACCTCAGTGTTAAAGATGATCTCTCAGTCAAACCCTGAGAATCACAGATTTGTGATTCAGAAAATGTTTTTGCTGATAAGACCCACGAGGTTAAATAAGCCAGCCTTAATTTCGTTTGGAGGAAAACCTGAAGATAACCTTGTTTCCTCACCTGTCCCGTGACTCCAGGTGAGGCCTGCGTAGCTCTCCGAGGTGCTGAAACACACTGCAGCAAATCAACCTCCGTCATTCAGTTTTCTCCCATCTATTTGGTCAGACGCGCCGAATTTGATTTCTTTTTGGTACTTTATTAGCTTAAGAAACACAACCGGAAACTTAGCCAATACCTTTATTTTTTAAGCCATATATATTACCGTATTTAAGGGTAGTGCCCTTAACTTTCATGATGATTCAGGCCAAAATAATTAAATAAAATAATATGATGGTTTCACTGGTGTAACTAAAAGAAAAGAAAATCAAATGTTATCTGGATGCTGTGGACTTAAAGTTTGCTGCCTTATTATATTTTAAAGGTATGTTAAAGTTCTGATAAATAGGCTAGACATCTAAAAGCAATTCACCTGTTCATGTAAATGTCCACTGAATAAAGTTAATACTGAACTTCTGTCTCAGGTGTTTTCCAGCAGGTCCGTCATGAAGGAGATGTAGACGATGGCCAGGCGAAGCGTTTCAATACGAGACAACCTTTTCTCATAGGCGAATGTGGGAACTTTTCTTCTCAGTTCATCAAACGCCTCGTTCAGGCTAAACATCCTCTTTCTCTCCCGCACATTGGCCGCCTGTCGCTGGACCATGGTAATGATCCTCCTCCGCTTGGATTTGGTATGCGCGTGGCTCCCTTGGCTGTAATACCTTGGCGAGTTCTTCACCAGATGCTCGGAGCGGAGATGCGCAGTGAGCAATCCGTCCTGTAGCTCTCGGCTCCAAGAAGGGTCGTTTATCAGCGTCTGGTTGTTTGGGCAGGATCTGGCCTCTTCACTCTGCTGTATTTCCCCTAAAGCGTACTTTTGCGGGAACTCCATCAGGTTCATGTCACTGACAAAACTAATCAACGTGGACTCCTGTAACTGCCCTTGCGCCTCCATTGTCAAGTCCTGCAGCTACAGGTGCGTAAAGATGTCACTTTTGCAGGTCCGACATTCAGCCAGGTGGAAGAAAGTGACGCCAAAACCGGTTAGCACACAGAAAGACCAAAGACAGAGGAGCATCACAACAAATGCACCCAACTTTCTCCAAATCCGGCCTGTGCGCAACAGGGTTAGATCCTATTTGGCTCAAGTCCTAGGGCCTTTCCTGCTGTTTTAATAAGTCGCCAACGCCACCTCACAGCGCGACATCTTTCATGTCTCCTCTGGCTCTAAATTGAGTCCATTTCTGCCGTTAGTGGGACAGTGAGTGGGTTTAGTGAGGCTTAAAAAGACCGAGAGGAAGCTGGAGGGCCCCGCCAATTGATGCGCTGTCCTCCTGAAAGTCCTTAATGAGCTTCTGAAGAACGGAGGCTCTTGACAGAAGGTCATACAGTCTTATTTGCACTCTCCCTTCGGCCTCAGAGGCTAAATAATGACACTTTTAACACTTAAACCAGCCAGGAGAAGACCAAATAGAACATTCTCTAACAGTTACTACACACCACAAGCTATTCTGTTGCAAATCAAAGCAAATAACTGTCCGTTCCCATGGCAGGACAGTGTACACACGGCAGGCTCTGCAGAGAGAGCAGTGGTGTAACTGTGGGCTTTAATGCCTGGTCACTGCAGTTAGAATATGTTAGGGTGGTTTTCCCCCATGTTCATGTTTCACACTGAATAGATCATTTTGGGCAGCAGAGACATTTGGCTGCCTCAGTTGAAGGGTTTTCTGCATATTATATTAACTACCACAGATTGCAGTTTCTTTTCAGAAGTGTAAAGGCTCATCATCTTATGTTTGCTTATATCCACTTACTGTGCTTTTCAGTTATGAGATTGCCTTTACATCATGGTGTGTTACTCCTGCATTCGAGCATTGATTTTGTATGATTCCAGTTGGACGAGTTTTCATGTGTTTTGAAAAGTTTTGGTCAGACAAACACAATATTCTATTTTTTTTCCTAAATATCATGCTTGTTGTGTCTTTGTCGATGCATCCTTTGTTGGTTGAGTGTGAAGGGTACAGTAGAATAAACATGTTTGTGGACAACCAGCTCCATCATGAGCGTAATACACACTTGTACTTGCTGAGGATTTCATTAGGGGTACATCAGAGACAGTTACAAAATTTGTAGGGTGTAAACAAAATGATAAACATGGAAACAATAGAGGGGGCCAGTATTTGGTTACCATGGCAGAATTGTTGCACACTATGTCTTGACTTTGTATCTTTTTGTCATTTTACTGCTGTCAACCATAAAACCTTCCATCCAGTCAAATAGGACCCTACACTGCCCTTCCCAGCTACTTTTACATTTCAGCTTATAAATGTGCAGCAGTAATTTCTAGGATGTGCACAAATGACACTCTAAAAAAACTGTGTTGTATATACAATATACAACTGTAACAATCACATCATTGTCTTCTCAGCCTAAACTTCTCCTGAAGTTATTAAGACAACTTACACTGTTGTTGTGACAGTAAATAGATTGTGCAACATTGTCTCCTGATCTATAAACAGGTTGGTTGAAAGTTTGTCTAAATGTATTTGTCTAAGTAGTGATCTGTGCTGTTTTATGTTTAAATGACCTAGTTCTGCATCTTTTCCACATTCCAAGTTTGTACCTGCCACAGCATCAGGAAGACGTTTCCTCTTTTACGCATGCATTTTGACTTTTCACATCAAAATAAGCCACAATAAACGTCACTATCACAGTGATAAATCTACAGAAGCTCATAGGCTGTGCTCCTGTTTGAGTGAGCAGGCCTCCATACCACTTCCATCAAAAACATGCCAACAGCTCTTTATATTTTTCAGTTTTGAAGCATCTTTTTGCATTTTTGTGTGATTATTCCATGTAAACAAGTGTGAATATATGAGTGTCTGTCTTGTATACACACTCCAACCTAAGTTCTCCATCTCCCTCCAGCTTCTTCCTCTCGCTCTCTGTTTTCCTGGCAGGCAGATAAACATGATGGGACATTCCGCCGGTTGTCGTGGAAACGCTGAGAAAGCACAGCTGGGCGGGAGAATATGAGGTAATCTCACCCTGGGGCTACTTGGTAAATATTGGTCTTAAATAAGGAGTAAAACCCCAAAAGAGGCACACAAACACACTCAAAGCAACACACACACACCTACAGGGGTTTATCCCAGTTTTAGTCAGGACAGACCATCACACAGACATTCATAATGGCTCATTTCCTGCCGTGGTCTCTTATTACTGGTTACACAGAGTGAAATTAATGATAGTTTGTGATGTGACCAAGTGTTTGTGGAAGTAAACAGTGGAAGTTTAAAGGATATGAACTCAGTGTGAAACTGAATCGTTGCTGTAAAGACTAGACATGGAATTCCTTTACTGCAGGACAATATGCAAACGTGCTGATGGTAACAATGCACATAAAACAGCGTGAAAGTTGAAAACCGTTTGCATCAAAAGTGGACATATTGGTGAGGAATCTGTGCATTCAGAATAATATCTAACTGCAGCTTAGCAGTCTAGTTGATCATCTTTTGCACAGAAGAAGAAACATCTCAATACCAAATCTCTGTTTGATATTCAACTGATGAATAAAACACCACAATAAATGTGAGCAGGCAGCCTGGAAAGAGCACAGTCTGTGGGTTGGGAAATATCTCAGCATAAATCATTGATATTACACAACTGAGGCTGAGGGGGAAAAAAAGTTTTTTGACATGTCAGCATTGAGTTTTTACACCAAAGTAGTTGTTGTTTTTAAATATAGAGATCACCAGTGAACAGCATGCGTCCAGTTCGCTGCTGCAGAGCAGTCAGAGCTGTTCTCACCGTGTAAATCTGTCTTCCTCCTCTGGCTCCTTCCTCAGTGTGCTGTCACAGCACGGCCAAATCTCTCCAACCACCTCTACCGTAAATCTGACACAAAACACTCCTCTCTGCTTCTCTTCTCTTTCTTTCTTTTTGCTTGATGCTGTATCCTTCCCCGTCTCTTTCTTACTGAAACAGTATTTTCATCGCTCCCCCCACACGACCTTCTCACCATATGTTTTCTTTGCTTTGCAAATTATGAAAGCAAAGCCACTCGTTCTGTTTGTCTGACAGAGAAGGAAAGTGGATGTTCCTGCGTGCTGATTGCATACAAGGATTAAAAAAGCATCATACGAGCAGCATCACTTGTGAACGACTTGTCATGTAACTAAGGCCGATTTGAATCTGGAACTTTGAGATGGAGGGAGTCGAAGGGAGACGGGGGGAGTAAAGAAGATGTGTTTAACTCCTGACCTATCAGCCTCTCCTTCATTGTGTCACTCTGACTCTCTCCCTTTTCTTCTACCTCTGTCTGCAGCTGAAGCTGACTCACTGGTTCAGTTGTCCCGCCCCCGACTACATTTCTCCCTCTGATTGGTGGAGCACTTTTGCCAGCAGCCAGTTATGGGGTGTTTACACAGCTGGGTGGCCATGTGAAAGATAGGGCTCAAGACTTGGACAAACTCCAATACCACATCATATATCTTCTTAGCCAACACCCCCCCCCCCCCCCCCATCACCCCCAAATACACCCTCCCATTCGGCAAAAACCGCTGCATGCCTTTACCTCTTCCTTTCTAAATTACCGTCTTTCTTTTAATCCAGGCTTGCTGAAAATGTCACCACGTGGCTCTTTTACTCACCCTCAACCATGTCAGCACCATGCTGCCCCTCCCCAACACACACACATCCACACACACACACCACCCTTATCTGTCTGAGCCCTGTTTATTTTTTAAGAGGGCCTGCCACTCCTCACTGTGTGCTTTCAGGGTGCCATATTTCACTTGAGACTCATATTCTCAACTTCCTTGATGACTGATGTCACATTAAAAAGAGATTGATGATAGTGATGATAAATTAAGTATTGCCTGCCTAATTTGGACTGTATATCCATATTGCATGTAAGTGATTATCTGTTAATTCTGTGGGTTTTTTTCGTCTTTGCAGTGAAAACACTGATGTAAAGAGGATTTGCACAATTTTTCCACAAAGATAAGCTTCTTTTCTCCACTCGAGGCAGTGCCGGTGGTGCTGAAAAACTAACGAGCTGTAAAATATGATGAAAACCAAAAAGAAACTCCAGCAACTCTCACACAAAGAGCTGAATGTTTACCTTCCTGGCTGGATTTCTGATTCCTGATACTTCCCTTGAAACTGATTACCAGCCACAACAGCGTGGATGGTATAGTTTTCATCTTGTGAGATTCTGGAGACATTAGTGCAGTGGCAACGAACAAGAAAGGCAGTACAAGCTGTTTATGTGTGGTGATTTCTGTGGACAATCATCTAACAATAATTCCAAATTCATTTTTTGTCCACCACATCCCTTCCTCTTTCCTGCATGCTGACAATCAGACCCACAACTACTCTTTTAACAGCGTTATTTCATAAGTACTGATCGTCATATTTTGTTGTGATAAAAGTGCACAATAAAATCAAATTTTGTTTAGGCCAGAGTAACCAAAAATGTGCTTTACTTTGATAGCTCGAGGTCTTAAAGACTTGTTTTAGTTATACATACAATGAAGTGCTTTCATGAAGATAGAATTCCAGTCGAGTCAGTTTGAAATGGGTGTTGCAGACTCAGACCATGGAGCTGATAAATCATCGTAGACTGGGCTCTATGAGACAGCTTACATCCTCTCTGGCTTCTGTTTTTCCATACAAAGGATATTAAAGAAGCGAAACTTTCTGAAAATCAGATTTGCTTTATGGTGCAAAATTACTGATTAATAATATATGGATGAGCGATACAGACATTTTCCCTGTTGATATGATACCAGTTTATGGTACTTTTTCATCAATACCGATATCGATACAGATACTTTTGGTCTCTTAAAAGAAAACCACATGATTGTACAGTTTGCTTTAATGTCTTGAATGCGAGGGCAATGTCAAATATAAGAAAAACTTGGGAACATAAGTACAGGACAGAAATGCTTTTAAAACAATGATTATTTTGATGAAAAAATGAAACAAAAATAAGGTTAAAAACTTCTTTTAATTATCAAATAACTTAAGTACAGGTTAATATTATTGAAATGTATTCAGTGGAAAATGTTCAAATATAAAATTTAACAGTAATATTATAAATTTACCAAACATAATATGCAATAACCTGCATTAAAGCACTGAACGATACCAAAATATCATCATCATCACAAACAGTAGCAGCATCATCATGATAGGCTACCACCATCATGTGATACAGAAGCTAGAATCTGGCTGCTTTCACACATAATTTCATTGCCTAAAACTCTTGGAAGTTTTAAGCAGAAATAAATTTCAACTCCTAAAGGCTGATACCGATAACACACATACATACCTAACTATACCAAATCAAAAATTCCAACTGCGTGGGGTAATTTGAGTCTAAAATAAGGTAGGGAAAGAGGTTTGGAAGCAGTTTGGGGTCTCCCCTGTGAAGCAGCAGCTTTCTTTCCCCAATCGCAATATCTCAGCATGAAAAGCATAAAGTGGGATTTTCAACTTCTGCATGTCCGATCTTAAAAATTCCAACTTTATGGGACATAAGTTATCGGGGTATGTCCTCACGATATCGGACTTATTGGAATGACGTCATAATTTCCTGTTATTGGCCCGATAATTATCGACCCGATAATTATCGTGCATCCCTAATCGCAATACTCAAAAAAGTATTGATTTCCATATTTTTTCTTGCTGGTATCGAAGCTTCGACTCCAGGGTATTGATGTGTCCATCCCTAGAATGATGACAGCTTGCACCAAAAACACAGGTCATAGACTCCCATTTATAAATTGTGAACTTCTCTAATAAAATCCATAGTAATGTTTTCACATAGCTCCTTCTTTCACAGAATACATTTACTCCTGTTCGGTTTGCTGATGATCCAAATATTTATTTAAGTTGACATTAAATAGATACAAGAGGGCTAATATCTATTTATACTTTAAAGGATTTCAAGAAACTCTCCTGCTCCACCCTGCTGCCTCAAGATGGTCACACTGGCTCCAGAAAGAGAAAAATGCTGTCGGCCAAATGCCAAACTCAGGGCTTTAAAATGGTTTTCTGCAAACCAGTGGGTGACGTCATGGTGCTATGTCCATCTTTTATATACAGTTTATGGTTTTGCAGGAAACTACAGCACTCTGCAAAGTAATACTATAAAATAAAGTATCAGACAAATGTCTTGGGTGTGGAGTCCAGAAAATGGAAGTGGATTTCTCTAATTTTGAACACACAGGCAGCAAATCAGCTGCAGATTTACAGGCTGAAAACAAAAGTGAAACAACCAAATCAGCCAGACCATTTCTTTGTTATTTCAGATTTTACTTGCAGGTGCATGATGCACCTGTGGCACTAACTCATATACTTGTCGCCATAACTTCATTTTTTGAGCACCTTGGCAAACACGTCTTAGTGCAGGCTCCTAAAAATGAAAAGAAGTAAGTTTATTATGAACTCTCAGAGTGGGAACATGTGAAAGTTCAAGATCTTTGTGCCATTCTTTATATGCTGAGGATATTTCTTCTAGTCTTTGCTCATTAACATTAGTCTTGCTGAAGAGTGAGTGGTTTGCTCATTCAAAACGTTTCTTTCATCTTCATGTCAATGACTTTATAAGCGCTTTTCCAGAAATCTGCTGTAATGTACACATCATCAGCAGCGGCATCGACCACCCACGTCTCTTTTCATCTCTCTGTTTTGCCTGCATAGAGCACCTTCAGCTCTGCCCAAGGTTTGACAAGGTCGTCATAAAAATATGATAATAAAATATTTAGATGTGTCCTGGGTATTGTCCTGCAAAGTTACATGACTAAATGTGAGATCATTTTTTCCAGACCAAGATTTTCTTTTCTTTTTTCCCCCTCCCTGTTGGCTTATTTATTTTTCTGTGGTTTTGGGAGGTTGTGGCTGCAGGTCTGATGACATACTGTGTGTGTTCCTCTCTGTACGCCTTCCCTCATACTGCTCTTAACTTTCATGCTTTGCTTTTGATTTATTTGCAAAAGGTACAGGGAGTGATAAAAATACACATTATTTATTTTTTTTTTTTTTTACAATGAGTTGTTACTCAATAAATTATTGTGTTTGGTTAGGCTCTTTGTGTGCACTCATCTGATTTGGCCCCACTATTTCAATATTAGCTCTGTCTCTGCAGATGATGTTGTGATAAAACTATTAAGATTAAAAGAATAACCACTAAGGTTTTTTACCTTTTGTCCTTTCTTTGCTGATATTTCCTCATTGTTTTAGGTGTAGGAGTTACAGTTTGGTCTGAACACTGTCTAGACGCACTATGAGCCTCCCATTACGTCCTGATTATACTGAGCCCTATTAATCTTAATGGACTTTCTGTCCAGGGCAGACACACACAAACACACACACGCAAGCAGTCATACACATTTCACATGGATGTTACTTTGACCCTTGCCACTAATTTAAACATTTTTGCAGACCAATTGCACCCCTGAAATAGTAACAATACTCCCTACAGTAGCAGTCTCCCCCGGCAGGACAATAGTGGGCCCCACAGAACTGCTTGGAAAGAGCTCAAAGATTACAACTAGGAGTTTGAGGCATTCACTCAGTCTCCACACTCCCCAGATCCCCAATCCACAAAGACCCCACCCCACAACCCACAGGGCCCAAAGGATCTACTGCCAATGTCCTGGTACTACACAATCCAGGGCACCCTCATGTTCTGAGTCCACACCCTGAGCTCTTCTGGACATGCTCATATTAGATAAATGACCATAATTTCACGACTGGTCTATAATGACATAATTAAAATAGTTTTGCTTAGTTATGAAATTGGAAACATGAACATAATCAAAGGAAAACATGATTAAGAGGGAACAAGTGCATAAAAAGCAGTATCAGTGGCATACAAAGGAAAAAAATATGAATTGAAATAGAAAAATAATTTCAGGAGTGACTATTGCAACTGTTACAGTAGAGATATAACATTAAGATTTTTTTCTAAACTGATTTATTAAAGATGTAGAGAGGTCGCCCTATGGGGTCAATTTTATCTCGTTAAAGGCATGTGCCACCTCTGGGTGAAATTGAGCCCCCCCCTCCGCAATCCCCTGAGTTGGACAAGTGGGCAGAAGCGTTTTCTAACCGACCCAGTCATTCTCTGAATCTCGCATGCGCAGCAACCCTGTTTACGGAAGTTGGGGATGCTGCGCATGCGTGCTGCCTTTGCTACTATCCGCGGTGCTTTGCCTTTGTACTTCCGCGGCATATAGTTCTCCCATTGAATGCCGCCTAGTCAGTCCTTTGATGTGAAATCGGTTTCTCGTTTGTACTCAATCAGAATGTGTGGATCACAAAATGTAATTGGAAAAAAATTTGAGTTAATTAGTTCACTTTCGCCAAGTGATGCTATTTGAAGCCACCCGATTACAGCAACTACGCTAAGCTAAGCTAAAGTCAGTGCTGTGAGATTCAGAGAATGACTGGGTCGGTTAGAAAACGCTTCTGCCCACTTGTCCAACTCAGTGGACTGTGGGAGAGAGGCTCAATTTCACCCAGAGGTGGCATATGCCTTTAATGATCATTTATTATGCTAATCAGACATAGTGCTGATCTTGAAAGCAACCAAGTATATGTGGCAAGACGATAGGAGGGGTTGGAATTCCAGTCTCCTGGGTCTCCTGGGCAAGAGTCATGCACGCTGACCATTCAGCCTAAGGGACATTGTGACCAAATAGCCAGGGCACACGATCCCTGTGGGGCTCAGTGACAGGACACTTAACTGTAACACATACTTTTCCTAATAGTAACTGGTTTCTGGGAGGACCCCCGTTTAAAGGCTAACGAAAGGAAAAAGAGGGGAAAATATGCTGAGATAGAAGAAAATAGCTTAGAAACTAGTATTGAGGAAAGTGTGAGCTCACTATGAATGGATGGATGGGTTCAGAGGTCAGCTCCCTGCAGGGCCTGCAACATGCAGGGCAGCATGGTGACCAGTGAGTAAAGGGCCACCAAACTGTTATGACATTAATATGAGCACCTTATTGGCCATAAAAAGGAGTCCACATTAACCCACCACTGTTCCTCTTCATTAATTCACACATGCAAACCAGAGCAGGATTGGTCCTGTATCAGTGTGTGTTTATACACATCAAGATGACATTGTGGATTCAGATGAGGCACAGCGTTGCTTAGAGTAGGGATAATGTTGGCTTGTAATATTCATATAGTTAATTTACTGTCTTCTCTTTCTTTTGCCTGTGATGTTGCTCATCTACATCACCATGCAACATAGCTAGTTTGGTGAGACAAAGGATGAGCGGCTGGAGCAGCACACCTCACCATTTTTGACCCATCAAGTTGATCAGCAGACTGAGCCGGTCAGGAAGGTGTTAAAACTTAGCAATCTGGACAATATGTGAGCTTTTGCAGGAGTTTCTGCAACAGTATGCAGTATCAAAAAGTGTTCTTTAAAGATTCCCTTTTGAAGGACTGATTGATTGAAGATTCATATTTAGCATCCAAATATATGCTAAACTAACAAAAGTTTAGTTTAGCATTCAGATAGAATCCAGATCGATGCATTTTATTAGTTTTACAAGTGTAAAAGTAATAAAGCCCTTTTAAAGCTCTGAAAAACAAAATCTGCTAATAATAGTTCATATATGGTCACAAAGTGCAATGGCATTCAGTCAAATGTTCTTTAATTGAAATGATAATCTCCTCTGGCTTCAGTTGGCATGGATGGAAATACAACACTCAGGTGCACACACATTGTTGAGGATTTGCACTTGGGGAACAACTGGGCACGGATCACTTTTTCCATTACAAAATAACATACGTATTTACCAACTGTAATATACTGCAAAGAGGAAACTAACAACAACAACAACCTACAAGGTTGACACGAGGGATCGACGGATACAGATTTTTAGGGCTGACAGTATACAGATATTTTCTCATCAGCCCCAGTCAATGGCAGATACAACTGGCCTATATTTGGGGATGATACTGCATTTGACCCCAAAATTAATATAACGAAGGACACAATGAAAACTAATTTTGAAAATATACATAGACAGTGTGCGTAACATATACTGACTGGGGGGGGGTATCGGCCAACATGCCCGAAATATCATCCGATGCCGATACCACCAAAAACATGCAAATAGGCTATCAGCCTAAAATATTGGCTGGCCAATGTATTGGTCTATCCTTAGTTGACATATTTATGCCCTGTATACAACGCAGCTGGCATTACTCAGTACTACTGTGAGGGCTCTGTGCAAACAACAAACTAGCATCAATACCTAAGAAACTCAGTCAGAAAAAGTAGCCTGACAGCCTTGATTTAGAAGGTATACCTTTGTTTAAAGAATTTTCCTTCCTACTTCAAGATGTTTGATAATATGCTAAAATGTTTTTTGAGCATATTGCATTGGCTTCCCCAAGTCTAACGTCACTATGAGGTTGAGCTTTAAACGTGCTGCTGGGAGGAACTTATTTCACTGGAAAGGTTACAGTCTTTTTAATCAGCTAAGATAATCATCTGCTGTCTGTATCCTCAAATATAAGGATCTTTTCATGACCTAATAAAATGACACATTTCCTCAAATGATAACATATTGTTTTAACTTAAAAGTTAATATTGTGACGTTAATCTGAATGCATTTTAATAACTTCAAGTTACATGGAAAACAATCCTTTGGAAAGGTTATCAGGCCTCTTCTTTACCTCTGCTGACTTCAGAGTGTGACACAGAGAAGAAGAGATCAGATAAGACAAACCTTCTGGTGATTACTAATTAAATGTAACACAATCCTCTCTTATCTAACATACCTGATGAGAGCACGAGGTGTTGACTAGATCACTGAAATGACAGAAAAAAAGGAAGAAAACAGACATACACACAACAAATAATATTCCCTTGAGTTCAGCATGTCACCAGAGAACACCCCATCCGTCGTCGTCAGGGTTACTCCGGGCAGGACTGTGGGTGTCGGGTGCCATGGAAACAAACTAACTATGGGAATCCAGCTCATCAGCCATATGAAGCGTTTACTTTTGGGCTTACTACTGTGTGTGTCTGTGCACTGAACATGTTTGTGTGCAGAAGCTGATCCCTTGTAAAATATTTTAATACTTCATCCTGTCTTGACTCCGTGTGATCGTAGACTATTTGGGTACAACAGTGAGCGTAAAAAACAGAGACGTAAGGCAGAGACGCCAGAAATCTTTCAGAAATCTCTTTGAAAAGACCTTTAAGAGATTTCATAGATGTCAGTTGCCCTATGAGCGATGGGCTTTGATACAAGTTCGCCCCGCCTGTGTTGAAAGGATATATGGCCACAGTTGCACAGCTCTGACTGGTGGAACACTTAAGGTTTTATGACCTGCTGCCATTTGGGGCTCTGGAGTAGAGCAGAGTGCCGACCACATAACTAATTAGGCTTGGCCAACAGGGGTGTGTAAGGATGGGGATTTGTGGATTGTGGCTTGTGGATGTGTCTGCTTGAGTGAATGAGTGAGAAAGCCAGTGAATGTTTGCCATGAGTTGTTGTGTGTGTGTGAGTCCAGAACCTGGAGGATTGCGTCAGACCTCCGTTAACTCTCCATAAAGACTCCAAGAGCTCTTTCATGTAGAAGCCGCCAGGCCTGGAAACTCTGACACAAAAGATAGAGACCCACGGCCAACCTTGACGCATTTGAACATCACATGCAGACACACACCAGATACTGCTCCTGTCGAGGCAGTCAGAGGCTCAACCAAACACTTTTGCTATTGTCTCATCTCTCTAACCCTCCCTCTCCTTCTCTATCGGAGGATCATGAAGATAAACGACCGTGCGTAGATATGAGAGTCCGGTTGTAGGAGGGAGTGGCGGGCTGGGTGTCAGAAGTGGAATGTGTGTGAACTGCACACCGCCTCCAATAAATCAGGGAGACAAGGAGGAGGAGGCGAGGGAGGAGAGGGAAAGCAGGACAGGGGAAGGAGGGCAGTCAGTGTGAGGGAGTGATAGGAGGGATGACAAGATAAATGGGTGGCGGTGGAGGGAGGAGGTACAGGTGCAGGAGAGGTGCACCCAGGATGGGGTTGCAATTGGGTAAATGAGAGTAATAACACATGGGGGAGGTCATGGGAAGGCAAATTATAGTAAATCATCTGCTTGAATACTCCAGAGAATTGTTTCTAAATCCCTCAAAGATCACAAGTTTAAGTGTTTTCAGCTCTGCAGATACATGATCTGAGGTGGTTCACAGTATTCTGGTCATACTGAAGAGTTTAGATGACCGTATGATTCATTTGAAAGATGAAATGTGGACATTTTAACCTTTTAACAGAATGAATAGATTTTATCTTTAACAATAACTAAGGAAAGTTAAATTTGATGGCACCAGGTTTTAAAAGAAAGTTTGAACAGGTACTTGCAAATGTGGCAGGACAAAGGAGGGCCCAGGCAGGATTCGATCTCCAGACTCCCAGGAGAGAGTTATGTGCACTTACCAGTCAGCCAAAGGAACACCCCCTTGGTCAAGCAGCCAAGGCTCATGATCACTCGGAGGCATAATGACAGGACTGTCAACTGTCACACATACTATTTGTGTTTCACAACACCCTGAGTGTTTCTTTCTTGAGCTTTACAGCTCCTTTTCAGTTCAGGCCTCAATTACAGCATTTTACAGTGCATCATATTTTGTCATTGGGAGGTAAGTCTGAGCTGCAGGCAGGCCAGTTCAGCATGGACTTATGTGACAGTGTGGGGGTCCGGTCACTATGCCTCTGACTGATCATACGCCCTGGCTACTTGGTCACAGAAATGTCCCTTTGGCTGACTGGCTAGTATGCATGACTCTCACCCAGGAGTGTAGGGATCAAATCCCACCTGAGCCCTCTGTTGCATACCTTGCCACACTTAGGATGGGACAAAGTTAACTCTGTACCTTTAAACATCATTTACAACTGTGCAGACTAACAATGCCATGTGTACTTTTGTACCTCAGCACCGACATGTTGGCTTTTGAACTGTGCTAAATACATGCTAGTAGGATTTTCTCATTGCGCTCACTGATGAGGCTACCGGCTACTAGCAATGTGAACTGCGAACATGTATGTTTTCACTTGTAATTTTTCTTTTAAATTCATTTCACTGTCAATCTTTGTGTGATTTTGCTGTGATGATGTTGTGAAGCACTTTGGTCAACAGAGGTTGTTTTAAATGTGCTATACAAATAAACTTTGAATTGAATTTAATAAAATGCTGTAAATAACGCACATGTAAATACCACAGAGATATGCCTGATATGTTACTGTACTATTACCAGCTGATCGGCCATGAGATGTAAAATCACAGAGTTTTTGTCTCCTGCATCACGCGATTCTTTTCCTTCCCACCTCTTTTTTCTATTTTTAAGAAAATTATATTTATCTAACATCTTTTTAAAGATGTTGAAAAGATTCACAAATCATCTGTCAGGACATTTTCTGGTTCTCAAGAGACCTGGCAACCAACAGCTTCTAAGTTAGTACTGTGGCAACATTTTTGATAAACAAGCTTTATTGTATCGTTTGGTTACAATTAGCTGAGTGTAACAATTGTATTTGAACAAACAAAAAAAATACATTAAAAAATGTAAAAAATTTTTCACATCTGACCAACTTTGTAAATTTAGGATAGTGTTAAGTGTAGCAGATGAGTGAAGTAAATCTCATTATCTGACCTCAGCATCTGATAAGCTACCCAACACAGCACCCAGCAGCTAATTAGACTCCCCACTGAACAGTAGGGGATAAGTGTGTTTGTGAGTGGAGGCAGGGTAATGAAAACACAAAGATCTTTAGTGCTGCTTCTTGGCACTTCATTACTTGGCACCTACTGGTTAGACAAAACAGTAATGGGAGAGTTTTCCATGGAAAATGTTAAACCTTGTGAATGTGATTACATGAATTCCATGTAATTACATCATAATGAAAGTAAAACTAAACTTGATGGAAATGATCAAAACTGCATTAAAAAAAAGAAAGAAAAAGGGTGGAAACTGCAATCAGAGTATAAACGTAAATTCTGGTTGCAGATGTGGATCAGTTTTATCATTTTATGACTTCTGATTGAGTCTAATAAAACTTCCAGCAAGTAATCCAGCAAATAAGAAGCAAACATAAAACATTACGTCTTGGTAGGAGAAGAAAGGACGAACCAAATAAGTGGAACGAGAACAAAATCTTTATTTTCCATTTCTTTGCTTCTTGGTCTGTGCAGACAAAACAAAGAGCAAAGGAGGGAAGAGAGAAAAAACTAACATTTGTGGCAACACTGTTTATCACTGTGACAGATGCACGACCAGGAGGCCAACTGAGTTTCAAGCTGTTTAACTGAACTTGTTAGAAAGGCAGTCTGACTGGAAATACCGCGCAGGCACACGAGGGGAATGATCAAAGTATCCGAGGTGGGCTTTCTCAGTTGTCTGGTCTTTGCTTCTTGATAAAAATGAAAGCAGTGAATGTCAGCTGGCTGCATTACACTTGACAGTCTTCACCTCTGGATCTTTGAGTTCCAGGTTGTGAGCGCGTTTGTACAAAGGAGTTTTGCTCCACCACCAGGCAGGATACTGGAATCACGACCTGATGAGAGGCCTGTCAGGCTGCTCCTTTTCTTTCATCATCCCTGAACTCCTGCACAGCCAAACCTCTTTGGAGGCCAGTAGAATCCAACATGGAGCAGATATTGCTTTGTGAAATGTGTTCAGTCATTAAGGCACGTCAGGATGTTCCTCTGCACTCAGCCTCAGTCATTCTACATACTATTTATTTGAATATTGTTTATTTTTTCAGGCAAACTGCTCAATATCCCCTTTTTTCTTCTTCTTGGATTTTTTTAGTGCGAGATCTTCACTCAGACTCGATGTTTCGTGCTTCCGTTTCTTGCTTGGCTTATCGCTAAGGTAACCACTGGAGTCGCTCCCGTGAATCTCCATAGGAGAGATCATCACCTCCTCTTCCTCCTCTTTCTCACATTTGTCCTTTTTCTTTTTCTTCTTCTTTGTCTTCTCACCAGTGTCTCCGCCATTTGTCTCATCCGATGTTCTGCTCGGGTCTGGCGCAGCGTTGATGTTCGCAGCGTTGATGTTCGGCTGGCTGGGAGGTGTGCCGTTTGTCTCTTCTTTGTTATCCTCTTTGATTTTGTCTTTCTTCTTTTTCTTCTTTTTCTTGGGGGTGTCATCAGGAGGCTGCTGGGCTGCTTCTGGGTTTGGTTCTGTGTTGGTTGGTTCTAGCTGGTCAGCAGGAACGGTGGACTCCGAGCTCTCAGCCATAGCCAGCAGTTCCTGCACCCTGGGGGGGGGGGGGGGGGACACACAGACAGCGTATAACCACACATTGCAAGGGCCTTCAAAAATTTAGAACATCCTTTTCTACTAATAAACAAATATAGATTTCTGAGCTGTGAATGAGCTGGAAAAATAATTTAAAAAACCAAAGAGCTCACTCGTAATATTAAAAAAAGGACATTTTTTATCACTCCTCCTTTAGTGCCACATTGTCTGAAGATTAACCAGCTGTTTCTTAAAACTAAGGACCAGTCCCTCCAGGATTTCATGGTTGTTTTTGTGATTGTTGTCACTTAAAATGTACAATTTGCAGTGTTTTATTTTCTTTTAAATGCATCTGAAATTCATTTCAAGTAGATTTATTATAACATTGATTAAATAGAAATTACAGTATTCTGTCTTTATTGAAACAGACCCACTGGGAGAATATGAGGAAATGAAGATGCTGCAAATCCTGATATTATCTACTGTTGTGATAATTTGTCTCAACTGTTTGTGTATTTCTGACATTTTCTGGCTGTTTTGCAGAAAAAAAAAATGTTGGTCAGTTTGTGATTCCTGTTTGCTAGGGGTACTAAAAAGTTTTACGTCCACTTACGTGCAGAGCTCTGGTCCTGCTCGGCCTTCGTGGTGATCTTTAACGAATCTTTAACATTTGCTCATAATCAGAAACAGAGGAGTCAAGTTCTTGGTGCCACAAGGGGAAGCAGTGCGATTTATCAAAGGTAACTTGAGTTTTCTGCGATTAGAAAAAAATTGCATGGATGTGCAGTATTTAGGATGAGTTTGTGTTATTAATTGTAATTGTAACACATTGAATTCCTACAGGGAGTGATACCTTTACCCATAACATAAATTCCATGTAGACTAAAAGGAAAAAAATAAGAACATCAGCCTTTTTTATTAATTAGAAATGGCTCATCAGGTGCGTGGGCCAAAAGCCTCTGTAGTAATTACATTGTCATCTATTCTATGCACATATTTACGAGATGCACTAATTTCCGCCACTATTAAACAAAATCTGTCATGAAAATCTGTTGAGATGTCAGACTTGTTGCTTTCAGCAGTCAGATTCTAGCAGCTGTTGCTAAACAGATGGAGAGGTTGTTCATCAATCAGTAGGTTGCTGGTTTTATTCCCAAATTCAGTTCACTTTAAGACCGATTCCTAAACCAAATCCTTGTTTCATTCCAATGTCTTTGTTTTGCAGAGGCAAGATACTCCTTTTTGTTTGAGGCTTTTGGGCCATTTTGATGGCTGGAAGGCCACAACTCTTACATCTCTTAGTGAAAAGAGTAAACTTAAAAAAAAAAAAAAAATCCTAAAAATTTAAAATGTGTTGAAGCTTCATCTATAAAAAGAAGAATGTCCCTCAAAGAGAAAGAAATGCAAATAAAAGCACAGGTAATGGCAGTACTGATCAGTTTTAATTGAATTCAGTTTTAATCTATCACAAAGCAGTTTTTTCACAATGACTTCTGTTCTGTAGCTGCAAAGCAAAAGGATCAAAACTAGAAAAGTGCAGCCTTTCTCACTGCTGCTTCTCTTATGTGACACTGCCCCCTCGTGGCAAAGGACATGTATGACACACAGATGTGTGTAGGTGAGATGTGCACAGTGCATGTTTGGAACCATGTCACGCAATCATGTGTTGTATTTCTCACAGCTGAGAGCCTAAATATCACCCTCTGCACACTTGCCTGGTCCTGCCCAGCCGTCCTCTGATCAGCAGCACCCCTGCAGCGTCAGCATCGAGTGCCGTCACCTCGAACTCCAGCTCTGCCCCAATCCTCGGCCCAGCATCTCTCCAGGTTTCCACGGAGACCAGGTTTGGTTTGGGGATGCTGGCATTGAAGCAGCCGTGCACGAGGCAGCCCACATGGCTAACTCCTAGTTTATTCACTTTACCCTGTTGAAATAAGAGCAAATTTCTTTGTGATGTTCATATTCCAGAAATTTCAATAGTGTGTTGTATTTTAAGAACAAAAACACACAGATGCACTCTCATCTTTTGGAGTTGCCAGTTTATTCGACCCAAATGGGAAGAGAGCCATAGACTTATAGACAACATGTTTGGAGTAAATATTTTTCTGTTTGCAATCAGTTGGATGGCAAAAATGTAATCACAACTTGTTCTGTAAACAAAATATAATTATTTAATTATTCTGCAACAAAAGCATAATTACACCCACACACAAAAAAGAAAAGAAAAAGATAAAGAAACACACAGACATGCAACATTACTGAGAAAGCTAAACAACTTATCTAGATCTTACCAGGAGTTTTTGTCCCTTCTGAGGCTGAAATAAAATAAAGTTGGCTTCTATGTCCATGTGGATGTAGCCGCTGTCATCATAAATGTGTCCATGTTTGCCCACAATCTTGATGTTGTCATAAGCTAAGGGTACTCCATTCAGACTGTAAGAGACAACCAACCAGACAACTTAATGCACATCAAATGAAATAGAATTTGCACATGCAGTTTACTTAAGGGCTGTCACAAACCATTATTTTGAAAACCGATAAGTCACTGAATATTTTGTTGATTATTCGACTAGTCGGATCATACAAAAATTGCAGCATATTTACAGTACCAGTCAAAAGTTTGGACACTTTCTCACTGAATCTAATGGGAAAACGTCTCCAAACTTTTGACTGGTAGTGTGTGTTTGTTTATGTCAATTAACTATTCAAGAAAAAATGACCAGACAGAAAGGCAGACAATGCAGTGGAAGTTACAGTGGCAATTTTGAGAGGAAAAACAAACCTTATAAACAACAAACAATTAGTCGATTATGAAATTAGTCACCGACTATTTTGATAGTCAACGATTAGTCGACTAATCGTTGCAGCCCTAGTTTACTTCAGACATAAAGCAGACATGTACAGTTTGTGTCAGGTTAATGATGAGGAGTAAATGTCTGAAAGGGGCTTTACATGGCTGTTATAACGCGACAAAAGTCTGAACCACTGTAGTATTGATTTGCAACCTGGGAGATCGTTTTGAAATAAAAATAAATAGCATCATACTCTTGCAGCATTTTCAAAAACCCTGCAAGATTCTTTTTCCTTCTACTATTCGATGTAGTGCCTGGATGCTCCTTCGGTTGATTTTCTGAAGTTGCATCTTCTTACTTTACACACACACTTCAGATCACAGAGATGTGAAAGATGAGGTTAACATCATCATCATCAGTCTATGCAGTGGTTTATACAGGTCGGAGCAAGATCAATTTTCCTTTATCACAACTGCTCTTGCTCTTTAACAAGCAACACACAATTCTGTAGTTTTTTTTTTTTTTATAATACTTTACCTACACATCAAGAATGGACAGGTTTGCCCTAAAAGTTTGCATGTCTTGCATATTTTTTCTTTACAACTAAGAGCACGTCATCTGGGCAATTTTATCGAAGAGTTACTTCTTGAACAAATGTTCATATTGGCAGCCCCCCCCCCCCCCCCCCCCCCCCCCCCAAATGTGCCAGAATTCCTGGAATTATTCTCTTATTATTGGTGGTCATGCTTGTCTTGAGTTGCTAGGTGGATTGAATGATTGCACGCTTCACACATGTAAAAGATCCACGTTGGTGCCACCTCTTCATGCTGGTCACATTTTGCTGTGGGATGACAACAACATTTGAAAGTCAACCAGTGTGGATGTGTTGGTCACTACAGCAGGTACAGCATGATCCTGACCCTTGCATGTATTCAGGTTGAGGTCTGGACGCACCACAGGTCATTTCATCCTCTCCACTCCCAAACTGTGAGAGCACAGTCTTGCTTAAGCATGGAAATATGGGCTCACCACTGGCTTCTGAATCTCAGTCAAGTATGTCTGTGTATCAGAGTGCACCTTTCTGTTGCACACACCTGGCAGTACTTGAATCTCAAAACCAGGGTGAACACCATCCGGACAACATTGCAGGGGATTCTGACACATTTATGGAGAGACGTGCTGCTCATTCTACAGAAACGCAATCCTTATGTAAATATTTCTGTAACTTTAACAGCAAGTTAATTTTTTCAGACGGTGACGGTGAGGAAAAACTTTCCTGGCCCGTATGCAAAGGCAACATTTGCCCTGCTTTCTGAAATGCTCGGTACCTCCGGGAAAACTTGAGCAGCTCAGTTTCCAGCTCCTCTTGTATCCCAGTCTTCTTCTTGTTCAGGTATAAGGGTGGCAGGGCGATGTGTCTCCGGTGCGTGTTCATGACCAGACACGAGTACGGCGCTGACAGCAGCTCCGAGGCCGCGGCGAACGACGGGATCGCACACGGGACACCGACGACACATTCGCGCAGCGCAGTGGACGTTTGAGCCGGCTGCACTGGCGGACAATCAGCGGGGATTTCACCGGGCATTTTTACGTGTTTTGGCTTGTCGTCTGCATGCTCCAAGTTTGCCATGCTGTTTAGGTAGATCGGAAGAGAAACAAGCGTCGACTTCCGCTGAAAGTAGGCGCCTTCGAGCGCAAATGATTTCCTCAGGTTTCCCCCTGCTGGACGGGCGGTGCAACAACAGCCCAGAAAACAAACAAATAAATAAATAAATAGGCTACGCTTCTCTCTGCAAATGAAATTCCTAACGGATAAATAAAGTGAATTTGAAATAAATAGATAGATAAATAAATAAATAAATAAATAAATAAATAAATAAATAAATAAATAAATAAATAAATAAATAAAAAATTCCTGTTAATTTTGAGATCTTTTCTCAAGTCTTGTTTGAAACTTAAACAAATTATTTGAAAGCATCTGAAAATGTACTGTTGTACAAACCCCCTTTTGTTTGTGAAGTCTAAATTAGCTGAACAAAACAATCAGACTTTCACAATCTTACATTTTAGATAATGCATGAAAACACTTGTCTTTGTCTGTTTTATTTTGTCGTACATTTTAAAATCTCAATGTGGCACATTGTTTGATTCTTACTTCAGGTCTGCTTTTAATGAATGCAGTAAAGAAAAATAACTATACCACCAACACCTGTTAGGAGATGTGAAGATAGAGTAGAAATAGAATTGAAAACCTGCTGAACTGAAGAAATGTACTTGCTCTCAGTGAGTTAGCATTGTGGGTGAGAAGAATATTTGAGAAAAACTGTCTTGCTTATTGGTTGCAGGATCCCAGCGGGCCAAAGAAAAGCCCACAAAAACCCCGAGGTTTACAGTATGGTTTGTGGACATGCTTATTGTAAGTTTTTATTGGCAACAGCATCTAGCCAGGCATAACCGTCAGTGGGTCTTACTTTACTACCCTAGACTGAGGTCTTGACACCAAGAACAGATTATTTTCAGTGTGTAACACTAAACAGAAAGTTTTAAGACCTTGTCAAGCTTCAACTTTCTCCTATTTTTGGCTAATTTTAAATGATAAGCTATAAAGAACCCACAGATTATTTATAGAACTGTTAGGTGTCGGATTCTTCAATGCTCCAATACTGTGGAAGAGAAAATAACTAAATAAACAATAAGAATCGCTGTTCATTTAGTTATCCAAAGCAGTAGAAAGGCCATGTGCTGCTTACTAACATGCCCTTTGTTATGTAATTTGCAATTTGTGCACTGACAAGCCTGGCAAGGACGCTCATTGATTCTGTATCTCTTCTTTCTTGCAGTGTCACATTAAGATCATCAGGGTGACCTGAGGTGTCAATTAGAGCTGTGAGTGCACACTCACATGCACTTTTACATCCAGGTGCACACAGATGCATGTGCAGAAAATACCCTGACATGAACAAACAAATCTTGTGTCACTGTTTTCTTCCAGAGCAGCGCTACAAGAAGTCACATGACTCAGCATTTTGTCACACTTTAGAGGGGGGACTGTAGATCGGCTGCTCTTGGGGAGCACCATGGCCCCACTCTTATCTGTTGTCACAGTGATAAATAGTGACGTATTTTCTAAGTCAGCAATGGCTCCCAGTGGCTTCTGCTGTTGTGGGACACACTTGACACACAAATTAATGCACACACAAGCACAATAATTAAGTATTGCGCAGCATGATGTTGTCAGAACAATCGCACATCTTTGCATGAGGTCACAGCCGTGTCTGTGCATGCCATCAAGCTTATATACGATGCTGCTTTTTTTTTATTGCTCTTTCTCCATTTGCCCCGTAAAGCACTTCATACTTAAAGATTTGAAAGGCACAATAAAGTAGATTTACTTCATTGGTTAGCTTTACGATGAGTGTGGGAATCTTGAACAGAGCCAAAGGCATCATTGTGCTAAACTGCTCAGCCTACACAGTGTGATATGCAAGCTGTCAGTGTGTGTAAACTTGACATTTGATCCTAAAAATGAGCTACAGTTTAAAATAAAAATAGTGTGCTGATTAAAATGCTATTGTGGAGTTATGAGCAAAGAAATTAAAGACACCACACACACACACACACACACACACGTCTGATTCACGTTTTGCTGGAATGCAAAACTCCTTCACCTGATCAATGTTTATGTAAATCAATCTCTGTAATATTGTAACAATCAAAAGGATGAACATTAACATTGAAATAATCCATACTAATCCACATCTCAGATAAGTCATACTTTATTTGAATTATCTTTATAAGAAGCATTATAAAAATATGTTTGATTTAAAGATACCTGCTATACAAGCATGGATATACTGCACGTCACTGTATTTTCATGTCAAAGCATTCCATTATCAGACGATAAATACAGTCTACTGCTGGCTATCTCAATCTGCATTCCATAAACCGATACAAGAAAGAGAAAGAGAGAATTAAGACATTGATACTTAAACAGAGGGAGCTCCTCACATAAAGTAGATCAGCTGCATGCTTCATTTGGTCTCATCGTGTCAGCGATTCTGACTGGATGAGATCTATCCCTCTAACTCATTACCACAGGGATCAGACAGAGAGGTTTCTCACCTGATTAGTCACAAATTGACAGTTTATCACCCCGGCTTTGGTCTGAGTTGAACAGAGGGTGTTTGAACCTATGTTTGCATATGTTTGCAGTCTTCCTCATGCTGTCTGTCTCACTGTGGCGGCAAAAAAGAGAAGAACTTCCAAAGGCAAGAGACCTAGTTTGCCTCTTTCAGTCAAGATATAGGTGTGGGATATGTTGAGTGAAGTACAAGCTGTATCTGCTGTCTGACAGCAAGTATTTTGTGCAAGTCACCCTTGGTGAGAACTCATCAAGGCGATGCTGGAGTGTGTCCATTGTAGGAAATCTGAGGAATGCCATTGCTTGAGTTGTCGAGGATTTCCTGAAAACGTAACAAACATTTTTTCAAAGATACGCTGAAGCTGAATGAGAAATATGCATTTTTGTGCTCCAAAACCATCAGACTCTTTTTCTTTTTGCTGATATGCCCTACTTTTTCGGCCATCTCATGTGAATGGTGCAGCGAGTGTTCCCTCTCCAGGAACATCCTCTGCTGCTCAGAGCTGGCCAGTCGACAAGTCAGCCAAGTGGATAAGGTGCAGGATGATATCCCTGGAGGAGAAAGGGAACAATTTTTACAGAAATTCACAATCCTCTAAGAGGAGTCTTTTAAAGGTTTTATTAATGCACTTCCGTTTTCAACCTGACCTCACAGAAATACATCAAATAAGCACAATTTCTTTAATGATTCATGAGATTTCTCAGTCCTTGATTTCATTTAACAATGACAAATGTGGCCACTGTTCTATTGGGGTTGTAAGCCCTTCATGGATACTTAATGGAAAAAAGCAGACATGTTAGGGAAATTTACATTTCGACATTTTCTTATGCAGTTCATTTATCTTCATGTTAATGAAATTATACGTACCAAAGCTAAAGTTAAGTTAAATTTGAGAGTAATGTCAGACAGATAGCATTCATATCATGCATCTGTGAAGACTGCAGAACCCACTCTGGCTCCAGGCAAAGGTTTGTTAAAGCTATATTCCCATTCCAGCTGCTGTCTTATTGAGATGAGCGTTTCATTTAGAGTCTTTTATTGTTTTATATATGCACTGTCCACCAACTGAACACCTGAATGAACTGGCTAAAAGGGGTGTAGGCTGAGGCCAAGAGCAGAGTAAAAGCATTTTTGGAGGGAGAATACAGTAAGTTGTAAATAACTTCTGCAGACTCATATACACTGTTGAACATGTTTTCCTGCTGCAGCACAATAAATAACACAAAAGACAACTTTATGGATTTATTTATCACTGATTGTTTGATGAATAAATTCCATGCCAGACTCTTAGAAGATAGATACCACACATACAGAATTTCTAACGAAGTGTTATTGGTACAGTTGCCACCAGAGGCAGGTCTAGAAAATCTTTAATGGAGGCCAGGCAAGGATGTAGATCAGGAAAATGATGGCACATGAGGTTTTGATTTTGGAAGTAACTGATTAGTAAAACAAAAAGTATAACCTTATATAAAAAGTGAACAAAAATGTGTAAAAGCAACTCCAAAGTTGCTTTTTAAAGGGTTATTTGTCAGAAACTGGATAACATTTTGCTTCAAGCAAAAATCCCCATTGACTCTTACTGTACACTTGAATTTGGAGAATTTTTCAGTGTAATATCTTCATGTAGCACTTTGTGGTTAAAGGTAATACAATCATATGATATGGTTTAAAGTGCTGTAAAATAACTAATTTACCCTCAGTCAGCAGTCGGTACTTACTTCCTTTAGTCATTTCCATGAAGAAATAAATAAAAAAAATAGTCTGGCACACAGAAAACCAGTTTTGAATTATGTGATAATGCATCACCATAAACTACATCACGCATTTGTGGTTTTTCAATTTCATTTACCCAGACAGGCCAGAGTCATCGCAGCTAGATGGATTGAATGCATCGAGTTTGGCTGTTTGCTCACTGCCCGAACAAACTGGAAGTTGAGAATCCCACCAATCAGACCACAGATGCAGCATGCTGAAAAAAGGATCATCTGAAAGACACACACAAACATATAAATGGAGAAATTTTAATGAAAGCAGCAGAATTGATGGCCTATCAACAGAAATGCAAACAAACTGACTAAATGCGATGAGATGGGAGATGAACGACCACCTAGATTCCATCTCTATCATTTTTCTTGTTGAAAAGCAGCTGTGGTGATGAGTAATACGCATCAGTCAAAATAAATCTCATTTCACATTAGAAAATTGGATTGCTCTCAAAGCAAACTGTCTCTTCCAGAAATCCTGCACAGCTTGTAAATATGCTTTCATCGCTCACTTGCTGTGTTAATGTATGAGTGTGTCAGATTTGTGCTGGTGAGTCAGTCACATGCTATAGATGACCTTTTTTTGAACTTAAAAAAAAAAAAACAAGAAAAAAAAAAAAAACTATTTCTCAATTTGAGAATTTTGTTCTTCCCCTACTCTGTTGTCAGAATGATAAGCACACTTCATGTTGATTGTGAATGCATGTGTGTGGGTATTGTAACTGCACTGCAGGTATTCTTTTATTGCTCCCAGATCAGATGCCGTTAGTGCCTTTAACCGCATGGGAAAGGGCATCTCCGATTTCAGTCATTACCCAGAGAAAGTGTGGAAAGTGGCTGGCAGGGGTTCGGAGCCAAACCAACCTAATGCAATCATCATCCCACATGCAGAGAGGAAGAGAGGGGAATGGAGGAAGATGAGGAGAGAAGGACAGAGAGGGTGAGAGCATGGATATGGCATGGAGGATGAGACTGAATGGAAAAGACAAACAGACTGAATGGGGTGATGAGCAAGGGGAAGGCGTGAGGAGAAAGACAAAAGTGAGGGACCGATAGGGTGAGACAGAGGGATGTTTGTTACAGCAGATTGGACTGACATTGATCCATCATTAATGCTCTGCCTGCAGGAGACAGAGAGTCAGAGAGAAACACAAGGACTCAGAGACACTAAGAGACTGTAAAAAAGACAGAGAGAGGGACAGAAAGAGAAGAGAGGTGACTGCTTGTCTCCTCTGATTTCCTCAGATGTCTCGTTCAGAGCACACTGTGAGCACCTGCCTGCAGGACAACACACATGCCCACCTCTGAGTGTTTCCAGACTCTCCTTAGTTTATGCAGACAGTGTTAGTGTTGCAAACCTTCACTATACCGAGCATATTCATTTATTTAAAGATATATACTTATTCTTTCCTAAAAGACATTTTTTCAATATGTTTTGGTTTGTTATAGGTTCTTGAGGAGAAAAGGGGGAAATCAGTGATGTGAAAGAGGTTAAAAACTTTTGATAGACAATTACATAGTTAGTTGAGAAGATACAGCTCAAATATCCGTGCGGGAAATATACAGCCAAATTTATCTTTGCTGAGCATGGTGTAAGACTATAAAGGGAAACTGACCTGGCTTGGTAACATTTAGCATCCTCTTTGTCTGAACAGTCCACAGATCTTTTGAATTGTTTAAATTTAGATTAATCAGAGGAGTTTGGAGAAGCCTCCTTCTTTATGTTAGTGTTTCTTTATAATGTATAGTCCCACACAGATCTATATCAGGCCACATCTGAAGTGTGGGGGAAAAACATACATTTCCTTGATACTGACTTCCATTGCTATGCAGAGGGTTCCCACTTGTATGCTGACATAAAGTCTGACACCATGGATGCATCCTGGATTATTTTATGCCCAGAAGATCACAAGCTGCTGAAATGGCTTTTCTCCTCGGGGTGGCTCGGCTTCCTTTCTAAGATTAGCGATGATTGAAAATTCGAAGGACCTCAGACATGACCTGGCAGATTTATCAGGTGTTTTGTGCACTTGAAAGGGATGGTTTGAGCACCCCCTATGGAGGATTTGCAGGCATGTCCAGTTTGCTGAGTGCCCCTAGGTTGACCCAAGACTACAAAGAGGGATTGCTATTCAGAGTGACTGGGGAAGGCCCAAGAGTATCTGCTCCTCCTGTTACTGTGACTCTGAGAAATGTGAAATGATTTGGAAAAGGGATGAATGGATTTTTGGCTCAGCTGCTTGAAATGTTTCTTGAAATATGGTTTTGTTATAATTACTGGAATTATCATTTTTTTGTTTTGATTTATTACCATTTCTGCCTCCCAACAAATCTCCTGGCAATCGGTCCTCCAGAGGTTCAAAATTGCAAAATTTTCAAAATTTTCAATATATATATACGCATGCTAGACATGCGTATATATATACAGTATATATATATTACTATTGTGAATTCTGGATGCTACCCACTCAGGACACTTGGATTACATGGAATGAGCAGAATGGAGGAATATTGACAATTTTTTGTGGACTTTTATGGACCTTTTTGGCTCGGACCCTGGCAAACTCCATTAAAGTTGGGGGGAAACGAGAAGTCGCACTGATCTCTGGCTGCATTTGACATATGAAAAAAGTGGTCCAGAGTCTTGCTCACCATGAGGGTAAGTGGAAAATAAAGTTAAATCATTCTGTGGGTGAACTATTCCTTTAAAGCTGAAAAAAATCAGTCATTGCAAATAGCAGTTTTGTTATCCATTTCTGACACTTGAAAAAACATCAGTACACTGAAATATCGTGATATTTTCATATGCCCATATCAAATCAATATCTAAAAACGCAGTAATGATCTATTTTACTTACAAAATCTCGTGAGATTTCATCGAACTGTCACAATATTTCGTGAATTATCGCGAGATTTCGTTAGCAAAATAGATTGATAACGTATTTTTAAATGTCAATATGATATTAGCATATGAAAATATCACATTATTTCAGTTTATTGATTTTTTTTCCCACCCCTAGTCTTTAGAATTTTTAAAGTTTGTAAAAAAGAAGTTTTTGAAGAAGAAGAAGTTTTAGATTTTTTTTTAGACTTTAGAAACAACGGGCTGATTGGTTAAATATCGGTGGGAAGACCAATGTCCGATACCCAGTTTTAAGGACGACTGTATATATTGATTTTGAGACACAACCACAAGATTAAATTCACTGTTTAAATGCACATACTTACAATAAGACCCGTCCTTTTCCGAGCACACAGCACTCCACACATCCCACACAACAGGAACTGAAAAAGACAAAAATTACATTTGAATCTATGTGAACACCTCATCCTCCCACTCCCCAAAAGAAAAAAACAAACAAATAAAATAGACATTCTGAGTTTGTTATTTGAAAAAACTACAGCTGTTTTACATCATTATTACTTTCTTATCTCAGTCTCAAAAAGAAGAAAAGCTAATACACAAGCTCTGTTGCTCACATTTTTTCCCCATCTCCAAAAATCGTGTGTCATGGCATGGAGCCATATTGTCCTGGATGTCAGTAATTTAGACTGAACTGGAACAGCGGGGTGTATTTGCTGGCAGAGCAAGCTTAATAACAGGACAGCAGTGAGCTGCATTGTTTGGCTGAAAGTTGCTGGAAGCAGTAGTGAGAGTATGTGTGTATTTTCCAGAGTGTGTAATGGGAGTTTGTGGTTTCCTCTTATCAGATTTGATTAAAGTGCATGTCAAAGTTTTAAATTGAAAACATGGTTGCACCTTAAAAACCCCAGTTCCAACTATTGTTCAAGGTTTATTCTTGAACTTTTTCTGTCTCTTAACATAATTTTCATTGAATAGCCACATCCTTCACCAACAAACACAGCTTTATTCAGGTGACTGTAGTTTTAGATTGTCATGATGTGCGGGTTTTGGTTCTGTCTTAGCTGCAGTTTTTGTTAGATTTCTGTTTCTGGTCTTGTTTTATTGTTTTCCTCTGTTCCTTGGCTTTCTGTTGGGAGTTCAGGTTGGGATTTCTGTGTTTCATGCTTTTTGTATTTTGTTCCGTTCCCAAGTGGTCTTTGTCCATTGTAAGTCAGGATTTAGTATTTTGGTTTATTTAACATTTTGGTTTATCTTCCTTCCTGTTTGCCTCCTTGTATTTTCAGTTAAGTTTGCGTTCCAGTGACCCTCCCTATAATCTGACTGTCCTCCGTCCCCGTGATCTTTACCTGCATGAACCTCAGATGCCCAAATACAAGAGAATGCAACATGTAATGTACATGTTGTTCTTCATGTTTTTTTTTTTATATCAAAATACCACATTCTTGATCATAATTGAGCATCATCTTACCACTGCCTGGGATGTGTATAATGAGAAGTATATTGAAACTGTTAACATTTAATGTCTTTTGAGTTTTTGAGTGTAGTAGATGTAAATGTATTTTAATTTAATCTTTTTTTCTGTTTTTTTATTTTAATGTCTCTTTAATGTGCCGTATTTAGAATGCTGAAGAGACCTGAGCTTAATATTTTGTTCTTTGTGTTTCACATGAGGATGACAATAAAGAAGATGATGTAAAAGTCCCAAAACCACCAGATGCAATCATTATACAAAGGAAATTGGCCAATAATGCTGAAGAAAATATTAAGAAAAGTTGTGATTTGGCTCAACACAATGTCTTGTTGTTATCAAAGAAGTAAAAGTCTTTGTGAAGCTGAGATTAAAGAGATACAAAACAGGATAACCCTAAGCAAATAATATATTTACTTTTACACATTTTGTTTTAAGTGTTAGAGCAGAGGAGCACTTTCTGAAAATGCAGAAAAATCTATCAGATCAACTGTTTGGAAAGCGAATATAGCTTTAGCAGATCTCTAAATTGAGAAGCAAAGGTTGGGCATTTAATCAAAGATTGAATATCTAATCTACTTTAGGACAGGAGTCAGTCAGTCTCCAGGGCAGCTGACTCAGCAAGCAGAGCTCAGCAGCTTTAAGTTTGACACATACATGTCACATAACACTTTCTTCTTTGACAGGACTCTTGAAGCACCCCCACACAGACCTGTATGTGCACTCACATAAACAATAACTGCACAATAGTTTCTCAGATTCTCTAAGCTTAAAAAAAGAAAAGAAAAAGCTACTGGTACATCTTCATTTATAGGAGCAGGAACATTAAAGAAGCAGATTCAATCAACGCCTGTGTCTGCAACGAAACTTTTCATTGTTCAACGGTAAAATCTAGACAATGAGGCTGAGAGCAGCTCTGTAACAAGAGCAGACATCTACAGAAGACTGGGAGGATGATCAGGCGTAAAAGCTTTGACCCCCACCCAGGCACTGACGAGCAGTTCAAGCATGAATTAATGAAACCGATCTTTAGCTCCAGTCTAGCTGGCTGAGTGGCTGTGTGAGCGCCTCTTTGACATTATCATATAGCACATGTGAGGGTTCTGAAGTCGTCCACAAACATACGAAAGTTTCTAGACGAGGAAATGAATTCAAAACTTCTCAAAAAGATCCCTCCTGTAAATCGTTAGGTGTTTCTTCGCAGCTTCAATGATTACAAAATATTTTTTAGAGAGGAAATAATTACTTTTAAAGGACAAGCAGTTCCCACCCACCTTGATTTGTGTTTTTTAAAGGTTTGAGTCTGTAAAACTATCGCAAAAAGGCTTTCTGTAAAATAATTCAATATTGCACCTCCATTACAAAACATTAGCTTCTCTCGAAGAATTAAATAAACTAGACTACTGCTTTTCTCTGACAAGACCAATATCCTTCCTGGAAGTAAGCATGCGGAAAAGTAGGCTAAAGACAGTAAATGTTCCCACGGACGTACACAGAGTCCACTCCAGACCGGAGAAGCGTCGCCCTGCTGCGGCTTCTGCTCCCCCCGGACCCAGCTGATACCCACGGCTCCCAGGACGATGCTCGCCACACCCAGGCCGACTTCCAGCACGGAGAGCAGGAGCAGGCTCCACAGGATTTTGCGGCTGGAGCACATCCTGCCGCGGGCATCTCTCCAGCTCCAGCAGGAGAGGGCGAACAGATGGCGAGGGGGGAGCCCGCTTTTCCTTTTCCGAGGGAGGCGCGGATCTACGGCTTCATGCCCAATGGCAAAAGTGTTGTTAAAAGAAAAAAAGAAAAGGAAAAAAACTGAGTCCAAACGGAAGAGAAAGTCGAAAGGGAACTTAAAAATCAGGTTAGCAAACTATTTAAAACTGAAAGAAGGACCAACTGGCTTTGCGGTTGGAGGCTGTTGTGAAGAGAAAGCGCACCGCTGAAGTTCCTCCGCCGCACAGTTGCGTCTGTGCCGCACGGCGCTGTCCAAGGTACTTAAGCGCCACAGCAAATACGCACGCACGCAGGAAACCCGATTTCCGGGCACGCACACTTGAACACGATTCAGGGACGTAGCAGGGAGCCAAGGGTCTTAGGCTTCGCCCCCTGTTGGAAACGTTCAAAAACCAGATAATTGGGCAGAGACAACTGGGAAGTAGGCTACATTCAGTCCTAATACTTACAGGGTTCATATTAAAACTGTAGTTTATAAACGGACACTAATTATTTGGTGAAATAAAATGTGAAGATAAGCTAATCTGGATTTTGACTCGTTTTCAGTTTCACATAGAGCTCAATGAGTCAAAGTCAGACAAAAATACATTGCCAACGTTTTTTTTTTTTGCAAAGTTCCTTCAACGTGCACTCCTTCTGTTGCTTTTTTCTTTCACAAAGCTAATGTCTGCATGGGCATATTTAATTTTATTTAAAATTTTTGTTTCAGTCAAAACAAAATGATTTGCAGTTCAGTAGTCTACAACCTGTGTTGGGAGATGCAGACACACTGAGCTTCTTATACTGAGGAATTTAAATATGACACAATCATGGTTTCATTAGATTTTTAACCCAATGATGATAAAGTACAAAATCTCTTGTGTTGCATTTTAATACATAATCACAATACAAGTACAGTCTATTTACCATTTATAAAAAGTCATGTCAGCTGGAACTTTGATATGTGATGAAACACAAAATAAGAATTATGCCTCAGTGCTCTGATTTTACATATACTGTACAATTTATTCCAATATAAATAGAATTTCCATTTATTTTTAATAAGAACTGGTCTATAGTAGAATAATCACAGCAACCACTCGAGGACAGATCATTATGTTTTGGGTTGGAGGCAAGACCCAAATAAGAGATCGCAGTCCAAATGACTATCAGTAAAGAATTTATTTTTAAGGTGACCTTCAAAAACAGTTTCCTAACGGTTTCCCACATCTGACACAGGTACATTAGAGCGTATCTCTGGAGTCTGTCTTACTTTCAGATTCTTCAAAATATCCAGTTTTCTGCTGCGTTTCACAAGCCAATTGCAACGGCTGAATCCAACAAGGCTTTTTCCCTTTTCTTTATGTGGTTGTTAGTTTAAGGTGGCACAATATCACTTTGTGATTTTCAGTCAGCAAACCGCATGTACAATCTCACTGTAGCTTGAGGTTGGCCTAAACATGCGTACCTGACAAATGACATCAGCAAATGAGATTGTCTGGGTCTGAGTTAGGGGGAAATTTTCTGAGAAGCCCCTCAGGTTGGTGTGCAGGGTTGTTTGGCTGGTTTGTAACCACTGACAAGCTGAATATTGGTCTGCTTTATCAGCCCTCCTTGAACGAGCCAATGTGACGGTGACATTTTGGAGATGGGAATGTTTTACAGTACATTATAAACCAGACCATTATTCCAGCTAGAATTAAGGTCACTGTCAAGATGACTCATAAAATACAGAAACTGGGAGCAGAGGATGTTTCAAACCTGCAAGGAAAGATAAATGCTTTAACATAACTTTTACTCAACATTTCCTGAGATAATAATAGCAAAGAGTTAAGTACTGTAGTCTTAAAAAGTGTGAAGTATTACTGTAAAGCAACATGCAAATTTTGACAGTAGTAATCATTTTGATAGCAGCAAACAATCAATTGTACTTACTAGCGCCTGCTGATATTTAGCAAATGCAAAAGCTATTAGCTCAACCAAAGCGAAGTGATATTGACCAGTGTTTCACTTTTTATACCAGAAAAAATTGGTGTTTGATAAACAACAACAAAAAAAAAGAGGTTTAAAAAACATTTAGCCTGTCTTGCTTGAGCTGAAAGACTTGCAATTGCAACAAATTCAAAACAGTTATTGTCAACCTGTTCTTGTAAATTAAGAATACTTGCAGCTGTTAAGTCTCATATCAGTAGCCTATTTATCTGTCAGTTCTTAAACATATTAAACAAATACATTACACATGATATTTGCACCGCTATTCTTATACTTTAAACACACCTTCCTATACTTTCAATGTTAATTTTGGTGTCAAAATAAAGAAAGCGTCAAAGAATTAATGTTAGATGAGGAAATTTTAGAGAATAAAGGGGTTTTCTTTAGTTTAAAACTTTCCTTTTAAACTTCTGTATTAACTTGCTGTTTGGTTGGTTTTGAGCAATAATAAATGTACCATTATGGTTGTCATTATCATGGCTGTTGTATCTCATTTGGAGGCTGGAAGAGTTGGGTGATGAGGTTACGATAATGATGCAGATCAATAAGCATGTTTGACTGCTATCCAAACCACAAGCATGAACAAAGTACAGATTTAATATTATAAAAAAAGTTCCCACATTTATGATTAATATGCGTCCTCCTGCCCTTCCCCCTAACAACGGGCTGTTTAAAAAGGAAAAAGAAGAAGAAGGAGGAAGAGGAGGAATTAGTCCTCTGGAGTTTACACAGATTACACACCTCCCCAATCTCTTTCACACATCTGATTCAGGCTTTCTGTGGGTGTGCACATCAGAGGTTCTTAACTGATCAATGATCAATCGACACATCACAGCCAGCAGCTACTAAAGCATAAGAAATCATTAAGCTTTTACTGTAAGCTTTGTAATTCCATGTGTTTGCTTACATTATGTGTCCACATTCAATAGAATTACATGCAAGAAAAATATAAGTCTAAATGATCAAAGATAAAAAGTGAAGTTCTGAGTGGATTCACAGACTTACAGACTTTCTATACTTGTGCTTTAGTACAAGTGACAGCCCTGACTTTTTTATGGTCAGTGTGATGTTGTATTCTGCTGAGGAAAGCTACATTGACCTTGACACTACACTGAATCAGCAATGTTTACACACACGCTGCCCCTCCATAATTAAACACATGTAGCTCCTGTAATTCTTAAAGAAGCACACACAGAGGCACACACGTGAACATATAAACCAACGGAGATCAGGCAATATGTTCCACTTTGCCACCACGTTTTTGTCTCCATTTGATGCTTTTATATCGTTTTCTGTTTATTTTGTGTAAGAATAAAGAACTTACTGATTAACATGATGTTTCCAATGCAAATTTTAGCTTCTGGTTTTATATTTACCAGTAGTCTATTCAAACTAATCCCAAAGTTATTCCATGAGGGACTAATGGTGGATTTTCTTCATGCATAGCAAGACATGGAAGCATGTTTCTCTTTGGAGTAAACGTCAATGTTAAAGTGAAATAAATCCTTCTGGCAATCTTTAATGGGGCGTCGATTTTCAGTCATGTTTGTAAAACATTTGTTTTTTACAGCAGCAGCTTCAATAGAAAGTTGCTGGTGGCTTGGCCCAGCAGATTTTTATTAGTCTGGAATAAGATGCTGCCCTTGGCCTCTTGCCTGTGAACTGTAGCTTTGGATCAATGGCAGACTTGATGACACGCTGGATTTTTTTTTTTCTCTCTGCTTGTCTCTATGCATTCAGTGCTTCATCTCCACCATCTTACCCCTATTTTTTTTTTTAATAATTTCAAGCCACACCAACAGAATTTAATTAAGGGTGTATTTTTCAGTGTCAGCTTGCTATTGATCGTAACCCTACAACTTTTTTTCTGTGCCTCCGTCCACGAGCACAATCAGACCTACAGCTGGCTACAATAATATAAATATGGATCTGTCCTGTGCTGAACAGTGCTCTGCTAAAGTCTGTTTCTTTCAGCAATTTGCTGATGACTAAGCAGCATTGCTTTCCACCTATCCATAAAAGTGTTACTGATATGCAGTAGATGAGTGGATAACAGAGGATGATGAACTGTGTAGTACTCACTTTCATCATCAGTCAGTAAAAAAGTGAATATTTACAAAACTGCTCAACTATTCCAAAAGATAGATAGATAGATAGATAGATAGATAGATAGATAGATAGATAGATAGATAGATAGATAGATAGATTCTCTGCTGAAGCAATTTTTGATAAATTAAGTCCTATTAAAATCACTGACAGGGCTGCATAGTGTGTGTGTGTGTGTGTGTGTGGTGGGGGGGGGGGGGGGGCATAGACTATATCACAAGGTTCTCAGGCACTCAATTGTACTATATTTAGCTTTCTACTTGGTTGTTGTCTTCTTCCTATTGCTCTCCAGTTGCTTGAGGAGAAATAATAAGACTTGTTCAGTCATTATGCGAGCTTAAGTGCATACTGTAGTAATTCCTACAATCTACAGTCCTCACATTGCAGAAAGTTGAGACACTGGAAAAAGAATAATACACATCAATATTGTCTTTTGACTTCTTTCGTCTTGGCCTGAGGCAGCAGAGTGGAGAAACACGTAAGATATATAAGCTTCTATTCCCCTAAGTGGTTGAAGAGAGGAGCTATCCGGAGGTGCCCTGGAACTGTGACGTCCCCGGAGGCTTATTATTTGCCTCTCGCTAATGCCATCCACTCTAAACTGTATGTGAGTATGTGTCATTAGGAACATATGGCTGCTGGGTCCATAATGAGAGTAGCACTGGGCAAATATCACCCTGCTCCCTGCAGACAAAATAAGTGAAGGAGATTTAAGGTGACATGGAGAATGCTTTTATATTTGGGATTGATTTTAGGACAAGTCTGACTTTTATGACTCAGTTTAATGTCTGTCTGAAATTCGTAAGATAGTTAAAAAAACACAGAGAAACAAATTACATACCATAGACAAACTATATGCCACATTTATTTCAGGCATGTGCCATTTCTATTATCATAAGGATAACTGAATTTAGTTTCATTGAACTGCATATCATTTTTATAAACCCAAAGTGGAAAATCATACTTGCAGCATACAAATTAAGAGTACTTTTCAGTCCCTGGCACGAGATTTGAAATAAGGACTTTTAAAATAAAGCATGTCAGAGTTAGGAGATGCAAATTCACTTATAAGCCAGACCAAAAAGAAGAAGAAAAAACACTAAATGGAGATATTACAAGTGTACTATTGTTGTCTTACTTCCATGCAACCTATTTTAGCCCAGTGAATAATTCATCCATCTCTCTTCAGTTTTATAAACTTTGCAGTAAGACATTTGCTCTGTGAAACAAAATGAAGTGTGTTTCTTTTCCTACCTTGCTATTGATGTAAATGTTCAAATTAAAAATGTAAATAAATATTTGAAGTGGGACTGCATAAAAACCAGGCAGCATTCACAATTTTTCTAAGTTTGTTGTCTCTTGGTCCATTTAAATGTTCATAGGTACAGAATATGTTACCAAACAATGCTATTAAATATAGATACAGTTCCAAACCTCTTTTTCTTGGAAGTTAAAGCTCCATGGTTCATTTATGACTATGATGGCAGGCTGCACGAAGTGCCGAAGATCACTGTCTCAAAATGAAGCTAAGTATTTTGCAACATCTTTAAATTGTAAAGTCAGTTGGTTCTTTTGAGTCACTAGCTGTTCGAGTTAGAAATTAAACACAGTACTAACATCTCAGGGGTGTAATCCTTAACAGCTAAACACCTTTGCTGCTTCCAGTATCTATATGTCACTTTATCACCACCCAGCAAACCCTGAGACCGATGGAGTCTTCCTAACCCAGAACAAGAATGCATTTGTAGATCACACTTTGTAAGGTTTAAAACTTTTTTCTTATAAAACACAGCTTGCCTTAAAATTCAGCCTTAGAAGGATGTACAGTAGTCCCTGAGTCGATCAACTGATGTGTCTCAGACAGTGCTCTTAATAGCCAGTAATTCCCTGTGAAGTAAATTGCAAGGCAAGTTCATATACTGTAGTGCATTCATACGTAAAAGAAGTTCAGTGCACTTTAGGCTACATAATATAAAGAACAGTGCAGAAAATTAAAATAACATAAAGACATAAAGGGTGTGCAAGAATTGCTGTAAAATATATAAGATCTGAAATAATTAGAATAAAAGGATTGAAAACAAGCAATAGTCTAGATTAGTTAAATGATATGGTACAGATAGGAACATAAAAACAAAAAAAAGATTTTAACATGGATTTAAAAGTACCCACATTTGGTACAAATTCAGCTAAATGCAGCTTTTCCATGTTAAGTCTGGACTCAGGCCTCAACCTGCTGACCTGACTCTTTGATGTATTCTGAACATAAGCTTTTTTTGTGATTTGGAGAATTGCATTGGGGTTCAAAATAGGGGTGTGGGATACTGCAAGGTTTGGTATCGATCCAATGCCAAGTAAATAAAGGGTCGATACTGATACTGATATACTTTTTAATGGGGCTATCCAATTAACAGATTTATGAAGAGAGGTTATTCTATGGACTAAGTGACCAGTCAGTCATCAGTCAGTCATTTTCTATACCGCTTATCCAGTTCAGGGTCACGGGGTTGCTGTAGCCCATCCCAGCTATTATCAGGTGAGATGCAGGGTACACCCTGGACAGGTCACCAGTCTGTCGCAGGGCCAACACAGAGAGACAGACAACCATTCACACCCACATTCATTCCTAGGGGCAATTTAGAGCAGTGATTCCCAACCTGGCCCTCAAGGCACACTATCCTGAAGACTTTCCATGTAGCCCTGTTGAAACAAAGCTGACTCACATTAATGGGTCACTAGCAGACTGGTGCAGAGCTCGTCAGAGATCCATTTAATTTGAATCAGCTGTGTCCTAGCAGGGTAAAATGGAAGGTCTTCAGGATAGTGTTCCTTGAGGACCAGGGTTGGGAATCACTGATCTAGCATAATCAATTAACCTAACATGCATGTCTGGACGGTGGGAGGAAGCCGGAGTACCTGAAGAGAACATGCAAACTCCACACAGGAAAGCCACTGTTGGAATTGTTCAAACCTCCTCCCCAGCCAGGAATTGAACTAGCGACCTTCTTACTGTGAGGCTGCAGTGCTAACCACCACGCCACTGTGAGTTTATTCTTAAACTCATTAATGCTTAAACAACCAAATTATTATCCACACCAAACCATAAAAGCAGAATTCAGCATCATCTCAATGAGAGAAGCTGATTTTGGCACGCATGCCCTGTCACCATCATGAACCAAATCCACCAAAAACCACATACCTTCCTTATTTATAAAATTTGTGGTAGTTTAAAGCCTTACATTAAGATTTTTATAGGTGTACGGAAACAAAGTCATCACTGGGGCTATTTTAAAAGTCTGAATTTGGCATTATTTTAATGAGAGAAGCTTTGGGGAATATGGGGGCCTTTTCATTGCAGTGAATTGGATCGATCAAAAAACACTTCATCGTACATAGTTATAAAGATTCTAACAGTTTCCAAGCCTTACACTGAAATATCAATATCACTGCACTAGTATCAATTGATTTCCAACGATGTTATTAGTTTTATTTATATTTGTATCCATCCGCCCACCACTAGTTGTGTGAGTGACTGGATGCCAGTGTAAAGATTTTGAAATAAAATTAGATAAAATGTCACATCATACAGAAAAAAAAAGCTTAATTCAAAGGTAACTGTGGGTTGTCAAGGGAAGAATAGAACAGTGACTCATCAGTTCACTGTAACTTGTTGTTTGATTGACTTGCAAATTCATTTGGAAAAAAAGAGCTATTTAAATTGATGTCATTTAAAAGGTTTCTTTAAAACAACAAAACTCAAAGCTCCATACTAAATTGCCTAATATCTTTGGTAAACAATTTTTGTCGACCAAAACTAATGTATTAGCAAGTTAAGCTAATGCTTGTTTGGCTAGGAGGAGTTTTATGTTAGCTGCACTAAAATTAGCACAAAACTAGAAATGAAAATTGTGGAACAGAAGCTGAAATTATTGCTCAGGGTTAAAAAAAGATACGGGCTTGAGCTGAGATACAGTACAGTCTTTGACACTAATGTTGCATCAAGTCATTTTGTCAGCTGCCTCATATCAGCACACCTGCACAGCAGTGATTACTGATGTCTGTATTTCTGATGTTCAGCAAAGAACTTGAGCTTTGCAGGACTAAGCAACCTAAAGCCTGCAGAAAATATACTGTATTATATATATACTGTATACTTTATTTTGGTTTTTACAAGGTTAAAAATAATTCATAAATTGTTCCAAAAAAATGATTACCTTTTCCATAATCAGGTTTTTTTATTTTCTAAAATGTGTAATTTATTTTGAAAGATATAATTCCATCTCTTTATCTACTTTTTAAATTAACTCTCTCGCTCCTTTTGCTCCATCAAATCAAACCATTATAGGTTAAAAATGTACTATTGGGCCCAAGTGACCATAACAGTAGGTCATAAATATTGTATTTGTGCTTCAAACTCCTCAACAGAATGGATTTTTTTTTTCTGCAATGGCTTTTAAGTGTGATCCCTAGAGTGTTGCTCTCCTTGCTGGTGATCCAGCATTGAACTTATGCTGAACACAGATGTTTCCTTTTTTAAATTGTTGGTAATAATGCAGTCTACTGTAAGTTACCACATATGAACTATTAGGTTCAGTGAAGCTTATCTGATTAAAGCAAGAAAAGCATGATATACTAAAGAATATTTATATGGAAGTGTATTTTTGAGGGTGTCATTATTATTATTATTATTATTATTATTATTATTATTATTGTTATTATCAGTCAGTACATTCTACAATAAAGACTTTAGACAACATATTTTACATTCATTTACATGTAAGTAAAAAACTAGTTTTTAAAAAGTCATTTTCTTATGATACATACAGTAAGAGAATACAGCAAACATTCAATGTTTCATAGTGTAAAAAAAAAGAAAGAACAAATAAAAATTTTGGGATGCAAAGTCTTGCATGTACAGCAGTCTGCCACTTAAGTCATTCATGCGAGAGGTGGTGTTACACACACATCATTACCTCAGAGTATCAGTACACTCAGACTTATCGCAACAGTGAGACATTCTTCAGGCACAATTAACGGAACATTTGAAGGGGATTATCAGTACAGCACAAGAAAACAGACACAAGCATAATACAGTATATATTCTATATATTTTCAAAAACTCCTGTGATTTGTATTTGTATTTTATTTTTGTATCAAGTTCATACTCCAAGGTCTCCCATGGTGCTTTTTTTGCCTCGCTCTTTTCCACTGTAAGAGGCACAAGTGAAACACTCGACACAATCCTGAGCTCCAGATGTTGCAACACAAAAACACTCACTGTATCAAAAGCACTCGTGTAATTCCAGAACCATAGACATTTTTGGATATTTTCATTTAACTATAAAAGAAAAGACTGGTAAAATGAAAATGAATGGATGGACAAACATGGGGAAAGAAGAATGGAGGATAAAACAGAAGAAAAGAGGAAAAGATGTAAAGAGATTATGCAGTCTATCAGTACATTGATTAATGTACTGTACTCTAACCATCAAGAAAAAAGGTTTTTTAATCATTTCCCTTTGAGAGGGAAAAGAGGAATTTCGGTCACACCAACTATCTTTGGAATTTCTCTTTATACTCTTTTTCATTTTTTTCCTATTCATTTATATACAGAAGGGGTCCAAAGATTCAACGGTATTATTTTAAGATTAAATACATTAGATGTATGCAGTTTCTCTATCTCACTAGATAAACAACAATGTTACCAAGCTTATGATACACAATTAAATAAAAAAATCTGGCATGACACTCGACTCTGGAAATGGCATGGTGAAACCCATGCAAGAAAACAAACAAACAAACAAAAAAACTTAGGTACAGTAGAGGCAGCACAATCAAAAGCTTCTATTGGCTATCAACCAAATAATTATTATGTCACTGCTGTGCTGTTTCGCATTTATCAAAGTTCATCTCAAAGTCAGAAGTGATAGTGGATCAAAAAGTTTTAATCTATAGTTTTAGTCTCATTATTGATCTGCTGCTACACACAATTGGAAAAACTTAAAGCAATACTACATAAGTTTCCAACCTCAAAACTTTGTGCTTATGATTTGTTTTGATTCCACACTGACATATATCATGCACATTCCTGGAGCTGTCATTGCCCTGCAGCATCTTGAATTGGAGAAACTACTATTCCAACCCTCTTTCTCCAGTCCGAGGTATCATCTGACAGCTGCATTTTGCTTTACAGCACCACGTCACATGCCAACAATTGGATACCAACAGACTGGCAGTTTTGAATGTGCACCATGCTTATTCAGCAAATGACCACAAAAGGAGAAGGCTTGGAAAAGAAACAGGAAAGGCAACTGAGAAAGAGATAAGAATCTACATCAGATCGGCTTTTACTGAATGAGGAGTTTAGGGAAGAGACAGGATGCAAGACAGATGCCAAATTAGCTTTTCTATAGGGCCTTTAGTGTATGGACATCTGCCAAAGTTCTGTAGTGTTGCTTGTTTTAGCAAGAGTATGCCCCGCTATCAAAAAACATGTTTACAGTAGATGTTTCGTTTGGCATAAATTGGTATAAATTAAAGTAGGAACTGCTTCAGACAGCATCAAATGAAACTAAATCTAGCTAGATCAATTTAGTACATGAAAACACATTGTTCTTGGATTGTTTCATACCCTCTGCAATGATATTGTACTGGTAAAAGGGAGAGATGTACCATGCTGACATAAAGTAGTCATCCACAAATTTTAACCCTGAAAACCTTTAACCTCATGACTGAAACCTGGATCCATGAAACATCCAACCTTCTCCAGATCTTGACAGGCCATCCAGACAATGAGACCATGTCAGTGAAAGATCATCTGGATAACTCTCTTAATTAATGCCTCTGTGGTGAGACAGGTTAAAGGACCAACTTGCTTGTATGAAAAGGTGACACACTGTTTATGTAAAGTGACCAATTAGTGTCTTTATGTCTGTTAGCGATTGTGTGGATAGACTGAAAGTTTTTCAGTTCTCAAGTTTGAGCATAAAGTGACACAAAAATCTAACTTCTTGTCAACTTTGTCAAAAAAGAGTAAGATCGCACTCCACTCTTCATGATGTAAGCAAAACACTTTCACATTGCCTCACACGGTGTGTGTGTGTGTATAAGCTCTTAGCAATGATCATGCGGTGTGGATATGCACATTTCTTCCACCTGCAGGGATTGTTCCTGCAGTCAGTGCCAGGAAACTGGTGGAGGAATGCCCTTGAACCCACAGGACAAAAACACCTACATCATAATGCACCACTCATGGGTACTGACTTCACTTCCAGTCTCCAAACAGAAGCACATTTTAGTCAAAAACAAATGGAAAGTCAGCCCAATAGTGAGTAAATGAGATTTAGGTGAAGAGATTACATTAATCAGTGGCGGATTAAAGAAATTCGGGGCCCCAGGCAAAGGCAGGCATGGGGTTCTCTTTAATTAGAAGACAACACACAAAACGACAGGTTAATTATACTGATACAGACATTTAATACAGTGCTGGGTCATCTTTAAGAAGTACACTGTGCTGACTGCTTACGGGCAGAGTGGATGATGCTGAACTCTCGCAGTCTGGTGGGACACATCATCCTCAAAGCCTGGCTGGCTTCAGGTCCATTTAAACTTTTTTATACTTGACCATTGCTGACCTTGTTTGCATCTACAAAATTCATGCTTGTTTGCTGTCTGTTCAATGTTTAATTCATGTGTGCATTTTTTCCACAGATAAAGGATATCCTGGATAATGACATCTTTTATCCCTGCAACACACACACACACACACACACACGCACACGCACACCTACTGTACACACACACTTGTCTGGTTTTCTATCCCCATGGGGTACATCCATTGACATAATGCATTCCCTAGCCCCTTACCCTAAACCTAACGCCCATAACTGATTGCCTAAACCTAGCCCTTGCCCTAATCCTAACCAAGACCTAATTGTATCTTAATCTCTAAAACCTAATAGTGACTCTCAAAACGGGGTTTGGACCCATGGGGACCGGGAAAATGTCCCCACGGAGGCAAAACGTCCTCACAGAGTTCAAGATTTATTTACAGAGGTAACACCCGTGGTCATTATACACATAACAGAAATCCTGCTTTATAAGGTCGTGAGTCAGAGAGAGAAAGGGACTTGCCAAATATGTGTCCAAAGTTAAAGGTGCAGCCAAACAATGCAGCTGCACTTTGCAGATGGGATGTTCCACAGACTCTTCCCATGACATTCATTGTTTCCGTCATATGAAATGGTTTTAAAAAAGAGGGATAAAAGAGCAAAGGAAAACATGTTGGGGAAGATTTAGAAATTTTCAGATTATTAACTATTTAAGACAAACTTGAAAGGGGGCCTTGCTTGATTTGCTATAGTTTCTGCATGCCTCAAACTTTGCCACAGTTTGAGGCATGCAGACGTAACAACCAATACAAGGAAAAAATCTAGTTAAATCATTATGTTTCAGTTGTGCGATAACACATCTAAATTAATGTTTAAGCTGGCTATTAGACTGCGATCACCATTCTCTTTTATGCTTCCACCTTTTCAGATCACCCTATAGATCAGTCTTTGCCATCAGTTTACTGTCCTTTCTTTATCTTCTCCAGTTGTTTTTCAATATCCAGCATATAAGAATGCCTGTAAGTTAATCAATAACACCAGTCACATGATTGTTTTTCCCTTTTGAGGCTATAAAGGTTAAGTGTACACTTTAATTTTTATTCAAGTAGGACTAGTCTTGTCACAGTCAGCTTTAACACTCAACAAATAATGTTTAAGTCATGCAAACAGTTTGGAAATTCCCCCCAAAATGATCTACGGAGACATGATTTATTTGAAAAAACTTTGGGCAGCTGCACCAAGAGACATGCTGACATCACAAATAGCAGCAGCAGTTCTCAGCTGCCAATTGGCTACAAGCCCTTAGTCATGGATGTTTTGCACATGCAAAATAAAACAGCTACAAAAAGTCAGTTCATGTAGAAAAAACCCTTCACTGATGCAAAAGTTCAAGTTTTTATACCCAAATATTGGTATAGATGAACACAAATATTACCTGGAGAAAGTCTGTGAACACGCTATGCTGCACGTCTGTCTGTTTTTCTAAAACTTTGCGTTTTTGTAGTTGTTGTGTCTTTTATGGCTTTCTTTTGTTGCTTGTTCTGATGCAACCAGACTCACCTGTCAGTAAGGTGATTGTTTTGTCATGGTTACATTTTCACCTTTAAATTTTAAGCAGCCATTCATGCATTATCCATTACAATAGAGGATATGCACATTCAACTATGAGACTGTGTGAAAGGAAGTGAAAAGACTTGGGAAACATTTTTCATTGCTGAATGTGTGATGATGAATGATAAAATTTGCAGAAAGGGATCTTGTAACTGATAACAGGTTTGTTATTGTATGTTTTTTGTATTTGTTTTTACAGTGTGCACATAGTACGTGTGTGTTTGGTTTTGTTCTGGGACAGTGGGACACGCCTTATCTAAAGTCTGTCTCACAATTTCTCCCTCTTAGCTTTAAAAAACAGTGGTCACACATTTGCTCCAAATAAACCTTTGTTACTTAATGTTAGACTTTGTGGTGACACTGTGAAAACTATGTTCTGGATCTATTTCCTGTTTTTCCTAAGTTGTATCTCTCAGCAGCAGCATCTGCTGTGTGGGCAGCAGGCCTGCCAAGTAAACAAGGTCCTTATAAACTATTAAACACTTCGGTGCAGGGACCGCATACACAAGACATGCACGCATTAAAGCAAAGATGCACAAAAGCAAGTACGTTTGAGGAGTAAGCGAGAGTCCCAGTGCAGTGTCGGTGGCCTCTTTTTTCCCCCAGCCACAGTGAAATTTGATCTCTCTCTCCATCCTCTGGAAGGAGGTTGTACGCTGAAACATCAGCCTGTTCATGTCCCTCTTGGCATACTGATGAATGACTTAGTAAGCACAGTGCAGGCCAACCTGATTCAGCTCCACTACAGATACCTGAAACTTTGAAATATGTTCTTTTTACAGTGCAAAGTGCATGAAAGCAAGCAGTTTCCTTTCTAGCTGAGCAAAATTCAAGTGCTTTCTGAATCTCTGACCTTTTTCTGCATCAGTCAGGAAAACCTGCCAAAACACTGTCACCCAAACACGATGCACCTTTACTTTTCTCTCTGTAAGTCACCCTTTCTAAAGCTGTTGGTATCATGAAACTTTAAACAAAATACTGGAAAGATAAAATTGTGCTGGACATAAGACAGATTTATTCATTCCTACCTTTCATTTCATATTATAACTGTTTACAAGGTGGCACCACTAGAGGTCCCTGTTACACAGTTCACAATAAGGAAATATACTGACTAGGATCTTTGACTGACTGTGCCTTTAATTAACAAGTGTATGTATTTTACTTTACAATATATCATTGTGATCATCAAATTGTCTTAAATTAAGACAAAATATTAAGTCAGCAGCTGTTTAGTTTTAAATTAAGTCTTTGAAATGCATAGAAAAAGCAATCACAGCACAAGATTTCAACCTCTTAAATATTCTTTTTTCAGGTCCATACATATATATATTTAATTTAAAACTAACAATTCTCAGTACATTTGTAATCTTGATAAAAACTGATTGCATATACAGACTTCAGACTTTTTAGCTTTGTTTAAAGCTCTTTTTGGGAGGTGGGGGGGGGGGGGGGGGGGGGGGGGGGCAGACCACAAAACAAACTAAGAAGAAGACCAAGTTGTGATTTCATTTGTACGGTGCAATATCTGATGGGAGGTGCCTGATTTTAGTCAAACTCATGAATGTGCACATCCATTCTGAGGGTGAAAAGTTTGCTTTGATGTTTTCATTCTCCACCTCACTTCTGGTGGAGCCCTGACCACAGGAGCAGCCCACTGACAGACAAAGGAACTAGTTCACCCAGGAAGGAAACTCCCTGTTTTCTCAAAGGACGTCAGTCCAAAGTCCACTTCAACAGCTGTGAGTGTGTTTGTCTGTGTTTCTGAGAGAAGAGGAGAAAAGAGAGTTCTGTGTCAACAGACACATAGCTGCTTCCCCTCTAGTGTACCGTAAAGAATCAAAGGCTGAGTTTCATACTGATGCTGCACAGTTTGTCTTGTGTTATTGAAAACAACTCACAGCAGTTTTTCACTTCCTGTAGTATTTTCAGGTGTGCTGTCATTATGAAAGAAATTAGACAACTTGGAAATGAGCCAAACTAAAGAAAAGTTCTTCCCTTGAAAAATGAAAGTCATGACTATATATTGGGAAGGGGAGAGGCTAAAACCTGGATAAACACAGTTACATACTGTAGATGGTGGAATAACTTCCTGGAGCTGCCGTTTTCCCAGAGATGAATGCATGTGTCAGCCAACCGTACTTACAGTGGATACAACACAATGAAAGAAATGTATTTACACCACTCCCAGTATTCCCATCATACACCCACAGTGTCTTATGTCATAAGATCTGCCTGTGTGACCTGTCTTTTTGAATACAAATATGTTTTATGACTTACATAGTTATGGTGCACTTAGCCTGTGTCTCGTTATCTTGGAATTTCATACTATTGCTCCACATTGTCGTCCTTGCTACAATATTTACATTAAAGATTTCTGACTTTCTTCTGTTTAGCTTGCGTTTGTTCTAACTGGAACAGAATCACTGTGTTCCTGATTGTAACACAAGTTTACTGTAAATTACACTAAATTGCAAAAGTCAAACTCCTCAAAAGCCTGTTTTACCATTTCTTGGCAGGTTTGCTATCACGACATTTTGTTCATTTTGATGTCCATGTGCATTTAGTGCCCCCACAGCAATAATAGAGAGCAACCAGTTGCATCTTAGAACCTGGAAACTTTTTCTTTGTTCTTCCAGAGATGTCCCTACTCAACCAAAACGCTTCCTCAGTTCTGATAAACATCAAAAGTGTTTTTTATACCATAACCTGCCCAAATGGCTTAGTGACTTATGGAAGTGCAAAACATGAAGGAAATGAAGGCATGTTGGATGATGTGTCATTTGAGTTACTGAACTATAGACACAGGTTTTTAGGCAAACAAAAATGTGAGATTACATTCTGATTTGTTACAAGCGTGCACAAAGAGAAGGAATTCTTTAAAGCATTCTTTTGCTATGAATTAACCAGTATGACCTGACATTTTATTGTCAGACAGTTGGGCAGTTAACCAAGCCTTTGAACTCACTATCAGTACCATTATGAAAAACGGCATGACAGACACTTTATCGCTTATCGGCCAAAGAAGTTAAACTGTATGAAGCTGCTTATCTTTCTGAATATTCCACTGATTGTTTAATGTACTGGGTGTCCTTGGTATCAGCCAGCTGCTGTGTGACTTATCTGCTGTTTCTTACTGGAAAGGAAGGAGAAGAAGTTCTGGAACATGATGCGAAAAATGTTAAAATGAAGCGTTTTTTTTCCTCCCTGTTCTTTTTCTTCTGCCATTTGTTGGCCTTAAAATTACAATATTTTTCATTTTTTGTGGGTCAGTTTTCTGCTGTAAGGTATATGATCCTCTATAATGAGTTTCTAGTATTCACTATTGCCAGCAACATCTATTATTCATTTGCTCAGGTTTTTTTCTCAACAGGAAAGATAGAAATGTTCAGCACCAGCAGAAACCAGAGAAAAGCCAGTGACCTGCATTTAAAACGTTCCCGTGAAATATAAACTGAATTTTTGTTCCTTACAGTTTTATCACACCCCTGGATAGGGGGTGCATTACACGATTTGTGCATATGTAAGTGTACCACTGATGCAGCGGTATAGACTGGTATTTTGGAGAAACATGTCACCATCAAGGTGATGTCTTTACCCAGGAAAAGTCTTTATGTTAGCAGTACAATGTCTTCAGTCTACCAAACTTTCAGCAGCATAGCTTCTTCTTCTAGAAATAGTGTAGCCTATAGTTGACTGTCTTATCTGCAGTCTTCTGCTCACTTTTAATAACATGTGGAGGAGAATCATACACTTACAGTCTGTTGAGCAGCCAAAGTCTTGTATTAAAAAGAATAAACGCAGAATCATCTTAATGAACAATTAATATTATTATTTCTTAAACAATCAAAAATGGTGTGAAGAAAATAAAGGGGAATGTCACAGTGTTAAACATTCCAGAGGGGAAATTGATCATAATAAACGTGTTCATCTCCCAACTTTCCTTTTTCTTTTTGTTGCAGCTATCAATTTCTACAGTTGTTCATATTAAATACTGTGAAGCTGGATGGTGAAGACTAGAAATGACCATGAACCAGTGCCTGTTTAATAAAGCTAGAAACATATTAATAAATTCTTGTCAAAGGTTTTTTTGTTTTTGAGAAAATTCCCCACATTTCCTGCAAATGTGGTTGTAATTGTTTTGCCCTCAGGAAATGAAACCTGTTTCAGGGGGGCAATGGTAGCAATAAAGACACATTAGTCATTTTCTGTGAAAATGTTTGTCCCTTGAATCACCTGAAAACCGGATCTTATTTCCTCAAGAAAGCAGAGTCATTTCACATCACACAACCCCACAGTTGTGTCAGGGAAATATAACCTGGGTAGAGACTTAGAGGAACCAATGATGACTTTGGATGTGTTTGTGTGGACTGCACTGTACAAAGCACCACAGGATGACATATCAGTATTACTGCAGTCCTGCAGGCCAGACTGTGTTATTCCCCTGAATATAGACACTGCGGCTGGAAGTCCTTGAGACTTGTGACACCCCACCCCCCCCCCCCCCCCCACCCCTTTTCTCTCTTTCTCATAGTGAAGCTGGCAGTGACCCAGAAAGCAACCCAGCTAACCAGCACAGAACTACAGAAGCAAAGTTACGAACCAGTAGGCACCCAGGATCTCAGAGAAAATCAGGGACTCTCCATGACTCCCTTGTGAGGATAAAAGGGCTTGATGACAACAAAAGGTACCCAAGCCTATAAGATTTTCTCCTCTTGAATTTCACTTTCACAATTAAAGGGCAAACAAGTGTGTAGCAGAATAGTTGCCATGAATACTGTAGCAGGTAGTCAACCTGCAAATTGTCGTTAAAAGGACTGAAGTCCAGAGACATTTCATTTGTTTTTGTTCTTGTAATCTTTGAAAGGCATTTATTGTAAATATCGTACACCACCATTCCCAGTTGGAAAGGGTATATGAAGAAAACTACTTCATATTTCAAACTCCAACATCTACTGTAGAATGACAAAGAACCAAGTTCTGAGACCAAACTCTAACGTTCAGTAACAGAATTGATGAGGTACAAAAAAGATGCTACAGCAAGGAAGAGGCAGGATGACAGATCAGAGGAAATACATCATCATTCCCAACATTAGAAAGCCCTGATAACATTAGTACAATGGTAGCTGACCTGAAATGAATATTTATGGATAAACTGGACATTTGGAGCTTGCATAGCCACTTGCCAAGGCAAACAGACAAAGGACACTTCTAAAGATCTGAGATGTGAATGTTGCACTACATACGTATTTTGCCTACTGCGACCATAAGGAGACCAATAAAATGTACCAAAAGCATGACACTTTTTATTTTCATCTTATTTTCTGTATCCAATTTGGTTATTAAATATTGTCTCCAATATTCAGAGTTCTACCATTAATTTTTCACTTGAAAATAAATAAGTAACTCAAGAAGCCACTCACTTTTTTATTCAATCACAAATTATTGATTTATACAGTGAGTGCTCATAACTGAAAACCAACAAATCTATTCCGTCATACACCACACATAGCCTACTGTAAGATTATATAGCATTATGTTAAATTTGGGTTTTCTGTTTGCTGACTACAGCACTTTCAAACATGGGACTCCAGAGCTGCAACTTGAGTTCAACACCAAAACACAGCAGGTGTTTTCTCACTTCCATTTTTATGCTTTTTTTTTTTTTTTTTTTTAAAGAAGTGGACAGCACCTTACAAAAAAATCTTTTGTCACTTCCTGGTTAAGTTCACACAAAATAAAAAAATCCTGGTTCGGACTAAACTGAATTATTTCTACTGAGTCACCTTTAAGTTACTACACTGTCTTTTACACCTTACCAGCAATTGTTCTTAAAATAAAGACATGCTCAATATTTTTTAAATGGGTTGTTCGGGGAGAAAGGACAGTCTCAGCAGTCCTCTGATCAAAATTAACCTGCTCTGAAAAATGCTGTCAGTAGCAGAGGATGCATCTGAGTTGTTTTCAAGCTGTTGAGTCAGAGTAAAAATTTATTTCATAATTTCATCAAAAGGAAAACAATAGGAGGATCTGATGGTCATTGAGTTTGGTAAATCATTTTATCCCAATATGAAAGAGATGAGCCATTTGTAGGATTTGGTACAGTAATCACTAGATTAAAGTCCCTTTTCCCAGGAAAAAAACATGGTGACCACATGGCGACTGTGGTACTGTGGTCTCAGAGGGTGTGTTTTGTGCTGACAGTCATGCTGGTGGTGGAAGGAAGCGTAGGAACTGTGCATGCTTGAATCTGCCACAGGCCTCTGTTGGTTAACGTAAACGTCAGCATTGTCATGGTATGAACCACGGGGTTTCCTTGGTTATGTCCAGGAAGTAGCAAATGTTTTCTCGTATATATAATTTCAGCCTTAAAACCTCAAACAAAATAAATGATTCTGGCTTCCAAAAGCAAAGACATTCTTGACTTTGTTACTCATTGTCTTCCCGATGACGTAGATAGTTTTCAGTAAAACAGCCATGTTAGCTTATATGCAGCTATGACAGCTGAGACTGTTCAAGTTCAAGATTAGTTACTTTAGATCTGTCAAATCTAAAGTATCACACTAAAAGATGTTAAAGAGAAAACAGGAGCTGATATAAGAGATTTTATAGCTCTGTCTGCTAGCTTCTATGCTTTTATAAGATAAGTTAATATTCAAGAAAAGAAACACATTACATACTGTAGTTTAATAATAGCTGTTAAAATGAACTTGTTAATAAAAGTATAAAACAGTTGTACTTAAACACAGTAATTAATTGTATGATGGTATAATTAGATTCTGAATCCACATTTTACTATAGATGTGAGGAGTTAACTACAACAGCACTGTGTGCCAGTCTTAATATAAGTCAGTAACCAGACGGAATCTGTTTTTACCTGAATACATTCAGGTAACTATGGAAACCCATTTCCACCACTCTGATGAAAAATAAAACAAACTGTATCTCATAAATTATGACTACGGGCTGGGATATACTTGTTGTGAACACAAATGTTCACGCCGGCAGTCTGCGTTGTCTGTGAAAATACTTGCTGTAGCAAGTCATGGCCAACACGCTGGATACCGGAGGAGGTCCCCGCTTGGAGCAGTAAACATTGGACATTGAAGTTGTAAAATGGTCAAGCTGCCGGTCAGATTCACTCAAAACATTTCTAGTCTGTTGCCAACTATTAAGACATGCATGTTTGTCACTGTACAATGGGAAGAAAAATCATTTAAATGCTGGTAGTTATCTCATTATGAGAAAGTATGTCATAATAATGACATACTTCTCATAATGTGGGAAGTATCTATCTCATCTATCTCATAATTATGAAATGGTTTCTCATTATTATGAGCTAGTTACAGTAAGTCATAATTATTAGATACAGTTTGTATTTTTCATCAGTGGCAAAAATGGGCTTCCATAGATAACAATATCAGACCCCAGCAGCTTAAATTAATAGTGGTTTTTGTTTGGACAAGCATGTTCTAAATATATAGTACTTGCACTTAGTCCTGGTAAAATATGATAGATGCTCAGTGTTCAATGAAAGCAAACAATATGTCAGCAAGTTGATAGCATTGTTCCATTTTTTATGACATTAAATAATTAACATTAATGACTTAGATTTTTTTAAAAAGCAAATGTTCATCATGTCTTCATTCAGACATGCCCATGTTTTTTATGTTGTCTTGTTCTTACTGTATATTATGTTTACAAGTTGTCTCTGTATTATGTAAGTGTTTTTCTTTTTACTGTTCTAATATCATCTACCGGTCTGGGGACCAAAGATGGAATTAGTCACAGGCTACAATCTTGCATATTTATTGAAATGTATATTAAAATGTCTGGTCTCTATTTTAAATAAATAAATCTAAGAAGTGATAGCGAGCCACTGAATGAGATGAGACCTACAGTAGCAGGGTAAGGCATAAAATTAAAGTGCTAAAGTGATGAGGTGTTTTCTCACAACAGCTCATCAGATTACTATAACAGTTCATACCAGTGTGCCTGATGCATTTTGGATGCATAGCTGAACAAATGTTTTAGTTAAAGGTTTCAGGTAAACAACAACAATAACAACAACAAAAACAGACAGGTTTCAGAGTACCATAGCAATAACAAGCAGCACATTTAGAAAAATAGTAATATACTATATATATGTGTTTGATATAGAGAAACTGCTACTCCTTACAGTAGTGATGATGCTTTGTTGAAGCCTGGCTCATATTTCACTGCAGAGCATGTTGATCCACAGCTCAAAATAGCAGATCCACAATTCTCTAAGATAGTAATCTGACGGCTTCAAAATTATGATGTAGCTGTAGCAGGATCTGAGCTGAAACTGATCTGAATGCAAGGAAGAAAAAAAAATAGCTGCAACTTTGTATTAACTTGACCTTTATTTGTGATTTTGAGACATTCAGATAACAATTATTCAGGAACACGGGCTTATCTAGACACTCAATGGCAGATAGTGGGTAATCTAATCACCTGACCAGGGGAATTTTTTCAAACGCAGCTTCAACTCTGCTGATTACTAAGATCCCAAAACAACTACGTCATTTCTAGATTACCCTCAAGGCCATCTTATTAAAAACTAAGGCTTGCCACCAACAGTAAATTTGTATGGAATATAATTACATGGAAAAATCTTTCCTCTGTGGAAATCAATTAAAATTAATAACCTCATGTCCTTCTCGGCTCTAAAGAAATGTTTCATAACTGTATTTAAATATTTGTTTGGCTAAAGTGTAACACTATGTGCCATAAGTTTCAACAAAGAGAGGGGAAAAAAATCAAAAGTACTATATTTAGTAGATGCAACAGAGGCCAAAGAATATCAGCTGTGCCAACAAGTCAGACTAAAAAAAGAGAAAAAAAATCAGGAGAAAAAGACAGAAGAGCAACAAATAAAAGGATTGGCAAGGGTCACACACAAGAACACAAAAAATAATATGATGTTTTGCTGGAAATAAAGGCCTACTTAAGACAGTCTAGAGATGAGGAGTGAACATGGGGAAGTGCTGTGTATTCACTGAAGAACAGCAGGTAATGACTTGTTGATAACAGGTAGTCACTGGGAGAAAATAAAATAAAATATACAAAACAAGACATGGAGCAAGGAGGACCAGAGACGAGCATACCTGGTTCAGAAAGTAAAACTCCTGTCCACTCAGTTTGTAGAAGCTGTGAAAAGCAAGAAGCAAGTTGGACAAACAACTTTTTACTACAATGAAGATTTGTCTTCTAGTCATACATATGAAAGATCATTTTTATGAAATGTAAGATTCCTTGAAGTCAATTGTTATAACCAACCCTCATCATGGGTTGCAACACATATCAAAGACCAATGTTAGATATGAATTAGATTAAATTAAATTAACAGAATTATGTATTTCTTTCCTCTATTACGAATTGATAATATCCTTTTCCATGACTAGCATATTATTGTGTTTATGTTTATGTTGATGATATTGGCCAAATGTTAAATGCCACAGGCTTTGGTCCAGGAGACCCAGGTTCGAGTCCCTGACACAGCACTCGGGTGAACCATATGGGGCCCTGAGCAAGGGGGACCACAGTGGCCTTAAGGAGCAAGGTCCTTAATCCCCACCAACCACTCCCTGGGTGCTGCAATTGGCAGCCCACTGCTCTCCGGTTAAACCTCAGATAGGTTAAAGGCAAAGAATGAATTTCCTAATTCGGGTTAATAAAGTATTAACTAATTACAACTACTGAGTTTTATCAGAAATGGATGGATATGGATGTCAAACTTCATGAATCACAAATGATTTCCTTTAATGTAGGGTTCATGTGGGGCGACTGTGGCTCAGGTGGTAGAGCAGGTCGGCCAATGATTGAAGGATCGGCCGTTCGAATCCCGATCCCCCAGCCATGAGTCGTTGTGTCCTTGGCCAAGACACTTAACCCTCCTTGCCTCCAGTGGTTACACTGCTGGTGTATGAATGTGTGTGAATGGTTCTGGTGGTGGTCGGAACCTACATGCACATGCACCTACATGCAAAATGTCACCAAGAAATTGAACAAAGATTTAAATCAAGGTTTCATTCATTGATCATGCAGGGCCAATAGGACTACAATACAAGGATCAGGAAAAGGATACATTTAATCCTTCTGAAATTTTACAGTGAAAGTAAGAGCAAAGATTTTACATGTTTTTGGGTTTTGTTTTGTTTTAGTCTTTCTGATGAGGGAAGAGACTGAGTATGTGCATGAGTGTCATCCCTCTAGTATGTCTGTCTTGAAGCAACCATGCCCAGTCTCTGCACGTTATGCTCCGACAAGTGTCTCTGAACCTCCCTGATGTTACAGTACTACTGTAGTAATCGGATTGTCACTGAAAACAGATTTGTTCCCTCACGAAATCACTGCAAGTTAGGCTCTAAGTGGTAACTAATGCAGGGCATTGAATGTAAAATTCCTTTTGATTAAACTATGAAAACTTTTAAAGTAAACCTGTTCTCAATTTCTGCTTCTTGTGACACATTCATATTTAGAGAAGAAAAATTTGCCAAGATTTAAATTAGTCCCAGCATATCCCAAGATAGGTGATTCAAGATGATGTTCCAAGGGATTAAATCACAAGATAGTCAGTCACAGCTGTATTTGTTTGAGATTTAGTGCTTTCTTTCTCATTTTTTAAGGCAAAAATCCACAACAAAACATTCACATTTACAGAGTCATCCTTCATTTCTGAGACACCAGAACCACAGCAGCTGCATGAATCTAATGGCACATCATGTCAGCCTCCCAAAAGTGTCATTACTGAAATCCCCAGTCGTGCTATTTTTTTTTTTAATCTTGAAATCAGAAAGGTTGTGAAAAGAAATGCATTCTCATTTCCTTTTCTAAATTCAAATGCCTACAGCTTAAATACAAAACACAATAAAGTTTCTTTAACTCTCTGGCAGTCCTGACGATCAATATAGATTAAAGTCAGAGTAAAGCTGGAATAAATCTCCTCATTTGTGTTATTAACTACCCAGTCATACATGAATTATTGAAATAATAGCCAATATTTAACAATAGGTTTTAAAGAAATAAAAAAACGAGCACTGTTCTCTGAGGCCCTGGTTATCATATGTCAAACCAGTCTAGATTAACTGCAATAACACAGCAAACAAAGTGAGGTTAACTGTTAGTTAGATGTGTCTGCAGATATGAAATGTTTCATTCACCCCCAGCTGTGTAATGGGTTACAAACATTCCCAAACTCAATGATGTGGCTGAGCTGCTGGTTTGATGAGCAACCAAGCAGGACTTAATCCAGCTGGGATTTACTAATCCATCAATTGATCACAGATGTCTTTGATGAGGGTTTGTAAAACTACAGATGACAAGGATGCTGACAGTTATGAGCCTTTTTAAATTAAAACTCTCTCTCTCTTTTTTTTCTTAAATCAAATCTCTTAACATCTTGTGCTGAAGAAGTGAATTCTGGGTATGTTCTTAACTTTACCAATACAGCATGCGACGGACAGTTAAGAACAGCTTGACTTTTTTAAGCAGTAGCAGGTGCACCAGCTAATCATGCTGCCTCAAGGATCTGATCTCTTCTGATTCTTGTTATGAAGTCAATCATTATTACCACTCGTTAAAGGTCGATTTTGAAGTTTTAGTCTTAAAAAACATCCCCACAAGGGGGCAGAGTTTTGCAGAGTTTTTCTAATAGACCATTCTAATAGGCCTACTTTCTAAAACTTCATTCAATTCTCTTTGTATCAGTTTATAATTCTCTTGTTTTGGCTTTTTCTATTGAAAAAATCAGCTGTATTGATGAGAAAGTAGCCAACTAATATCTAAGAATAAAAGAAACACAACCCTTTGGCTGACACTGGAGCAAGTTACAATTACACGTGCAGATTACATTATATATTCTGTTTGTTTCTTGATTCTTTGTTGTTGCTAACATATTAACGCTGTGAACCATTTTCACATGGCTTCTGCTTCATTAGCACAAATAGATGTCTCTGTTTTCTTGCAATTGTTCTTTGGTAATTCACATACCAGAGTACAGCGTAATGTTCTTCATGCAACAAGATGACATCATGGAATTGACTTAGAGAAGTTGGGACTATAACACAGGTTGCATTGTAAACAATACAACCTTTAAACTAGTTTAAAATAAAAATGAGAAATATTGTATTTAATTAAGGCACTTTGCTGATCCAAAGCTGTTACCAGCAAAAAAACCAAAACAAAACAAAGACCAAAAAAAAAAAAAAAAAGTTTTCATTCCATTCCATCTTGTATTTCTCCTGTTCCATATGTTTTTGTTTTTTCTCTGAAGTAAATGTATTGTTCCCTTGGCCGAATTCCCCATCATTGTTGTGGTTATATATGGTGCACTGATTACTTCTGGTCTATGTTGCTTGCTGTCAGTTTCGGTTGCTTTCTGGTGATGTGCAAGCTCTGAACAAATTGAGTCATTTTACTGACTCATTGATCATGATTAGTCATGTCTATTAAAGGATAGCTTTCTTTTTTTTTCAACCTGGACCTTATTTCTAGGAGTATATAAGTGCATTTTCTCACCAGTAAGATTTCTCATTTTTGCATCACTTTGACTCGTTTGAAAGATACTATGTTGTGTTGCCCTTCGGTGTACATCCAGTATAATGGTGGATACGGGGCAGTCCCGATATAAGACATTATATGCAGTTAAACTCCTTCATTTCATCAATGCTTTAAGTAGAATAAATGAACAAATTAGTACTATTGTCCTGTGAGTTCAGAGTTTCACAAATTGTGTTTTTGTTGTTGTCTGGGCAGCGAGCTGCTCTTCTCAGCTGTCTTACGGAGGCGTGCATTGTACGTGTGCCCCAAAAAGTGTGTGGAATACCCTGATAACTAACGGAAAGCTAAATCTGATCTCACAAGACAATAGTACTCATTCATTTGTTAATTCTACTCAAAGTATTGGCCAAAATCAAGGAGTTTTGCTTCAGATAATGCCTGATATAATGGATGCCCCATCTCTGCCATTTTACTGGATGTACACTGAAGGGCGACTCAACGCAGTATCTTCTGAAGGAGTCAAAGTGATGCAGAAATTTTACCGGTGAGTAAATGCACATATAAAAAAAGTTATCCTTTAATTTTAGTGACTTGTCCCAGCCAATGTAGTGGGGCAGTTACCAACCCAATTAGTTTCAGGTGTGATTACATCTAGGCGTTGGCCAATGCCAATGCCTGCTTGCAGAGCCTATAGCCTATAATAATCGGGTGATTATCTGTACTTGTTACGCACTGGTGCTTGTTGCTCATTGAGATTGTGACTGTGACTGTCTCCTCCTGTTTGTAACCTGAGATTGACTGCTTTGGTATGTTGCCTTGGCATTTTGTACTGTTTACAGCAGTATATTTGTTCTTTAAATGATGCATACAGCAACAGGTTCCCACATTTAGTTGCTGTTTGGAGAAAAATGGCTTACTCTGACTCGGTTGAACCCATCTCTGACCGGTAGGTCTTTGAGTCTCTCTCTCTGGATGTTTGTTTTGGCAGCTCATTCATGTAGTTCTGCACCCTTTTTAGATACAGAGGACCCAGGCAATTACCTGTGTGGCACAAAGGACCTAGGCTGGCACTCCCTACTCTGGGCGGAGGGAACAGATGCACACTGTTGCTGCGTAGACAACATAGACCGTTAAAGGCAAACTTTCATTTTAAACATATGTAGAAGCCTTTGTAGTGTATCAGGTCCACACTGAACATTGCCAATGCAACAGTGTACAAATACTAGTCGGACGGGGCTTTCCTGACAGGAAATAACAGAAAATTCCTGTCACTCCGTCTGAAACAGCGCCCCCAGCAGCAAACCGGAAGTGACGTAGAGATAGGCGAATGCTCCCGACTTTACTGATAAAAACATGGATCACAGCAGGAGGAAGCGACTCTGAATACGACATTCATCCCAGCTTTAATGCTGAAGGCCACATATACGTGTAGAGACATGAAAATGTGGAAAATAACATTGACAAAAATTATTTTCTAGGTCACCTCTCGATTAGTTTTCATTTTGAGATCATGTGTACAAGATGCTTGGTGTCACACATTTAGACCTTCTACGGTCTTTACACCGTTTAAAAAATCTGTTCCTGTTTATCTGATTAATTTCATTATGCTTTAGCAATTATCATTATGTATTTGTTGAGTTTTTCAGTGTGTTTAAGCGACAGTTGCTGATGAATCTCCATTTAGAGGAGACGGACTCTGCTCCAGCGGATCACCTGGGGCATGAATGTCTGCCAAACAGCGACTGCGTCCGTGTGTTTACTCCCACCGCCAACCGGCTCCGTTACGCCTCAACAAACCCAGCATGAGGACATTTTGCCTTTGACTCCGTCCACAGATGTCTCTGCTAACAGCAACACCGTCTCACGGCTCAAACAAAGCGCTTTTACAGATTTTTGGAGACCAAATGTGGAGGAAAGTCGAGCGAGCCGCTGAAAGTGAAGGCCGATATCAACCATCCTGGAAGCCAAACGTGAGCTCAGTCTGGAGGGACGATAGTTTCCTCCCTTTTCTAGTTACTCTGCGGTCAGAAACCCTCGCTTTTCCCAGGATTTTGTGCTGAAACGGCAGCGGAGAAAACAGTGTCCCGCTCTGATGCGGCGCCAGTCCTGCGAGCTGCAGGCAGAGTGAGTCATCTCCCCGGTTCGTGAGTCGACGACACCACTCTCTGCGTAGGAAAACAATGGGACGCAAAGCGTTTTGTTTGTCCACCACGGATCATGTGTACGGGCGTTTATGAGTCCCGCCTCCGGCTTTGAGCTCTTGATGTTGAGAAGAACCGCGACAAACAAACAATGAAACCTGCAGAAACTCAGCAGCTGCGCCGGCTAAAGCTAAGCGAACGTTTCGTTTTCTACGTCCCGCTGTTGCCGAATCAGTTCAAGGAGAAGAGGAGGTTTCTGGCGGTGATCAAGAAGGTACTGGCGGGGAGAGTTCAGCCTCAGCTGTAGAGGTGAGGTTCAGAAAGAAGACGGATGTTCAGAAAGATGATGTCTAGCTGCTAATCGGCTGTTGTCTTGCAATTTATCTGTTATTGTTTTGCATTGGTCAGTTGTGGAATTCACAGGACTTCACCTACTCTGATGTCAGAGGTCACATGATTCTAAAACTGCGGTGATTGTGAACGAGAGTTTTATCCCCTCCCCTTCCCTTTTTAAGTAATACTTCCTGGTTCTTTTCAACTTAAGAGACCTAACAGTTACTGCCTCATCACAGGGAACAATTTTCTGCCATTATAAAGAACATGAAACATACACTTTAATAGAGAGGGACGAACCTTCCGCTACGACACCGGTTGGTTTCTGAAGAGTTAAAAGTGAAGCCAGTTGGGCGTGTTCCACCGTCGCCATCTTGCCGTGTCACATGTGTTGTCACTCCCAGAATATACTAAAATGGGCAAAGGCAAGGCCACTGTGAGCCGCGGGGCAAATGATTGACAGCTGACGTACTCTGGGCTAAATGCTAACCAAGCTAACTCGAAACTAACAGGAGCTAACAAAGGTAAGCCTCCTAGGTGGTGGGGTAAAGGTAAGACACACTTAGGCTGTGTCCGAATGTCCACCCTATTCCCTACATAGGGCCCTATATAGGGATCACGCCATTTTGTAGGGGTGTCCGAATGTCTAGAAAGAAAAAAGTAGTGCACTCAAAGTTACCCACAATGCATCTTGAAAACTAGTGAGCTTCGATGGTCCCTAGACGGGACAATATAGACCACAATGCATTGCGGTCAGGAGAGCTGAATGGCGTGAGGTGTTGAATATATCGAGCGGCAGAAAAAAAGGAGAGAAAAAACGACAGAAAAGAGATTAAACACAACATAAGTAAATAAAATACCTTCATTTAAAATTACAGATTTGATTTGGAATTAAATCTTTTTGTGCGTTGTGAGTGTCGCTGTGGTTGCCACGGTGACAGCTGGTGATCACATGATTTGCGGCGGGGAAAAAGTAGTCAACTTAGTGTCCGAATCACAGGCAGAATGAGGGCACTAGATAGTCTGCTATGTAGTGCAGCCCTATGTAGTGAATGAGGGGTTAGGGAGTAGGGAGGACATTCGGACACAGCCTTAGACTTGCCATTAGCTGATTAGCAGAGTCACCGTTGTGCGACTCTGCTACAAACTGAGACCTCATCAAGAGCAAACAAGTGGCTAACTTGGAGCCACCGGTCGGCAAGCTGGGCTTCCGGTCTGTCGCATGTCAATCAAAAGGACACGCCCTTAATTATGTGTAATTTCAAGATTAAATGACATCTAAATAGATGAGTTATAAAAAAATTCACCCCCCTCACAGTAGACATGAAGATAAACTTGATCTATTAAATCTAAAATAATTTTTTGAACCAGGTTGTAAACATGTTTATTTTTGCTGTGAAGTTGGCGTTTTTAACATGGGAGTCTATGGAGATTTGCTCTGTTTTGCAGCCAGTCCCTAGTGGATCAAGGGACAACTACAAAAAATGACTTCTTTTGGGTAGCCTCATAGTTGGCCACTGGAGGTTGCCGTTTTGTAGACAACCAGCAGGACTCCAGCTCTACTTGGCACAAGCCGTTCTTCATTGCTGTCCTGCCCTGGAAACTGACTCACAGAGGCTTTACCCTCGGGGCTGTCTGACAGGGGACCATACAAATTGAGTGTCTTGGATTAACTCAGCAATTGTTTCTTGCTGTGATTTTTGTACATTCTTGGTTTGATTTTTTTTATATCATTATTCTTCTAAAAATCCTTTTTTTTTTTAAGAATTGTTTTTAACTTTCCTTTTATTGTGTTGCAGCTGAGATTCCCCATCTAGTGGACAGGCCTGTTGGTGATGGCGTGTCCTTCTGTTTTGCTGTGTGCATGTGACCAACACGATTTTGGAAGAGGTGACACGGAGTGTGGTTTGTGTTGTGGGGTGATTTATTTTCTTAATTCCTTTTGAGACGCCCCTCTGTTTTTGATTTGCCTGTCCCACTCCCAGTAAGTCCAGCTGCAGTTGATTCTTATTAGCTTGGTTTTATGCCTTTTCTATAGACAATTTGTTTTGGTAAATGTCTTCTTAAACGGAACTTGCATGTCTCCATTTGTATGAACAAACTTGAGTGCCCCTTTTTAAGGCAGATTTTCCTTTGGTTGTAATTCCCCAAGGTGGCGTTGTTGAACTTTTAAAACCCATTGTATGCCACACTAACGCAAGCTAACTGCAGAGAGGAGATGCGTATAAATGCGTCAAGGTAGCTGTTATATTATTGGGAGAAGCAACACCGCTGTTTTTTTTGTTTCAATTTCCCCCATTTCCTTCTTTATTTTCCTCCCTGCTGTATTATAAAAAAACTAATCACACTGATGCTCACAGTAGCCTGGCCTCATTCGATAAATGAACCACTCACTTGCTTACTCCCACTTCAGCAGCACCACACTCTGGGAGACCAGCTACTTAACCTGAAATCCTCAAGTTGAAATTCTCCTACTCTTCTCCAGTAATTGCTGAGCGGCTGTGTAGAAATAAATTATTCACTATACAGTATGTGTTTTGTCTTGCAAAGTCTTGCAAAGGTAGTCAGCAGTAGTAATTTCAAATCAGTGATTTTAACAGGATGAATCAGTGGGAAACTAAGCATTGGTGGAGCTTTGTACCAACGATGGGTGACTGACTCAGTGACTCAATTGACCCAAAAATCTGATTCTCTTTGGTAAGTGACTCATAACAACTCAAAAATAATGAAAAGAACAAAGTTCCCCATCATTACTTCTGTACCAGCTACTGTTTCATGTTTTTTTTAATCTCATATTTGACTCTTCAGTAGGCTAGATGCTGAATAAGCAGTTGTAGGCTGATTTTATTTTGGTCTGAAAATTGTGCTTCAGAACACTAACGACCTGGTAAGCGGCAGCAATAAATCTAAATCCTTAGCCCACATGAGACTTAGCAGCTTGGCTTTCTTTCCTTTTGAGTATGCGCCTTCTCTCTTGACTGTTTCCAGCACCTGTTCTTCTATCCTTGGCTTCATTGATTAGGCTATGACTGGTGAAACTTTCCCCATCAAAGTTTATGCTTGCAAATGACCATAGACATTGCGAATAAAAAGCATAAACATATTAGTTGTGGATTTGTACACACAGTGCACAGCCCAATGTCAGAAATAAACTCTGGCTGGCTACAAAAACGCCATTTTCAGATCTTTGCTCTCAGAGCAGCGTGTAGTTGTCACAAGCCTAGAGCACCCTTTTGTGGCTGGCTGATTAGTTGTAGCTGACGTTGCTTGTTACTTTCCTGTGTTTTGAACGGAAGCCAATGCTCTACTCAGACCCCACCCCCACCCCCAGCCCGCTGTTTAGTGGTACCTAGATGCTTGCTTGATTTTATATGGAAACACTGGAGAGTTTTGCCCTGGTTGATGAGAAGACACTGTAGACTGTGTTGACCGTTGTCATGGTAACTGCTACAGCGTAATGACACAAGGGGGTGCAGGGGACATGGGGAGAAGGTCCTGCCTGCGGCTTGCGGGACGAGGCGGAGACGGATATTGGGCGGGGTTGGACGTCCAACTCTGCCCATATAACCGTTTACAGTCGTTTATTTTAACCCTTCCCCCTATCCCTAAGCCCCAACCCTAACCTCACCAACTGGTTGCGCCCATCTGATGTCCAGCACCGCCTAATATCTGTCTCCTGCAAGCCGCAGGCGGGGGTACTTGGACGTGGGTACATCTTCACAAATGGCTTTGTGTTATGTGCTAAGCTACAATAAAGGCTAACATGTTCCACACAGAGCTTATTTCATGCACGCACATCTACATGGTGTCAGAATGGCACAAGGACTCCGCCAGATCAACCCGCTCATTTTTAATGAGGATATCGCTCAAAATTGGGAGAAGTTCAAGCAGGAATGGCACTTCTACAGCAACGCTGGGCTATCAACAGCTAGCAAAAAGGTGAAGGCCTACCCATTCCTCAACCTTGCCGGCCTGGAGGCCCAGGATAAATTCAACACATTTGACTTTGAGGCTGACGAAGATTGCGAGGACCCCAACATCCTCATGAAAGAAGTTTGAACAGCTGTGCCTGCCAGTTTAAAATGTAATTATGGACAGACATGCATTTAACACAACCAAGCAGAAACAATATGAGTCAATCCAGTTTTATGTTCCCACGCTGAAAATAATGGCCAAGAAATGTGAATTTGGTGCACTAAATGATGAACTGATCAGAGACAGTCTGGTCTGTGGCATCCACAGTGACCCTGTCCATTTACAGCTATTAATGGAGAAGAAGCCGACATTAACTTCAGCCATTGAGATCTGCATGTTACATGAACAATCTGAGAAGGGCAACAGGGAACTAAAGAAGGAAGTAGAGGTGTGCACAGTGCAATTCAACCCATGCACAAACTGTGGTGGCCAACATGCACCTGACTGCAGCAAATGTCCAGCTTTCAACAAGCGCTGCAACACCTGGGAAGCTCAACCACTTCTCAAGATGCTGCAGATCAGGAAGACTATCTACCGCCACTAGACCAGCACTGCCCCAAGGACCTATTCGACAACCACACCATTGGCAAGCTGCCCGTGGTGTACCACATGCGCCTGGACGATGCTGTGTCCCCCACCATATGCGCTCCTGGACGAGTGCCACTAACTATGAGGGATAAGATCATGGCAGAGGTCCACAGAATGACCAAGTTGGGGGTCATCACACCAATTCAGGAGTCCACTGAGTGGGTTTCAGCCATGGTGGCGGAGGAACAAAAGAGACTGTAGCATCAGACTGTGCATCGACCCTGTCAACCTCAACAAAGCCCTCCTCAGGCCCCGTCACACCCTGAAACTGTGGAGGAGGTGATCGCCAACATGCCAGATGCCAAAATGTTCAGCAGTCAGGATGCTAAGTGTGGCTTCTGGTAGGAGCCGCTCAGCAAAAAGTCCTCAAAACTCACCACCTTCATGACTCCCGTGGGCCGCTATGCCTTCCTACGAATACCCTATGGCATCACTACAGGGATTGAGGTCTTTCAGTGGTGCATGGAGCAGCTTTGAGGGGCAGCCATGTGCAGTTGTAACTGATGACATCTTGGTGTGGGGCTGCTCAAGAGAGGAGCATGATCTGCGCCTCCACCAAGTCATGGACAGAATATGGGCTGTCAGTCTCAAACTGAACCCTTAAACATTAATTAAAACACAAAAACATGCAAAACAATAACCTGGAAACATCCCAAGTAATATCTATGTGATAACCATGAACCAGGGCTGTAAAATGGTATAAGATAAGTCAACACAGCTACACTCTCCATTCAACCCTGAACATTTTCTTGCACGTTCAGCCAAAATGACGTGCTGCAACATTTCAGCTCTTGTGACATGGGGACCATGGGGACCTCCCACCAGGAACCTGCGGTGGATGGAAGGATGCGCCCATTCGGAGCTGCGTCCTCTCCCCCACTGGGCTCCGGACTCCTCCTCCTTCCCCCCCCCCCCTTCATGTTTCATGATGTGCATGGTCGTTCAGTTGTATTAGTCTGTTTAGTATTGTGCTTGATTGTTATGGTGTGTTTTTTTTCCTGTACCCAAATTCTGATTCAGCAGCACTCGTGTACATGCTCTTTTTTGCTCACCTACCCAACTCTGGTAATCATTTTCCTTCTCTGACACCAAGGAAGCGCGGGCATCTGTCGCATCTTCAAGTCTTCCCGGTCCTGTATGTTATGCTGTGTTTTCTATGTTTTCTGTTTGTCCAATCTGGACAGGTTGTACTGGAAGTCATTTCGTGTAACTGGGACACTGGTTATATGACAATAAAAGCAATTCATTCATTCATTCATCTGGTACATGTCCGCTACATATCCGCATGATGTAAAAGACCAGAACACATGTCTGAATGCAAGCGTTATAAAGGACAAAGTCCGCACAATTAAAGGCAGGTAGGGGATCCCGGAAAAACGGTTCGAGCAAGACAGATTTGAAAAAAAAAAATATACTCCCTGAAACCATGCCTCCAAAGCACAGGAACGCGCGTGTGGATAATTGTCTGCAAACATAACTGAGAAACAGCCGAGTGGCTAGCTTGTTAGCTTCCCAGTAAACAGCAGAGGAACCACGTTTCCTAAAAGTGATAATTATCTCACCTCCAACTTCTTCTGCGGCGTAAAACACCGTCACTGCAAACACCAACACCTCCATTACTTGATCCACATCCGATTTTTGTTTTTAAGAGCAAACAGCGGCATAGAAAAGAGTAGCAAGCTGCCATGGTGGTCTCGGTTCGTCTGCACTGTGAGACGCTCACGGCAAGTTGCGAGCACGCGTGTGCGAGGAGGAGGAGGCGGGGCTAACGGCAGTCGAGTTTGATGGACAAAATAATCATTCAACCAATCAGTACGGGCCATTCAAAACCATTCCAGTCCTGTACATTGCAAAGGTGATTAATTTTGTAAATCTTTGTGTCAGAACATTTAATTAATTGTCTGCAATCGGGGTGTGAAGAAGACTTTAAGCAATATAGTAAGAAATGCTCCTGAAAAACATCATCCACGCTGCCTTTAACGCTTTCCACGCAAGTCTGAAAGGTGCTATGGAAACATGTAATATAACGTCCCTAACACACCAAAGCAAACGAAAAAGGCGAATTACACATAGAGGGAGAGGGAGTTGCATTCAAACTCACCACTTCATGAGAGAAGAGGCCAAAGGCGTGGGTTGAAACAGATTTCACTTGCACAGGTCTAACGTTTATTTTCAGGGGGGAAACTCCGGACTCTATTTTTCATGTCTTATTACCATAGTATGACATAGAAACATGTAATAGATCATTTTACAGCCCTGATTCATGGTTATTACATAGAAATGACTTTGTATGTTTCCAGCTTATTGTTTTGCATGTTGATTTGTGGCTTGGTGTATAGTTACCTTGAAATAAAATGAAAATATTTAATTGACCCCTTTGCAGCCTTGTTTCATGGTTATTACATAGAAACTGCTCAGTTATTATTGGGTTATTATGGCATGTCTTATACGATAATAAATCTCCCTCTATTTACCTTTTGTAGACATTTCTAGAAAATCATCACATAATTCCTTCAATATTACCATACAACTACCAGGTAGTTTCACCCCTTAAAATCATTTTCCCTCTCATTGTTACAGATTTGAGGCCCCTTATTACCTTCTAACTTCAGTACTAGTGTATACTGCTACCATGATATCCCCAGTGTAACTACCAGAAAATAACCTGGGTTATTACTGTGGTAATTACTTGATATGACAAGGTAACTACTTGGCTATTACTATCTTGCTACACTATTACCATGTTATTCCTGTAAAACTAAAGTGTAACCATTTGTGCTTAGAGTTATGTTAGTGTGTGTATGTGTGGTGTGTGTGGGTGTGTGTGCGTGTGTGCGTGTGTGTGTGTGTGTGTGCATGTGTGGGTTGATACAGTATAAGGGGATGGGAGGGACGGGGCTAAAATTTCTCAGCTTATGTTGTTCAGCACTTTGTTTTCAAATCTATATAAGTGCTGTATAAATAAGATTTGATTTGATTTGCCTTTTCTAATTTTATTGATATACTGTATATGTTGTAGAATTGTTAGTGTATTTATCCTACAAAAGCACCTTTAAAGCATTTCATCACTCTTTTTATTATCATAGTTAACACGCTGTTGGGTAACTGAACTGAGTAGATGGTGAGTGAAAATTGATTTGACTTTCGAATTAACACGAATGCCCTGTTGCATACATTTCAGCTGCCTCCTCTTCCAAGTGACCTTCAGCCTTTGATGACAAAATGCTTTGAGGATCACTACTTACTATAGGGTCAGTTAATGGTTTCCCCATCTGATGGATCTAATAATTGAGAGGTTTTTGAAACTGTTAAGATTGTAAACAACTTTGAATTTACCAAAACAATAATAATCTCCTTTTTAAAGACAACATGAATTGCTTAAAATGCTGGTTTAGGGGAAATCAGGACCTCAGTCTGTAGACGTTGAATATGTTTGCAGGATCTAGAGACTATATTTCAAAACTAAAATAGCATTCTTCAAGGGTAGATGTTGAAGTTTATGGTCCATTATATCTTCAAAGTTTTACTGTTGAAATATCCTACATAAAGATTTACCTCAAATACGTGCACTCTTCATGAAAGTGAAAGATGGAGGAGGAAGTAGGTTGCTTAGCCTACATGACCAGTTTAGCTTTGCTTATGGGCATGTGGTTTATGTTTAACGATCTCTCATGCAAACGGTTCCACTGGGGTAAGAGGGGAATTTTTTTTATTGATTTCATCAAAGCGTCAGTCTATGCACATATTTACATATGATATTACAGTAGATAAGAAATTAAAAGACTTTATGCTTGTGGGGGGATTTTCATTGTGGTTCCTTTGTTGCTCTCACTGCAACTGACATATAAAAATTATTTTTTTTCATCTTTTGCATTTTTCTGTCATAGAAGTCAGAAGACTTGTGTATATTTCTGTGATCAGTTGTCAGAAAGGTGCATCCCAAAGACCTAACATTAATGATTGAACTTTACTGTTTAGAAGCTTGGCATCTCTTAATCCAAATAAAATTCTGCATACTGCTGTGTGCTATAGGGAGAAACTTAATAATATGATGTTTTAAAGTTTTAAATGTTTTAAAGATATATTTGTTAAAGCCCAATCTTTCTGTACTTAACAGTTTAACTTCGGTTCAGGAACAGGGTCACACTTACTGTAGGTGAGTCCTCCGTTCTCAGTTCATTTGTCTGTCTCATTCTCATCCTTACCCATCCCTGTTCTCATCCTTTCAGCCTTTCCTTCATCCATTCATACATCCTTCTCCATCCCTCACCCACTTTCCTCTGCCTCATCTCTTCATCACACCCTCCTCTGTCTGCCCTTTTTTCCATTTATCCTTCCTCTTCATCACGCACAGCTTCTTTAATCTCCACTATTCCTCTGTGCTGTTAATCCATTTGTCCTCATTTTTTATTTCTTTTCTTTTTCAGTTACCATCTGAGGGGATCCTAAAAAGCCAGGGTAGCTTACTTCCTGAGACAGTCTCCCCATCCTTAGTCTCTTCCACCTTGCATGTCATCTTGACACCCCAGCTCATCAACCTCATCCTCAGTCTTCAATAAATCACTTACAGTAACTCACATTATTGCTGTGAGGTCTGAAACCTTTATACATCTGGTGACGATGTAAGGGAAGATAATTCAGTTTATAATAAACAGAGACAATAGACTGTATCAGTATGATACCTCCAGTTTTATCTAAAAGAAATATGTTATATACCAGAAAAGAAAAAAAAAAAACTTGAGAGAGAGACATAATGGTTTCATACTGGTCAAAATGTCACGAATAATGCTCAAAAGTAAATACAAACACCAGAAGTCAGCAAAAATGAACAACATGAAACAAAAAAATCAAGTAGACAGCCAAAATGACCACAAAAGAACATAAACTGACCAAAATTAAACAACTGTGTCTAACACAGGTGATTAGATCAGATCAGACAAATATTCAAAATGAAAATGAGACACATAATGAACAACAAGAACCACAGAGAAAAAAAATGCAACACAAACCTAGAATTAGCTCAACAACATTAGAAAAGTGTGAAATAATCACACCAATACAAAATGACAAACAATGCAACATATTGTAAAGTGTTAAAGGGCGGCAAAACAAATTTTTTGTTAGGATGCCTCTGCCTCACTTTTACATGCCATGCCCAGAACCCCTTTGCCTCATAATCACTATTGACTTGAAACTTTGAAATACTTTGGAAGTCACTGAACCAAAAAAAAAAAAAAATCTTAGCTGGCAGTTGTCTGTGGAGATATCAGAAATGATACACACATCATGTAGCCAACTCAGGAAGGGTCACTGGATGCTGTACGAAACACACAGACAGACTAGAGTTCTCACAAAATCTACAAACTCAGATGACCAGTGATGTGTTTATGAGAAGCTGGAACTTATGACTTTTTCCTAAGATTAAAACATGTACATCGTGCACAAGAAAGAGGTTATCATCCAGTATTTTATTTCTCACAAATGATTAAGAATATTTTGAAATAAAACTCATATTGAATGAAAATTATCCATAGGGCCATGCATGACACAAAATGCAGGCTACAAGAACAGTTTGGTAAAAGCCATTTACAGCAACAACATACTCGAACATCCATGCAACAGTAGAGAAAGAGACCAAAGCTACTTGTCCCACATACTGATACTCTCACCAACCACCTAATTAGGTGCATGTTTGATTGCTTGTTAAATAGCTAATCAACCAATCTCTGTACTTAGGCATGTAGACATGTCAGGATAACTTGCTGAAGTTCAAACTAAGCATCAGAGTAAGTAAGGAGATTCAAGTCACTATGAATGTTGCATGGTTGTTGATCTGAGAATTTCAGAAAGTGCCTGTCTATTGAAACTTTCACACACAACCATCTGTGGAGTTTACTGAGCATGGTCTGAAAAAGAGAAAATATCCAGTGAGCAGCAGTTTGGACCAAATGTCTTGTTGATGTCAAAGGTCAGATGATAGATGATAGCTAGAAAGGCAACAGTAACACAAACAGCCACTGGTTAAAACCAAAGTTTATAGACAATCTTCTCTCAACACACAACACTTTGAACCTAGCAGATGGGCTACAGCAGTAGGAGACCACACACGGTGCCACTCTTGTCAACTAATAACATTAAACTGAGGCTAAAATTCACATAGATTCACCAAAATTGAACAATGGCGGTTTAGTTTTGATTTCTGCTGCAGGGTCAGAAACAGCATAAAAGCATGGATCCAGCCTCAATGGCTCAGGCTGCTGCTGGTGGAATGGTGTGGGGGATATTTTATTGGTACACTTTGGGCCCTTGGTAATACCTAAGCATTGCAAAAGCCTGCCTGAGTATTTGCTGACCATGTCCATACCTTTATGACAACAATTATCTTCTGATGGCTACTTCCAGCAGAATAATGCACCATGTCACAAAACTATTCAAATCCTCTCAAACTGATTTTTTTATGTGGCATTGAATCTCTGTACTCTAATGGCATCCACATTCACCAGATCTCAGTCTAATAGGAAACCTTTGGTATGAGGTGGAACGGGAGATTTGTATCATGGATGTACGGTCGACAAACCTTCAGCAGCTGTGTGCTGCTATCCTGTCAGTATGGACCAAAATCTCAGAGGAATGGTTCCAACACCTTGTTGAACTGATGCCAAGAAGAATCAGAAAGCAGTTCTTCTGAGGGCAAAAGAGGGTCAGTGAGAGGAAGAGATAAGGCCAACCTCAACATCAGGAGGGATAATTCTCTAATGGCTCGACTTGGATCTCAGAGTAACAAAACAGATCAGCCTCCTTTACAGATAGTTATAATTGCATAATGAGACTTTCGCTTGCATTAGTTCACACAAAAGCGGGTTTCCATTCTGAAAAAGTAATGGTTTCAATAGAAACATGACTGTTGTGACGTGTGTGACTGGCCTGTTGCCTCAAAGATTTCAGTTCTTTATTAAATTTCCACAGAAGGGACTCTGACTACTTTGTAAGACAGCAATGCTATACAATATCTTCATATATCTACTATAACCAAAACAGGAACACTGAAGTGTCTGTGCTATTTTTGAATTTCATTGTACATGTTTGTGGTGAGTATGAGTAATTGTTGTAGTCAAATCTGAATCTTTTTCCTGTTTTTAGAATGTGCCATTTTGACAGAAGAGATTTCACATCCCCTATGAATCTGGACATAAACCAACCATTCAGTGTGGTTAGAGTAGGAGGATGATGATAATCTGATTTTAAAAGGGGAATTCAGGTTACTTAATGTCACATCTTGATATATTGCCAAACAATGAAGGTCACAGTGCTGTGTTTTTCGCTAATTCACGATGAAACACATCTCGTTTACAGGGAAATTACTTTATATTGTTTTTAGATTGTTAATTTCCCAAAGTGAGTGATACAAAGGTTGATATTTAAGACACACAAAGCACCAATTTTCCCATACCAAATCTTTTAAAATGTCAATCACTCTGTGCACTTGAGGTGCTTTGTTTGCATCAGTGTGTGGGAATCCCCATTTTGCTCCCACCTCACATCTGACCTCAACAAAGAATGGTCAGCTGAACGGAGAAAGTGATTTTCTATTTGGAGAGAAAATCAGTGAGAAGGGCAAACTTTGAGCTGGGACTGAGTGGGGGGATTTGGCAGGTGTTTGAGGGGGAGTGGTGGTTTAAAAAGTGGACACGGACTACTGTGGTGTTTAACTGTGTGTGTTTTTGCATGTGTGGCAGGAGAGTGATGAGACCAGACCAGCGTGATGGAAAGCCCAGCCGACTGCTAACACAAACATACCAGGGGGGAGAGAGACAAGTGAGGAGGAGAGGGCGTTGAGGTTGGAAAGGTCGGGGGAGGAATGATAAAGTGAAAGAGTGTTTTGTGTCAGGTTTACAACAATGACAGCTGTCATTTAGGTAATTGATGCTGACCAGCATTGACAGGGCCAATGATGTGTTTACACTACAGTCCATTATCAAGTTTGCTCAGCAGAGAGTACATCCATATTTTGACCCCTGTAAAGCCCCCCTTACCCTGAAGAGGAGAAACTTGGCCTGGACCGAAAGGGTGAATGGATTTCACACACTTAGAAAACAGTGTGTTCTGTGTTTTCATCATTATCATAATTGGGAGTGACTGCAAGGGGCATGGATGGGGAGCTGTTGGGCTATCCTCCAACCCAAAGATCCTCATTTGACAAACAAATGAATGAGGAGAGAGGCGTAGCTGGCTCAGCTCCATGCTCCTGAGGGACAGATGGGGTCAAACATGGCAGATAAAGGGGTGCGAGCTTACTGCTGCGCACTGGCTCTCACTGTTGGCACGCTCTTAATCACTATTTAGGCTATGGTCCAAACAAAACATGCCTGTTTTATCTGGCAGAAAAGAGACAGCGAGGATTATGCCGCAGATGAAGAAGTTATTGTCTTCTTGTGTGTTTTCCTCTGGATTCAAATGTTGTGTTGTTCAGTGAGTATCTGGCAGCAGCTCAGCAGAGCAGCCGGCGAGGAGAGGTTACTCCATGTCACTGGAATCTGTGCACAATGGACAGACCCCCACCTCCGCCTGTAGCACAGCTTGTGAACCCCGCTGCAAGAGCTCTGGTTATGCTAAACCCCAACCACCCCCCATCATCCATCCACGCAGCAGGCTTCAGGTCCCCCCCAAACAGGAGCCCTCAGTGCTGCTCAATGGTTCCCTTAAGAAGCAATATAAACACCAGCGTTCAATTCAAGGCCACGGTTCAGCTGGAATGCACCACATCACAACTCCTTGTAGTAAGCACTTTACGTCTCTCTCTCTCTCTCTCTCTCTCTCTCCTTATTTGTCTCTGCTCCCTCCCTCTTTAACTCTGGTACGGCGAGGACAGAGCGCGTCGTTACCATGGCATCCGACTGCCTGAGTCAGTAGCAGCGGTCATTCTCCTGGATTTAGTGTGTGATGTGTTCAGTCATCATGCTGCAACTCGCCGGCTCAGCGCAGCGCTGACTGATACCCGCGTGCGATCTTCTCGTCCCGGGATGAGACTTTGCGGTAAACTGTGGTACGGATCAATTTGATGGGAGCACGCGGGTAACACCTGGAAATAGATGGAGGGAGGCAAGCCGCACACAGCCTCTGTCGCAGCAGTCCACCGATTGCTTCACCTTCTCTGCTGGTCCGCGGGGGAGCGCGCTTGTAAGCTTATTTGACTCGGGGATGTGAACAGCCTACCTCTCCGGGATTAGTTATTGAGAGTGAAGGACAATGTCCCGCGGCTCGGTCCGGTACTCCCGGCTATTGTTCATGCGGCGGCGGACGCCCGGTACGCATTCTGCCCCGGTTCATCTCCAGTAGCTGTTCAGCTCTTCTCCTGTGTCTCCTCGCTGCATCCCTCCCGGTGTGGATAGGATGACTTCCTGGCTCCACGCACACGGCAGCAGCGTCCCTCTGTGTGTCCTGCTCGGCTGCGTGGTGCTTGCTGTCTGCGCAGAAGCATCCAGTGGAGGTGAGTGAAGGCTCATTAGAGCTAATTACATAATATCCCGGCAGTTTGTCTTGTCGGGCAAACAGTGCGCAGCATCATAGAAATCCCCAACAGAATTAGAAAATATGAATTTAATCAGACCAAGCGGTGGGGTTTAGATTGGTTCTTGAAACGATATTAAAGAAGGGGAAATAATATTGCAGGTAGCCAAAATGGTTTGTCACTATATGGGCCAGATCTGACGGAGTACAATCGCATGAGTTTGAATGTTGACAACTATATTCTGGACTGTTTTGTGCCAGTCTTCAGCCTCAACTGACCTGTTCACCTTGCCACCAGGGAAGCTGCTAATTATTACTGAGGGGGAATACTCAAACTCTTAACCAGGCAACCAACTGCAGCTGTAAATGCCACATTAACCTCTTGTTACAGCATGCTGATTGATCATTTTGAAAATGTGCCACTTAATCAGGGGTTTAACAGAGTTCAGAGTCCTAATTGGGTCAGAGTGGCTTGATAATTGGTCTGCTACTGATGCTTAGACCTACAGCCTTTCTCTGTCCTACATTTACTGAAATGACTCTGGGCAATTGGATTTCATCCGATAAAGTAGTTCAACAAATCATTAATCTCACTGCAGGAAGCCTGAGGAGCATGCTGCACCTTTATTTGCTGAAAGTCTGGGTTTTCTATTTATTTTTTTCACCTGAAAACACAGTATAAAGGAATCCTGTCCAATTGGTAGCAGTGCTCAATGGATACATATTTGGGTAGCATTCATTAATCAAGCCAGGATTAAAAGTCCTTAATGTGTGTGAGAGTGTGGCAAATCCGAAAACTTGGACACCTGTTCCCACACTGTTGTACACTGGCTAATATGTGGAAAGCAGCCTCATATGAGATGCTAAGTGGTGCTTCCATCATCAGAAGTGCGCATGAGATCTAAACATCCACAGGGGCTCTGCTGCATGGCTAATGAGTATTGACACACACATTCTTTCATATGCTAATTACACATTCTTCTCTTCTCTTCTCTTCTCTTCTCTTCTCTTCTCTTCTCTTCTCTTCTCTTCTCTTCTCTTCTCTTCTCTTCTCTTCTCTTCCTATCTGCCAGGTACCAGTGTGTGTTGGTCGCCCAGCGTCACCTCTTGCGCAGACTGCCTCCGACGTGGACCACAATGTGCCTGGTGTTTCAAGGAGGTATGAATGTGCATGTCAGTGTGTTTGTGTGTGACAGACAAAAAGAGGAGAAAGCAAACAGTGGGAACATGGCAGACATTCAGCAGCATTCCTCAGATAACACGCACCAAAGCTTTCGTGGCATCCACAAATGAGAATATAATGTGTATGTTTGAGCTTAGCGGTCTGCATTATGACTCGTCTGAGTGCGTCAGTTGGTGTGTGAAGGTTTCCATACATACTTTCTCAGAGATGGGCCACTCGCTATCCATGTGTTTAGTCTGCACATACAGGAATCACAGCATGTTTGCCTGTACCTGGCTATCTCATGAACAGCCTGCCCCCCCCAAACAACCCAGAGAAGCTGCAAAGCCTCCCAGTACCACACCAGTCACAACATACAGTATTGCACTGGTTGAACTAGAGTGTTAATAAATGTGTGTGTTACAGACATCAGGTGCTTTCCCACCCTCAGTCTTCCCTGACATCATCTTACGGGCTGGCTCAACTGTGTGATTGCTTTCAAACATCACCTCCGGAACCTCCTACACACACAAACTCACACAGCCATGCTTGAGCAAGCAGTAAAAACAAAGCTACAACAGTCCTAGTGAATATGCATGCACACATAATGCTCTTAGTGCTTGCCAAGTGGGCAAAATCTGTAAGGAAAGTCCCAGGAAGTTCAGTTTCTGGCATTCAGATCTGTTACTAAGCTCATTATTGCTACAGGGATGCCTGAAAATAAACAAAAAGCAGTCTAGCGTCAGGTTCAGGTCATGGTCACGTATTCAGTTACAGTCTCAGGTCTCATTGTAGATGCACTGCTGCTTCGCTCTGGTGGGTTTCTGTCTGAAAAGTAGGAGAAATCCCAAATGATTTTGCTATTTCATTACCTGTCTGCACGATTTTTGTTGGTCTTGCCACGTTCTTTAAATCAGACTTGTGATAGGTTAATAACTCAGAGTAAATGCATGCATTTAATGGCCATTTTTATGCCTATGGTGCCACTGTACGGTATTTCTGTGTGTTTTTCTCTCAAGCTGAAGTACCAAAGGTCACTAATCCACTCTGAAGCTATGAGGCATGATGCTGTTAGCCTCAGCATATAAATCCCTCTTATTACTAAATGTTGTTCAGTTTTCATTCTAAATAAGAAAAAGCTAACTTAGATTTTTTTTGTGTGTGTGTTGGAAAACATGGAAACTTGACACTGAATGTGAAACCTTAATGGATATTCTTTCCTGATTGTTAGTCATTTCAGCATCAACTGAAAGAGAAACCATGACACTCATGCCAGTGTAAATGAATAATATGCAGTGAAACATGCTGGAGGGCAACAAAATGAAACTAAAGTGTGTAAAAGTGAAACAGGATTTAATTTGTGTTAAATCATGGACTTCCTGACTGGTTTATCACTGTACTTTATAAAGTCCAAAGATCAAAAAAAAAAAAAAAAAGCTTGTGGGTTAATGATGAAATGAATCATAACCTGTAACTGGTGAGTTTATGTACCACTGCCTACATTTGTGAATGGGCGTAGTGTGAAAGAGTGGAAAGAGTGATCAAGAAATGAAAACTTTTCCATCTTACCTTGAGACCTTCTACTACCCTCCCCGCTTTAGAGGGGCTCAAGGTGTTTTGCCTATAGCACAAATGGAAAGATTTCAGCAGTATAAGGTATAAACCCAAACCACAGAACAAATTCAGTAGATTATACCTGTAGGACATGTACTGTACCTGCTCTGAGATGAGATTATATGTAGTCTATTTAAAAACTCTTCTTCTGTCTTTTTGTGTTTGTGTGTGTATGTGCAATACACTCTGTAAAAGACACATTTCTTCTTTATGAATTGAAAAGTTGCAAGCAAAAAAGGTTCTAAAAGATGGAAGAAATGGACTGTTTTAACGTGCTGTGATCTCCAGGACTTCCTACGCGGCGCTGAGCAAAGCCATCGTTGTGACCTGTCAGAGAACCTGCGCAGGAGAGGCTGTGGGCCAGAGTTTACGGAGCAGTCGGAGACAAAGGTGGAGGTCAACGCTACCCTCAGCAGTACACAAGTCTCACCTCGAGACATCAGCATCACCCTCAGACCAGGTAGACCTGCAAGTTGGGACCTGTGCAAGCTATATATGTATACTCAACACAATTTCTCTTTCACACAGAGAATTTTTCTTAATTTCAAGTTAACAGTTCTTTTCTTTTTTTTATGTTTTTGTGTGCTTCCAGGTTCAGAGGCCAGTTTCATTGTAGCTGTGAAGCAGCTGGAGCGTTATCCCGTGGATCTGTACTACCTGGTGGATGTTTCAGCTTCTATGCAGGAAAACCTTGATCATGTAGGTGTGAAGACTCAAAGATGCCGCGTTACTTCTAAGGGAGATGCATTTCACTCATTTTTCTTGTAGAAATCTTTGAGTAATTACCAAGCTTTTCATAATTTCTTTCATTGATTTTGCTTGTGGATATACAGTACATGTATATTTTTATCTTTTTGCGTATCCTTTGTTGTTCCTTGTGTGTTGTAGCTTAAAACAGTGGGCGTAGCTCTGTCCCTCCGTATGGCAGAGTACACCTCAGACCTTTGGCTAGGTTTTGGTTCATTTGTGGACAAACCTGTCTCACCTTACATCAATGTCCACCCTTCCAAGATCAACAACCCCTGCAGGTAAGGTACAGAATTTCTTGGCTGGACCATCTAGTATGAAAAAGATAACATTATTCATCTTAATATAAATCTCTAGTTAATTTTCTTGCTATGAATAGAACAGATTTGTAGCATCCTCTGCACAGGCTTTAATATCTCTCAGATGACATTTAATATTTTGATGAGATGAGTGTTTATTTAAGAAAATCTCCAAGGAGGCTTTCACTTCTTGCAATCAACCTTGTGTAACTATGGTAGAGACTCATCAGCTGTTGATGAGCCGTGCTTGGACACTAACACCTCTGCATTCCTGAATGTTGCAATTAAAAACATTCGTCTGTTTTGTGTTTCCCACCAGCGACTATGAGATCCGCTGTCGTCCAGCCCACGGTTTTCACCATGTGCTTAGCATGACTGGAAACATGAGCGAGTTCACGCGTGTGATCAAACGCCAGCGCATCTCTGGGAATATGGACACACCTGAAGGAGGACTAGATGCCATGCTGCAAGCTGCTGTCTGCCAGGTGAATGTGGCATTGAGGGATGCATGAGCAGGAGAATGAAAGAGACATTTGTTCTGAGACAATGGAAAGCACTCCGACTCAGCCACTGGAATCCTATTTAGCAATGACACTTAATTACTATTGGAGTATGACACACACAGTGTCACAGTTGCTTACACTATGGCTGCAGGAGACCTGTGAGTCACCCCCATGCAAGGGGTCCAAGAATAACCAGTTTTCAGGGAATCACCTTGGTGGTGGTCTCGTCCAGAAATAGACTCTCCATTACATCATTCCTACTTGTAAGCTCACAAAGTTTCTCTAAATATACACACATGTATGCATGGTCCCTTTTTCTCACACTGTCTACGATGAGTCACAGACAAGAAGGAGACTCTCTGACTGATAGTGGAATTTCTGCTGCTTTGGCTTTAATTTGGCAGTATAAAAAAACCTGATCATAATGGAAACTAATCTAGTTCAGATGACTCAAATGTTTGAGTATGCATTTTTCTTTTACCACACTTGTAAATCTTTAAAATATGAAGCATGCATGATTTGCCACATGAGTCGGTTTGGATGCTGATAAGTGGTGATTTAAGACAATAACAATGAGGAATTTGTGAGGCTGTTCTCTGCAGGCTCAAGGCGTAGATCTGTGGTGATATTTGGTTTAATACAACACTGCTTCTAAGATATGTTGGGATGCTGAGTGTGATATTAGTGACATGTTGCAGATAAATTGGCACGATGGCATGTTTACCACTGTGTTGCATTAGCTCATCTTTTAGAAACACTTGCCATAGTTTTGAGAGCAAAACAATTTTGTTGTTCCAACACTCACATATATCATTCAGAATAAATGGTGCAATTCACTAATGTAATGATGGATGCTGGGTTATGAACTGTAAGCCAGTTACAAGTTGGATGCCCTTTCTTTGTTCTAGGCAAGAGAAGACAATGTTCTTAAAGGAGTAGGCAAGTTCCAGATTTTTTCCAGAAGTGCGCCCCCTCTGGCGACAAGTGGAAGTGACACTAATGTTGTGCACATGCAGGAGCTGCTTTGACTGCGTTGGTCTTTATTAGTTTAACCCGTATTTCTCTCAGTCTGAGCCCAGAGTTAGAGTCACAATGTCTATTGAAGTAATAAAGTCGTAAATCTGCAAGTTGTTCACGGTTAATTGTTGAGTAAACTGACGGACTGTATGCTAACGATAGCAACAGGCTAACACTGGCTTGTAGTTCAAATATCCAAATTTAGAGGCTGAGACCATGATTACCTTATAAAATTACTGCATCAACTAAATGTAACAACAAGTTGTCAGAATGTATCTCTTCTCGGGAACAGTCATATGGCTGTAATACTGCTACATTTCCATGCTAAAAGCTTAACATTTCAATATTATGCATCCTTATTTCCATCATTCATCACATTTACCTTGTTAGCGATAAAAAAGTAAACTGTGGGTCCCGTTTTATTCCCAGAGCAGATCGGAGCTCCCTCCATTTAAAAAAAAGAAAGAAAAAAAAGCTACTCGGTTGTTTACTCCCATCTTACTCCGGCACCGGTAAGACTCCAGTTTGTCTCTCTTCGTCTCACAAGACAAAACTTTTTTTTCTTTGTCTTTCTGGAGTCTGAGTTGGGGTTTGAGAGGCACTTGTTCTCCATCTTTTAGCAGCAGTCAATGTTGTCTTGATATGCGGTGGTGGAATATACAACACCGACATAGCCAGACGAGTGAGCTTGTCTCCCCCACAAGCGACCCCTTGAGGATTCGTACCCAAAACTCTCACATTAAGCATTCAGAAACAGTAGACAACTGCAGGGAAGAGAGATCAGCTCATTCTACACATCAGGCAATTGTAAGAGCATGTGGAGGAAATTTAACATTTAAACTTGCGTAATGCACCTTTAATTTCCAAGACAGGTTTCAGATTTGATTAATCGGGTCACAGAACAGTTGTCCACATTCTTCAGTCCAGTCGCCGTGCTTATAGATTTTTCTAAAATGCCTTTCTCTGTTTTTTTTACTTTACATGTTAGAAGTTTAATTTCAACAACAAATCTTATTGATGTTCTGTCTGAACCTGAAGACAACAAATAAACATTATGGGGTAAAAATATTAATGTAAATATATCTCTAAATGCAAAATAACAGCTCATGTTATGTGTGCATCGCTTTCAGGGTGCAGTTGGATGGCGGCCTGCAGCAAAGCGCCTGTTACTCTTGATGACCGACCAGCCATCTCACCTCGCCCTGGACAGCCGGCTGGCAGGGATCGTGGTGCCGCACGATGGCCTGTGTCATCTAGAAAACAACATCTACACAGGAAGCACCAGGATGGTGAGAAAATGTGTTGGGTTTGTAGATTGTGATTCTGGATCTTCGGTGGAGTCGTATTTTCATAGTCAGATTTTCCTCTTTACAGGATCATCCCAGTTTGGGTCAGTTGTCTGACAAGCTTCTTGAAAACCATATCTACTCCATCTTTGCTGTGGAGAAGCAGCAGTACCAGTGGTACGAGGTAATCTGTGATGTGCATCAACATCATACTGTTTGACAGAGAGAAGATATCCACCGAGAACTATCCTTTCTCGGTGTTTAACCTTTAACCTTTCTCTTCCTTTTGTAGGAGTTAGTGGATCTCATACCTGGCTCTTACCTGGGAAAGTTAGGCCTGTTTCAGGCACCAAACCTCATAGAGCTGGTGGTGGATGCATACAAGGTACAAACCACTCACCAGTCCTCTCTTTTTTAGTATTCTCTCTCTGTATCACTTTCTTTCTCTTGACCAAGATGAGGACAAGTGAAGTACAGCAGCACAGCTGGAGCTGGATTCACAAGCACACACATTCCTTCCTCTGAGGTGGTGAAGCATTAGTAGGCTGATCAGTTGAAGTTTTTTTTAAATTTTTTTTAACTTGTTTAATCCTGTTGGGGGAATTGCCGGCAAGGCTTTGGAAACAGTATTACTTTATTTCTGAAAGTGTGTCCTGCCTATAATGCAAACTCTTGAAACGCAACAACACACTTCTGTTTGAAATTGCTGTTTAGCTGAATGCAACAGAGAAATCACAGATGAGGACAGAAGTTTAAGGAGCAACAGACCTTGTGTGAGACTAGGGGTTAGTTCAGTTGGCAACGGTCTACGTTATAATCTTGCCTCCGGCACAGCGCTCCATTGTTTGGTTCGAGAATCTGCCGAATCCACAGATCTGGGTGTGTAGCTATGCATATGTGCAGGCTCTCACACACACACACACACACACACACACACACACACACACACACACACACACACACACACACACACACACACACACAGAAGCAGCAGAGCCTGAACAGAAGCTGCCATTATAATAGCTATCAGATCCCCACGGAAACCATGTGTCCTAATAATTGATGAACACAAAGATGCTATTTTTGGCCCCCACCTCCTCATCCTCATAAACCCCCCTGTGTTTCAGAATGAAAGAAAGAAAGAAAGAAAGAAAGGACAACAGCAAGGGCTTTTTGGGGGCATTTTGCAACTTTCATTATCAGATCTCACCCTCTCTGTTTCTTCTTCCCCATTTTGATGTAGTACCTATTGCAATCACAAATTGCATTTAATGAAACTATTGAATTCCACTGTTTCTCTCTCTGTCTCTCTTATATCGTAAAAAACAGTCCAAAAAGTTGGCTTTCTTAATATCCAATGCTTAACATTATGCTGCTTTTTCTTCTCATTTTTGCCCTCGCTCTGCTTAGAGGTTGCTGTCAGAAGTGGCGGTGTCAGTGTCAGTGGAAGACAAGGCAGTCAGCAGGTACTGGGTGTCTGTGTCTCCTCTCTGTCCTGATGGCTCCACTGCCAAAGGCCAAAGCTGCTCAGGGGTGCAGCCAAACCAGACGGTAAACACTAAAGCATTTGCATGATTATTACAAAGAGTTTTGCCAAATATTACTGTTTTTGATAGACAATTTCAAATTAGGCCTACAGTGATACCAGGGAATAAATATTGGTTGTATTGGATTACTTTGACATGTACAAACACACCCACAAAAACACATTATTTGGAGCTTAACATGACACGAAAGATTTGGTAAATAATCCAAGCTGAGCGGATTATAGCCTGTATTTAACAGAAAAACTTTTTCATGTGATTCCATGACCTTTTCGTCCTAAAACCCTCACCTTACTTCATATAAAAATCTTTATGCAAACAAATAGGACATTTATATTTAGAAATAGGCCAGTTGATGTGCCCTGCTGGTTAAGAAAACTTTGAATAGTCTCCAGCCCAGCAGAGAGCTCTTTTCAGTGCTGTGGTGGATCGTTTTCTAGCTACAGTCATAATAATAGTAAAGATAACCCAACATTTTCAGTACATTCAGAAACGTCTGTTTCTCTGCTCACCCCCTTCACCCTGCATGAGATTTCTCTCCACTGTAACCTTTTGATGCTCTTTGTCGAACACTGAGATGCTAAATCACCGCTCCATAGTCACTCCATTGTGCAAACAGACTAATGCTCAGCCCTTTAATCCATGGGTGGATTAAAGTGAATTATGGAAAGTACTGGAATTTACCAGAATAGTGATAAAAATCAAGTGAAAGGCTTGACTGTAAATTCAAAGCTTTGGTATGCACAATTTTCCACGTCAACAGGATAATTATTCATACTGAGTCTCATTCAAAAACCAGTTCCTCATCCAGCTCTTTAGGACTTGTTAGAGATTTTCATAACCGAGCAGAGAGGTTAATAGTTTAATGTAATGCCTTGAAGTGTCAAGGGAAAATATCTTCTCTATAAAGACTTCACTTCTGTGAAGCTGTGCAGGTTTTTCTTTTATGCACACATTCACTTCTATGATTTGTTGCAATGATCCCGTCATAGCCATCCATTCTGGTGGTGAATGTGCTAAGCTATGGTGGACTGACCAGCTCCTCTAATAACCCCTATTTTTTCTCATGAAGGTGTATTTCAATATCACCATTGGTCAACATTTCTGCGATGATGATGGTAAAGATGAAGATGTGACAGTGATGGTCCGCCCCGTGGGTTATAATGAGTCCACTGTCGTTAGGATCCGTTCTAAATGTCGATGCAGTTGTGGACCGATGGGTCGCTGCCACGATGATGGCCAGGCCCCCTGCAGAGGGGCCCAACATGGTGTCAGCCTGGAGCAGAGGCCAGATCCAATGAAAGACTCAGACACAGATCCAAACAGGAATTGTAAAGCAGATGGGTCTAATGTGGACTGCAGTGGTCGAGGGGTGTGTGAATGTGGCAGGTGTGTGTGAGCAAAGCAAGCTTGGGGTAATATATGGGAAATACTGCGAAATGGATGACTTCTCCTGCCCGTATGAAGGGGAAATACTGTGTGGAGGTAAGAGGACAGACTTATTTTACTATTTACATACTGTGTGTGGTGTGAAACATTAACATCTGTATTTTTTTCCCTCTTGTTTTTTTGTTCCTCTCAGGCAGAGGTCTTTGCACATCAGGAGAGTGTGTGTGCGTCGATGGGTGGACAGGTGTTAGCTGTGGCTGTCCCACCTCCACAGCAAGCTGCCAGTCACCAAATGGCTTGCTTTGCAGTGGGCGGGGCAGATGTGTGTGTGGCAAGTGTGTGTGTGATGACCCCAAAATGTCTGGAAACTTCTGTGAGAGATGTCCTACTTGCCAAAGCACACAGAAATCCACCTGGTACTTAAACAGTTACTATTCACCATCCCAACATATGATGGAAAACACAACTAGATATATATTAGAAGTAAAGCTGTTGTAATTTGTTTTGTCTGTGTTTGTCTTTGTCTTTCTCCCTCAGCAAGAGTGTGAACTGCAACCGTGCTCATGGTCTTTCACAAAAACAAGCAGAGCACTGCAACAACACTTGTGCATCATTGATTGGCACCATGGATGATGTATCAGGTAACCCACAGAAACTTGCTTGTTAACAGACAAGTGAATTTGGTGAAGGGACTTTGTTTTCTGCAACCAATCACTCGAGACCAATGAGCAAAACTTAAAGTTGGCAGAAATGAATTGTCATTTCAATATACCTGTTTTACAGGGTGTAAATATTACTGACAGTTAGTAGTAAAGATGGGCATAGAAATCACTTCAAATGCCAAGCACAGTTGTGAATGGATGGTGGCCTTCAGTGGCCAAAATTCTTCCAAACATGAGCATGCTTTAATCTTTAAGGGGATCCAGTGGCCTCAGGTAAAGCAATGACTACACGACAAGTACAGTGGGTATGGAAAGTATTCAGACCCCTTTAAACTTTTTACTTTTTGTTTCATTGCAGCCATTTGCCAAAATCAAAAAAGTTAATTTTATTTCTCATTATTGTATACTCAGCACCCCTTCTTGACAGAAAAAACAGAAATGTAGAAATTTTTGCAAATTAATTAAAAAAGAAAAACTGAAATATCACATGGTCATAAGTATTAAGACCCTTTGCCCAGTACTGAGTAGAAGCACCCTTTTGAGCTTGTACAGCCATGAGTCTTCTTGGGAATGATGCAACAAGTTTTTCACATCTGGATTTTGGGATCTTCCACATTCTTCCTCTTCCTATCAGATCCTCTCCAGTTCTGTCAGGTTGGATGGTGAATGTTGGTGGACAGCCATTTTCAGGTCTCTCTAGAGATGCTCAATTGGGTTTAAGTCAGGGCTCTGGCTGGGCCAGTCAAGGATGGTCCCAGAGTTGTTCTGAAGTCACTCCTTTGTTGTTTTAGCTGTGTGCTGAGGGTCATTGTCTTGTTGGAAGGTGAACCTTCGGCCCAGTCTGAGGTCCTGAGCAATCTGGAAGAGTTTTTTTTCCAGGATCTCTCTGTATTTGGTTGCATTCATCTTACCTTCAATTTCAACCAGTCCTCCTGTCCGTGCAGCGGTAAAAAAACACCCCCATAGCATGATGCTGCCACCACCATGTTTCACTGTTGGGATTGTATTGGGCAGGTAAGGAGCAGTGCCTGGTTTTCTCCACACATACCACTTAGAATTTACTCCAAAAAGTTCAATCTTGGTCTCATCAGACCAGAGAATCTTATTTATCACAGTCTGGGAATCTTTGCAGGCTCTCATATGTCTTGCACTGAGGAGAGGCTTCTGTTGGGCCACTCTGCCATAAAGCCCCGACTGGTGGAGGGCTGCAGTTGACTTTGTGGAACTTTCTCCCATCTCCCTACTGCATCTCTGGAGCTCAGTCACAGTGATCTTTGGGTTCTTCTTTACCTCTCTCACTGAGGCTCTTCTCCCACGTTTGCTCAGTTTGGCTGGATGGCCAGGTCTAGGAAGAGATCTGATCGTCCCAAGCTTCTTCCATTTAAGGCCACCGTGCTCTTTGGAACCTTAAGTGCTGAAAAAATTATTTTGTAACCTTGTCCAGATCTGTGCCTTGCCACAATTCTGTCTCTGAGCTCCTTGGACAGTTCCTTCGACCTCATTTGCTCTGACATGCACTGTAAGCAACAAGGTCTTACATAGACAGGTGTGTGCCTTTCCTAATCAAGTCCAATCAGTTGGACTCCAATGAAGGAGTAGAACCATCTCAAGGAGGATCAGAAGAAATGGACAGCAGATAAGTTAAATATGATTGTCACTGCGAAGGGTCTGAATACTTATACTATATGATATTTCAGTTTTTCTTTTTTAATAAATTTGCAAATATTTGTGCATTTCTGTTTTTTTCTGTAAAATTGGGGTGCTAAAAGTACATTAATGACAAATAAAATTAACTTATTTGATTTTTGCAAATGGCTGCAATGAAACAAAGAGTGAAAACTTTAAAGGGATCTGAATACTTTCCCTATCCACTGTATCTACTCCAAAACTGAGTGTACATGTACAGTATACTGTGCTATGTGCCCTTTAAGACATGACTTATCCCATTACTTAAGCTTGTCACACACTCTAACAGAAGGGAGAACTTTTTTTCTTGTTCTCGCGTCCACAAGAACAAAATGACATCATTGTGTTCTCCCGGACGTGATTGAAGACGTCTTGCGATTTGTTCGTGACACCCTGGCCAAGCAGAACTTTCTTCTCATGGGGCTCTCAGAAGTATTGTGTGATTGGTCAGATATTTGAGGTGGGGGAGGTTAACGCAGAGACGCTTGAAGCAGAGTTGTCACTTCTGCATTTTTGCAGATACGAGGTTAAACGAATAGATTTAAAAAACAGCTGATCGAGGTGGTGAGGATATACGAAAATATATATAACACACGAGACATTTGAATACGCCGACACCACTGCATGCACAGCGCTGTCCTGCTACGGACAAAGGTTGTTTTAAATATATACAAGTCTAGGTAGCATAGAGCTACATTATTTGTGTGCACATGATTATCTTAGGCCGTATTGACATAATGTAACATGTAAAATAAGCTTAAAGAAAATGACTGTACACAGAGTGCATATGTCAAATTTAATTCCACAGTAATTGTTGGTAATGGGTTGGTTCCAGTACTGAGATAAACAAGTGGAGACGGATTTATTTCCAATGTTGGAACCATACAGAATTCTTTGCAAACAAAAATATGCTTATTTGCAGTCAGAGCATTTGTTTGCATACTGTAAGTATGTGGTCACATGAGACTCACTAGTTTTTAGCATCTCTTTGCTGAAATATAATGAGTTGTAGAAACATAAGGCGCTAATAGAAAAAGCAACCAGCTAAAGGATGTTAACAGGCCCCAGAGAGCTTAGAGGAGTGGTTTGGCTGGATGATAACATTATCTGATTTGTAATATTTTTCACAATGTATCCATGTTATAGCAATAACTGTTTTTGTAACTTTAACTGAAAGAGCTGCTATTCCACTACATCTGCTTACCCCCGCCCTCTTCCCTTATATTTCCTGATAAGTGAGACTATTAGTCCCTAGACTTTTGTTGGTTCTTCAGTCTGGGGATGGGTTTGAGTCTTTATCGTCTCACACATGTAGATTTGGACAGTAATGACATCTGTCACTATCAGTTTCAAATGAGCTCAGGTTATTTGTGCAGCCTGGGTTCAGTCAGACCCAGCAGCACATAAGCACAAGACCAGAGCTATTGTAACACACACACACACATACAGGCATGCTCTCCTGCGAGGGTCACATCCTTTGCTACCATAGCTGCACTACTACACCCTGGTGAATTTGAGTCAGCAAGCCGGCTGTCAATGCTACAGCTGTATTTTATTTCACACACACACACACACACACACACACACACACACACACACACACACACACACACACACACCCTTCCCAGCTTACTTTTTTTGGGTTTTCTCAGCCATACACACAGACATACACACAGCCCACCAGCACACACTTGCCCTGGGTTACACACACACAGCGTTGCACATCCAGTGTTACAGTTCATCCCCCGCCTTCCAAATTTTTGGAACAGCACTACTCATTGTGCATCACCATCACCCCTCCTTCCCATCTCCACATCTTCCCCTCGTGCCCCCCTCCACCCAACGGGATACTCTCTTCCTGCTCACGCCCACTCCTCCCCGGGTGCAGCAGGAGCCAGGTCTCCATGGTAACCCTGTTACAAAATGTCATAGGACTCTTTGGGCTCTTTGTGTTGAGCCATCAGCTCGTCATTCACACATGCTTCCCAGCAGATACACAGGCAGCTAAGTGTTCGGCCGCCACCACTGGCACAGCTGCCTCTGACTGAGCTAATTGTGTGCATATAACATAATTACATTTACTTAAGTGTTGCTCTGTAGTACAATTTTGGGATCATTACTTAAGAGGCTTTCAATTCAAGCTACTTTGATTTCCAACCCACAATATTTAAGAGAAAAATTTTACAATTTTAACACATACATCAACTTAATTGCATCAATTTCTTGGGTCATTAATATTTTGCAACAAGAACACACAAGCCCTTGAGAGCCCATGCTAGATATAAAGCACCCATAAGAGATGCTAAATGTGTAGAAAATAGCATGTCCACAGCCTTCTGCTTGACAATTCAAAAACACACACTTCAGCTGGTTGTGCATGAAGGACCACTTTTTCCAGCACAGCATCACAGATGGAGAAGTTAGCACAAGAAGTTAGTTGGTCATTTCAAGCATTCACCACAGTCCTGTAAGATGTCCAGATTAACATGAAAATGTCTGTGTCATTGGTGCAGCCTGTAGAACTGCTGCAGTATCAAACCTGCATGGCTTTTTTTTTTTGTTGTTGTTTTTTTTTTTATTCAATGTATGTAGTTTGTAGCTACACAAAAAACTCCTGGGTCAAACTGCTGGGTTAAGAAGGGACCAACTCATTTCTGGGTTATTTATTGTTGGGTTGTTGACCCAACTTCTTGGTTAAAATAACCCAACATTGTAGTCAATATGATCCAACTTATGGGTCAAATATTCAACCTGAAAGTTGTGGGGAAAAAAAAAAAAAAAAGATTCTGGGTCGAAGTAACCCAGAAATTAGTTGGTCCCTTTTTGACCCAGCAATGGGTCAAAAGTAACCCATTGTGGGTTATAGTGTGGAAATCCATGGCAGCAGATATGTGAAACGACTCAGACTGGTATTGGAGACAAGCATTCTTAATTAGTACATCCCATACATTATGCTAATTGTGATGGACTTCATCATTTTAAAAAGTATCAGATTACTCTTCAAAGTTAATGATCTCTGCACAAACCCATTGCTCTTCAGCAGAACCCTGGTGTCAGACTTGTAGCCTTGAAGTAAAAGTTTCAACATTTACAGTTTGCTTTCTGTATGATCTTGGGTAACTGCTGGACATTTAACTGTAGCAGACTATGCATCATTTACTTGTCAAAACTTCTGCCCATTACACAGAAGATTAGTTGCAGCTCTACATAGTGAAACCATTTGTGTGTTAATGTGTGTATCCACAGGGCGTGTGAGCAGCGGGCGGCTGGTTGGAACATTCCTGAGAGTGTGCGCCCTAACGTTGCTGTGCGGGTTGGTAGTGGTGGCTGTATCCCGGCTGTTGCTGCAGAAGAGGGGCGGGTCATCAGGGGGTGCAGCTGAGGATGGAGGCTACCATTGCACTGGAAAGGTTAGCGCTCAAATGTCATATCATCAGCACAGCACGATTTTAATTGAGGGGAGATTTTGTTTCCCTTGGGCCCTCAGAGGGATTAGGGAGTCCTTTATTCTTAAGCATATTCATATTCATGAGTAATGTCCACTGAAACCAGAAGTGAGAAATATGATTCTGCTCCTAGAGGTACAGATGTTTTTTACATTTCCTCTCAACTCCCAGTACGCCATCCAAAGTTTCCAGATTTCTGACCTTACTATGACATACAGCACCTTTGAGAAGTGGATGGAAACTTGTGCATCCAGGAGGGGGATGTTCGTGGGATGTGTGTGCTCAAAATGCTCTGCATGAATTGTACGCATCTGAATGCTATCATTTATTATCTTTTATGGTGCTATTGTGGATTATCTTCACAAAACTTCAGATAATAGACTGAATTTGAAATAATATGGATGTACTCTGCTGATGATTCATTTGTAACATACACACACAGGAAATTTGACACACAGAACTGACCGTGTGTTGTTCGTCTGTATTCACTTCCTCTGTGATTTCATATTGAATACTTGTGAAATCCACTGAAAAGAGGTGACCACAACTGAAGAAGTATACAACAGTCAGTTAACAGTTCATACTAAAGAGCCTTTACTGAATGCAAATAAACTTGAAAGAACATGTGGGTAGTTCCCATCCCCTAAAAATATGACAAAATCCCCTGCAAAATTCTCCGGCTGGTATTCACCCTTGTTTTGAGGTGCTTGGTGAATTGAATGATTACAGTCGCCCACAGTAATAAGGGAAAAATAACACGTCTTGACCATTTTTTACTCTTAATCAATCTTATACTGTAACGAACTTGAATAGCATGTAGAAGATCCACAAGCAGCCTCAACAGCTTGGTACCTCCTCCTCATGCTGCTCACCAGCCTTGTCACATTTTGCTGTGGGATGGCATTCCATTCCTCAACCAGGACTTGTTGAGGGTCAGCCAGCACGGTTGCGTTAGTCATTCTAGCATGTACAGCATGCCCAAACTGATCACACAAATGTTCAGGTTGAGGCCTGGACTGAAAGCAGGCATCAGTTTGCTAAAGGCACTCAACACAGAGGCCATGATACCCAAATATTGCTGTTTGACAGAAGTTCTGTACAAAAACCACTTGTTTCCGCACTTAAAACTAATGATCCCTAAGCATTGTGCTCCCAAAGTTGTCTTGATAGCCACCCGTGTGAAAACCAGGCATGTATTGATGACTTAAAGCTAGGATTGGCAATGTTTGAAAAACGGTTTGTGCAAGCAACAGTTTAAAAAAACACATCACCCAGAACCACACCTTCAGAGAGTATGGACATGAGCGCCGATGTTTTACGAGCAGGTTAGCGACAACAGCTGAGTGGATGGCTACTTAGCTTGATAGTAAGCAGCTGACAAACCACGTTTTTAAAAGCTTTAATCCACTCACCTCCATCTCCTGCAGTGTAAAAAGTCCAAACTGCAAACGTCAACGCCTCCGAGACTTGATTCTTATCTGTTGTTTTGGTTTGGTTTGGTTTGGTTTTTTGGCGCAGCAGCAGTTAGCAGTCCGCTAGCTATATTTGTTTACGGTGAGCGGCGCACAGGGGGCACACAGGGGGGCGCACAGGGGGGTCACGTGGGGGACAGAGAGAGGGGAGGGACAGAGACTAGACATAAAGGCCTCGATCGGTTTTTACTATAAGTTGAGAATTACCAATTTCTGCCTTTCAGTGTGAATGACAGAGGTCGGTCAGAGTTTTTACAGAACTGTGATCAAAATAAATGATTATTTATTTTGATCACAGAGGTCTGACTTATTTCCTTCCTTTTTATGAATACATGATGTATTGACTACTGTCAGGATGGAAGGACCATTTCACCCAGTATAACAAAAAGTGTTTCTGAGCAGGATTACCAACTCTAGCTTTTATTGCACAAGAGGGAGCTCAAATAAAAAAATATATTTTTGTATGAGAGTAATGTAATTGTTCGACATGGTGACTTTTGAAACCTGGGGTGGGACATTGGCTGTCATCTCCTTTCTTTGAGTAGATTAATTATTTGTATATTTACAATTCTGTCCAGCTGCCCCAGTTAGAAGTACTCGTACACAACAGCAGTGCTCTCACCGGTTTTAACATGCATGGCTTATGAGACGAATTAAGATGCCATATGTGATGTTTTAAAAACAGGTGTGCTCTCCAGCTTAACATTTCTTTAATTCACTGAACCCTGAAAGTATTTGTTTTGACTTGTCTAGTAATGTAACCACTCACAAGTCTTAGACAAGTAAACCTTTTCTTATGTATCCCACATATCATAAACTTAGCACTACCAAAACAAACTCTGTTACATATTAGAAGTTTTGAGATCTTTTTTTCTATTTTTGGGCTTATAGGATATCACTTTTGGCCACCCAGGAGTCCCCCAAGTTTTATATCAATGAAAACCTAAATCCAGCATTGTGTTTGAGGTTTCAGTGTCTCTGTGCATAAACATGGACTCATGTCCTGTTTGTGTTTGTGTCTGTTACTGACTGAATGTTTCTGTTGCCTTCCAGGACCTGTCGTACATCCCTACAACCAATGAGAAAACAGTAACCTACAGGAGGGACCGTCCACCTGACCGCCCTGTGGAGATGCACATCCAAGTTCCCAAGATGCCCCTTGGTGACCCCTGGCAATGTTAATCATTGGCTGAACACCTGAAGGAAAGCAGCATTGACACACAGAAGGAGAGCTCGACTTAAAACTTCTTCTTTACCTGTCAACCTTCATAGAAAGTCAGTGAACTGCACGTGGAGAATTTTGATGACGGTTAGCTAAACCATGAAACCTCCATGGAACTATATTTGTGAAATGAACTGACAAAACTATTATAAACTGTTTGACAATAATGGCCAGTATCCTGGAAATGGAGATGAAACAAAGAGCACAAGTCCCCCCACCTCTTCTTCCTTTGTAGCAACAGGGAGGCTATGTTTTCTACAGGGTAAACATGATCATTCCTTGCTTTTTAGCCATGCAGCAATTACTGCTCTAATTTATGTGTGAATGTGTGTGTGGATGCATGTAAGAATCTGTTTCTGGTAAATGCTTGTACACTATTTATAATTTTCTTTTATTATTATTATTATTATTTCGTGAAAACACTACATGGTAGAAGTTCATGTTTGTGAGGTCACAATTTCAAGGTACTGTCTCCCTGTCTTAGTCTGCCCCCATGTGGTCAACGTAATACATGACATCTCATATAATACACATTACTGACCTCAGCTGTATTGCCTTGCATACACCAATGACTCCATATGCCTTATTTGCTTTTTTAATTATTATTATTGTGTTATATATTGTCTTTTAGTGTTTTCAAGTTTTTTTTTCCTTTTGAAATGTGTTTTTGTTCAGAAATCAACTGCATTACAAACCAATGTTTGATTTTTGTGGCATTTTTTAGATTTCCTGTTTCAATCTGGTTAGAGTTGCACTAGAAAAGTTGCATTATACTACTGAAAACTATGGGGTCTCTGGAACAGGAGAGGTTTGACAGTGCTGGGTTTGACATTACACATGTAAAGGTGTCTGTGTGTATTTGAAGTTTTTGTAACACATCCATCTGAACACTGGAATGACAAAAACTAAGATTCAAGTTTAAAACATGCACATATTCACAGTTAATGACAAACATGCCATAAACAATACCAGAAGATGTGACCTCTGCATGAGAACTGTGTCTGCATGTTCCTGCTGAAGATCTGTTTTACAAACTATCCAGACAACTTGAGGCTTCAAGAGACTTTAAGGTACAAATCAGTTCCGAAGGAACCGAGATCAGTGGTGGGATTTCCCTCTGGACCAACCCCATGCACTAGAAGATACTATCTCAATCCTGATTGCCAACTGCATGGCATATAATGAGACTTTGGCTTGCTCAATCTTGCTCCTCATTTAGATTTTTATTTAACAGTGTTGTTTACAGCATTAGCTGCTCCATTCCACTGTAAATTAGAAACACTAATGATTATTTATTTTGATTATCGATTGTTTTCGTTTATGGGTAATAGTGCTTCTATGAGCCAGCTACGAAAGTTAGAAATGTTAACTATGAGAACTGTTCAGCAATAAAGTGCATTATGAATCATCTCATCTACCCTGGTACTGAGTCTAAGTTAAAACAGCACTTTTTTGTAGGTAGTTTTGATGTACATTAATATGTCTGTTGTTTATTACTGTCATCATCACAATAAAATTGTGCAAGGTTTTTTAAATAGTTGCTTGAGTCATCAGTTCTTTCCAAGAAAAAGTAGAATTTGATTTTAACTGATGTGAAAATGTATTTAAAAGAAAGAAAGTCAGTTACTAAAGATTAATGTGTGGAAACAAAGCTGTGCATATTTATCAATTGGTTTGAGTGGTATCACAAAAATACCAAATTTTTACATGCACTTTCATGAAGAAGTAGCTCTTTGAAAAACTGGGTGGACATGCAGAGTGAAGCAGCTGACAATTCCGCTTGCTGTTAGTAGGATCTCTACAGATATTTCAATACATATGCACAGTGTATTAGATCATCCGTGATGTGATGCTTTATGGATGCAAATGAAATCATTTGAAAACCTTGAACAGACAGATAATTTTCTCAAGTCAGCTGTTACTCCTGAATGGAAATATCCATACCTCAGGACTTAAACTTAAACTGGTTATCATTACTATCACATGTGGCCTGGAAGTCATATTTCAGTCAACACAATCAATAACTGAGGGGGCCTTTAAAATGTATTTATATTCTTTAAGCATTTTTATGGATTTGAATAGTCTAAACATTAAAAGGCAACCTAAGAACTGATTTAGGCAACTTTAAATTTTCAGCAAAAGACTGACACTTGTTCTAAAAAGACAGTATTTAGACTAATATAAAAGATTAGAAACCTGTAATAAAAAAGAAAAAGAATCCCAAATCATCTTCTTTTTATTAATTATAATGACTCAGACTACGACCACCGACAAATTATGAACTTAATCTCCCAAATGAATGTATTTTAAGAAAACATAACCCTTAAATAAACACATTTAATAGATATCAAATAAATCGAGAGAAGCGTGTAAAATATAATGCTTAAAATAAATTAAAATGCCCTCACATTTGTTTTTCTTAAGGCTGCAAATATCAGATGAGGTAAGAAGACAGTTCACAGGCTACACAACTGAAGCTCAACTTAAAGTGCCATTTCAGTTTAGACAAATAAAAACATAACAAATAACTTTGTGGTAAAAATTAAATGACCTTGTGTTGAACTGTGTATGTTTAACTTTAACTTATTCCATTACAGTCCTTCAGTGCTCTGGACAGCCTCGCGCACGGGCACCCCGGGAGACTGACTCGGGCTGCCGATGACGCTGTTGTCCGTGTCACTGCTTCCTTTACCGAGTCCCGGTTCCCCGCCATCCTCTGCTCCTTCCGCGCTGTGCGTCCTCGCGTGCTTGCTGAGGTGGTCGGAGCGCATGAATCGTTTGTGGCAAATCGCGCACTCGAATCGCTTCTCTCCGGTGTGCGTGCGCAAGTGACGCTGAAGCTCATCGGAGCGCGTGAAGCGTTTCCCGCAGAACAGCCAGTTGCACACAAACGGCCGCTCCCCGGTGTGCCAGCGCAGGTGAGCCTTCAGGTGAGAGGTTTTGCCGTAAACTTTACCGCAGCCCGGGATGTGGCAGCTGTGGAGCCCCCTCCGTCGCGGACTCGAGCCCCCTTGGCCCAGACTATCTGCCTCTTGGCAGTTCGGACAGTCGCAAGTGGCTCTACCAGAGTAACGCCGTGAGGAGGGGCGAGAGGATGCGGGCAGAGAAACGGCGGGGCTCCCTGACAGAGCAGGTGTCGCTGTGGTCGTAGGCTCGGCGTACGGAGCTGGAACGGGTGGTCTGAAGCCGTCAAACAGGTGTTGCGTGGCGGGAAGCAGGTGCGGAGAAGCTCCGGTGCTGAAAGCGGAGCTGTAGTCATTGCTGTAGCTGCTCAGGGAGGACGGTAAACCGGCTGGGTTCTGCGAGTCCACCCAGCTGGTGCCCACGTCCCACCAAGCAGGAGACCCGTTACCGACTTCCCCAACGGGTTTGAACCATGAATCATAGGGATGCATCCTCGAATATATCCCCCCTATGTTTTCCACGGATGAGGGAAACTTAGTGAGAAACACTTGTCGCTGAGGGTAAGCAGAATCAGAAACGCTGTTGTCCGATGTTGGCACAGCAGTTTGGTACAAGGAAAAATCATTTCCCAAAGGAGAGCTGGCGGCTGTCACTGAGAAAGCACTGGAGGCCTCCGTCAGCCCGGTCCCGTTGCTTCTGGAAGTTCCGGAGGAAACTCCGAGCGAGGTCAAGCAGGTATTCAGACCGCTGTTCCCTTGGCCATTTCTTTTCCACGGATGAAACCCCTTCATGAGTCCAGGGGCTCCGTCGGAAAGAGTGGGGGCGCAGGAGGGGGTGGGCTCCCCTATTCTACTGCAGGTGGCAGCCAGCATGGCCAGCGGGGTGCTGCCCAGCCGTGGTTCCTCCTGTGGGACAATAAGCCTAAATATTAATGACAGGTTTAGACTAAAGATTATGATGTAAATAATTTGGAAAAAAAAAACTTAAACATTCGAGTTTAGTGTTGCATGTGACAGGAATAGAAACTTACCCCAAGTAGAGCAGCCATTGACCGTGTGGTTTCGTTTATGGTGTGTGTGCACGCGCGTGTGTGTTCTCGTGGCTTAATGTAATCACTCTGTGTTTCGTCTCCTACTGCTTTAGTAGTTGTAGTTTCGTCTTGGCTTTGAAGTGCCGCTGAGGATCCTCTGACCAATCAGAGAGCAGCTCAGACTGTCTCCAAACATCTGCGCTCGAGGTCGTCATAAATTTCAAACGTCAGGTTTTGCTTCAAAGTAGCAACAAGTACGGATAATAACATGAAGTTTAAGAGCAGAAACTGAGAGAAGGCAGTCCTCGGGCAAATACTTATTAGCTGACCAAGCCTCTGTCACAATTTAGCATGTGTTTCAATAGTTCCTCCTCAGACATGTAACTTTTTTATTCAATGCTAGCATGTTTATTCCCTGCACAAGGCTCTGAGCCAAGCAAAGGGGCTGGAAACTCCCCCCAAAATTACCTTAATATGCACGGTAATACATGAAAATTTGCAGCCTATTTGTGCGGAAAATTCTTCACTAAAATAATAATCAAGTGTTTGAGCCACAGTCTGATGTTTTACTGATGTTCTGAGCTCATGCAGAGGGGAGAGGCTGATGGATGAGAGGCGGTCTCGGGGGCGTTTCCAGTCAGCCCTGGGGGTGGGAAGGAGTACACCACCACTACCTCCTCAATTTAATTTCTTTTAACACAAAACAAATTACGTGAAAAAAAATTCACCCTCACTTCGCTTTTCTCCATTTCTTCAAATCATTTGAATGCAAAGTCAAGCGCACAGTGAGCCTTTATAACTTGACTGAATGGATGAACTGGTAATCCCCATTCTTAAATCAGCCATGGTTACCTAATATGATGCCACACACCCTGGGAATGAACTAGAATGATCTCTCGCCTCTTATGAACAGAAAGCACAGGAAGGGTATTTCATTTGAATTTTAAATTTAATTTAAAAAAAGCAGCATTTAATCCATTCCATTCATTTGTTTGGTATTAACTGCCTCTCTGCCCTCTCTTCATCCTATTTGTTCTATGATAAGCTTGAGTCAAGTTAGATAGACATATATGATGAATGAATTGATCACATCTCTTATCCAGCTCATGCAAACACCAATGCAGCGCTTGCATTACGTGACTGAATGGGTGCTTGATTATGTTTTTGTGATGTTATGCTCCTATAAACAGCTCACGCTCCGAAGTGACAAGAGGTACCAAAGTAATGTCTGATGTACATAATCCAGTAAACCAAATATTTTGCCAGATTTGGGGGGTTATTTTAGAACAGAATTGGTTTATTTTAAGCAAGCAGAGGTGCATTAATGTAACAAGTCCAATTATCCTCCAGCAAAATTTAAAAACAGCCACAGTGGGTCATACTGTAAACTAGGGTGACGAGATTTTAAAAAGGCTTTCAAAGACATTATTTTAGAAATCCCACTTATGCACACCTTTTGGTGAACTGGACAAAATGATAGGCTCCCACGCTGGCATCTGCTCCCCCCAAAGCCCGAGGCATGGCCATGTGCACAGGTGGAGTTTACAGTAGGCCATCCTCCCTTTAACCTGATCGCCATCCTTACAAGCCACCCAAACAGCTGTCCCTCTCTTTCAGGGGCATTCTTTTCCCACACCAAAAGTGTGTGCGTGTGTTTGTGTGTATGTGTTTGTGTATGTGAGTGCTTTCAGCCCCCCCCCCCCCCCCCCCCCCCAAATGAAACCCTGTCTGAGCCTCAACCTGTTCCTTTGGCGATGATAATGACCACATTATCACGCACCATCGAACATCAACAAAAAAAGATTGTCGTGTGCTTTCCAGTCACTTTGTGGGCATTGAGACAGAAAGAAGGGAGAGAAAAGAGTGAAATAAAGATCTGGCACTTCTCAGGGAGAGGGGTGGGTGAAGTATTTTATTCCTCTTTGCTGTCTCCCTCCTCCTCACCGTCCTCCCTGGGTTGCCCTGGCAGCCACCTTGATCAGCTGCCCTGCTGAGACAATTAGCGAGAGAATCAGAGTCAAAAGACAAGCTGCTAAACAGGACAAAAAATATTCATTGTAACCAGGAGGTTCGCCATCCGTTTGTGTCAAGGAAAGGACATATGATAGCCACATGTAGCTGATAGGCTAGTCGTGGAGACTAATGTCCAAGTTTCTTAATTTTACAATTTGTCTTTTCGTGCTCCTAAAACTTGTTACAGACAGTTAAGGTAGTCATCCAGGTGAGACCTGTGCCAGGATGTGCCTGGAGCAGTTCCTCCTTTGCTTCCTGTAATTACTGCTCTGAGAGGGCATGTCCGCTATCTGTCAGCGCCAGGCTGATGGACGACTGTGGTAGCAGAGTTGGGAAAATTTGTCCAGGTTGCTCTGATGAAATCATAAGATTCTCAGTCATTTAAACTTCCAATAAACAGCCAATAACTCTGTGAACACTTTTGTTTGTTTTTAACTTCTCAGCATCTCATTTGTTTTCCATTGTGATGTCAATTCCTCAAATGAGCAGTTGTATTGATGCAAGGAGCAAAGCAGGGACTCGTGGGCTTGCTCTTTGTTTGTAGCAGATTCATTTTTTTCTGCAGCCAAGGAAGATTTCAACAATCTCTGCTTAAATATAATGACATTTCTTTAGTCTCTCTTTCTTTATCTCTCTCTCTCTCAGACATATACATTCCGGGGTCAGAGAAAAGCATCTCTGATCAGACTATGAGGGAATTCATACCAAAACAATTGCACTGTTCAACTGCTTCATTTACATTCATATACAACATATCTGCATAGGCTCCAGCAGACACACCCATACATGATAGAAGAGAACTAAAGAATCGAGACCTTTTTAAGTGTGGGACTGGATGTGAATTGAAATCACACTTTATGAGTAGAAGCTCTTTGTTCCATTCACACTAAGACACACACACAGAACTTTTGGTTGGTGTTGATGGAGGCGTGAGGTTTGTAAAGTCATACATCACAGAGGTCATTTGACCTGCCAACACATCTGCTGTCTCTGCCTTCAGAAAGAGGGGAAAAGGTGGAGTGTGGAGAGATTTATAAAGGCAAAGAGGGGAATTATGCAGAGTGAGAGAGGATGACGCTGTGATTAGCAAGTAGAGTGGATGAAAAGCTCTGATTCAGGCTCTCTCTCACACACCTATTTCACTGCAAAGCGATTGTTTTCTAGGAGCATTTTCACCAAAGATGCTTGAGTTCTAGTTTTCTTCTCCCCCATCAACTTTATTTTGTCTCTTTGAACTGCTGACAATAAAGTAGCTCTATTACGCTGAGGAGTGACTCTGTGCCAACATATTAATGAGATACATCTGGAGGATCGAGTCTTCATTGATTCCTAGAAAAGCTGTCGATGTTCGTGAGGTGTTATTGTAAAGTGAATATGCATGAGTTTTATATAGATTGGGGTCAAAATAAGGACTTGGTTACAGGAATCATTCAAATTTCCAAACCTCATTTCACTGCACAGCAAGTAGAAGGCTTTCACTTACTGTTTGGTTGAAAAAGAAAAAAAAAGGCTTTAGATAAATTCCACTATTAATTTGCCATCTTTTTGGATCCAGCTGACAAAAAGGACACAAAAATATTTGAACTTCTTTATGTTCAACAATCTGAGTTTGCCAAAATCAAACACTCTCACTTTGATATAAACACTCACCCCTTGAATAAGACTGCCAGCCATTGCTGAGTTATCATTGTCACATATTGGATTGATTTAATGCTCCCTTAGCAAGTAAGTGACTCTGTGAATTTATGCATCCACAACAAACATGGGCATTATTGGCTGATTTAAAAGAGGGATCACAATGTTAGCACATGAAACCAATTCCTGAAGAAATGGCTGTATGTAGCATATACAGCTTTATTTTGAATATTCAGCTTTATTTTGAATATTCAAGTAAAACAAATCTATAAATGGATCACAGCCACTTTTCATTGTGAAGTGTGAAATATATATATATATATATATATATATATATATATATATATATATATATATATATATATATATATATATATATATATATATATATATATATATATATATATATATATATATATATATATATATATATATATATATATATATACACATATATATATAATTAGACTACCTTAAATTCTCTCTGTAAGTTGGTGGAAACACATGCAGACAGCTTGTTTTTAATTCTAGTTCGTGCCAGACCTATGACTTGGGAGTTCCTGGGCCAGTCCTGAACCAGTCTTATCTCAGCTGAGTAGTGTGGGACTTCTTCTGAATCTCAGCAAAACAACTACATTTCACAATGACTTCTGCTTTATATACTTTCTTTCAGGGACCCCCCCCCCCCACCCCCCCACCAACTTCCACTGAACATCAGAGGATTTCTTCAGAGGGTTTTTGTCATCAATTCCACCACAGCTGAATTATTTAGGTAAATTGATGTATTCATTTTGAAAAGCAATAAAGCAATCATATATTAAAAAAATAAAACCACAATAAATCAAAACAAAACCAAAAGAACACTTTTAGTGTCATTTCCTTTTTTTTTAAGAGCATCAGTGAACTTATTCCTAAAACTTCTCCTGGGCTGACATAAACACATTCTGCTGACACGTTCACTCACATCACCATTTCTAATTCACTCACACACACCAGTGGTGTCGTGAGTTGCACCATGGGAAGAAGAAGAGAAAGGGAATGAGATGAAGATTTAATGAAAGAAAGGTTCACCGTGATGCCACACACCTCACATCTGTCAGTTTCTGTGGACTCTTTGAAGCTGCACTAGTTTTTCTGCTCAGCTGAAGCTCAAACCGCTGAAGAGCACTCATGAACCAAACTGCAGCCACACTCACTTACACAAACTTCCTCAGAATTCCTCTCCTTGATTAAATCCTGCTCTGACCGTGATCTCTGTTCTCTTCACCAATAACACCGTTCATCCCTCTTCACCGGCACACACACAGACACACACAGCTCTCAGACAAGGAGATTAATTCAAACGTGTTCATTTTTCAAGTTTTTTGCGTCTTCACCCGTGTTTAATGTACGTGTGTCCGTTGATTGATGCCTAGAAGCCCAGGAGCATAATCATACACTTCCAGACATCATTTTTCTCTTTCAGTATTGATGGATGGACTTGGTGCATCTGATCACTGCTACTTCAGTGTTGGGGGGTCTAGGTCATCCTGAATATGTGTGTGTGCGTGCCTATGTGTCTTCTTGGCCAGCAGTCCATCTGTTTGTCTGAGGGTAGCAGTGATTGAGTAGACACCCCCCCCTCCAATCCTCACCAGAAAGGCTGTTTGGGAGGTCTAGCCCTCCTATCTGTACCTGGAAGGCAACCAGGCTTGGCAGTTGACTGTGTTGTAGTTTCTGAAGAGAGAATCTGGTCAAGATTTTTCATGTTGACGTGTTTGTTAGTTTTTATTCTTGTTCTTCTTCTTGTGTGTATTTGAAAGTTTTGTTCAAATTTCTGGTATTGATTGACTTGTAAAAGTTTGTTAGAAAAAAAATTAAGAGTGATTATCTGAACTTTTCAAAGATTTCCTGAACTGGAAAAGTTCACAGAGTACATCCTCTGCCAACACCATCGCCTCTTTCAGCAGATGTAAAATAAATAAATGAATTAAAAATGGATCTTCACAAAACTATAGCAGGTTCTCTTTTTATCTACAGGCTGCATCTCCCCACCAAATTTCATTAGTCAGTCATTTAGTTCAGTCTTCCTGATAGTCAAACCAACAGACCTGAAGATCACAGTGAACACACACCGGTCTCAGTTCTTGCCTTGACAGTAAAAAAAAAAAAAAAAAACAGCACCCTAAATATTTGTCAGCAAAACAGAGATTAAGATAAATTAATTAAAATGTATTTTTCAAAAACTTAAAAAACTTAGTAGCATGGGTAAGGTTGGCAAGGTAAGCTGACACCTGACCAGACTCAGGTGTTGTTTTGTTGAAGACAAATATATCAGAATTTAGGGATGGCTCAATACCACTTTTTCACATCTGATATCGATACAGCAGCTTTGAGGATCAGCCGATACCGATCAAATCTTTTTTGCCACTTTAAAAGCTGTTCAAACATGGATGTAATTTGCTTGACACTGACATCTAAAAAGTTCAACAGCTATTCTGGTCTCCTAAAGAAAGAATTAAAACATGTTACCAGAGCTGAAGTTATGCATAACCGCAGCTGTTTTCCTTTTATCCTCCGTTAGTGTAAAGTAATTCCACACGGCAGCAGTGTGGCAGTATCAGAGCCGATACCCATCCAGTGCATCGGATTGCACCATCTCGATCGAAATTATTTGGGCATCAAGTGTTTTTGGAGATGTCACAGCAATTAATTCCTGCTGAATAAACTGGCTGTGGAAAGTTTAAAGCATTTCTGAGATACTTTCTCACTTCTGATTTCATAGCTTCATCATCAGATTGGATTGGTTTTGAAAAGTTTTTTAAATATAAAAATTCTTGTCGCAACTTTTGTGAAATTTTATCTTAAAATCATTTGTGCTGATATTTGTAATTATTTGGAAAGACAGTTTTAGCACCTTTTTTTCCAAACATGAACTTTGTGTGTTTTGTTTGTGTCTAAGGTTACCATCACATTTTCCTTTGTAGGCTTAAGATCTTTTCATTGCAACCTCACGCGGTACCATTCAGCCATGCATCTATGCATGGTGCCAGACATAAACATTCTCTCGTATACACACACACACGCACACACACACCATCCATACTATAGTCCTGGTTAACTAGTGCTCCTCCCACTCATTGCGCTTCACCTCTCCACAATGCCTGTCCCAAAATTAAGGGGTTGGGGGAGCAGAGGCGGAAAGGGGGTTAAGAAAAGCACTGAGAGATGTTTGATGTTAAATTGAGTGGAAAGGAGCTGCTTGCTTTTTCATGCTAATTGGCATGCAACAAATTGTTAATTTATTCCACAAAGAAATGCAAAACACCCCAAAGATTTGCCTGAAAATGGGTGCAGTTTTAAACTTAAATGGGACAAATAATCTGTGCATGAGACAGCCTAATATCTGCCGGTCAAACACCCAAATCCAGTATGATCATCAATCAGGGCAGGTTGGGGGAAGTTCTAAAATAATCCAGAAAGAAAAAAAAAATACAGGTCAATGCACATATTCCTCTTTGATGCTCTTCCTCTCACAGAAATTCCCCCCACTTTCTCAGACCAGGTTCAGGTGATTTTCAGGTGATTTCGTGGTTTGCTTTTCTTTCTTTTTAATGGTTCCCGTCAGACATGAAACATTTCTTTTCCCACCCAACCGCACACACATGCACTGCCTCTGGGCTGTCATTCAGGACAAACACAGACAGTCAGGAACAAACGCTTGGCGTCAGCACTACTGGGGTTTCAAGTCATGTCAAGCCCTGCCTGCACTGCACACACACATTTACACACTTATCTAGGATCTTTATAGTTTGCTGCACCCTTCACTTAGCGCTGCTGTAAAGGTCTTCTTCAGCTCATACGAGAGTACCATCTTCAAAGAAGTCTATGCACACTCGCACACACACACGCCAACACACACTGAAGATCCATGCAGACTTCTAAGCGGACTTAATCATTTCACATTTAGCTTCAAAGAGACTGTTTAAACACATACTTGCTCACTGTCTGAAAGCAGCCCAGCAGGGGTCCTGTCCTCTTTTATAGTCTTTCAGTTAGTTTAATTCTGCATCCTTGAGTTCAGCTATGTTTTGGCTTTTCTTTTAACAGTAACACTGAAATTATAGCATAAATTGCACATCTTGTACTGTCTGGTGTGCTTTTGGCTACTTTCGATTCGAAAACCAGTGTAGATAATATCCAGATCAGCCATAATGCATTATCAACTTCATATAAAGCGTGAACTAAGATGATAAATGGAGTCACAGTTAAACTGCGAGTTCACCCTCCGTTCAAGGTGTTGCTCTTGCCATTCTCAAAAGTATGTTGCATCTCAGATCATTTCATCTTCCATCCTCAGGAGCTCTTTGTCTTGACCTGTGATCTCCAGGGGTCATACAGCTCTGGAGAATGACTGCAGGGTGACTTTTCCCCTCCCTTAATGCATTTGTAATGCCTCTAATGTCACCTGTGCATGTGTGTGTAGAGAGAGAGAGTAGGAAGGTGTCTGACCTGGAACACAGAGATACTGTATCTGCTACAGATGAATAGAGGCATAAGCTGTCTGAAAGCATGAATACCTGCAGTTGTCGCCAGCAGACACATTCTGTACATTCTGGTCATTCAGATTCAGTCTTTGAAGGTGCACTCTGAGAAGCAGGACTTGTAATTACAGACAGTCTTTGCTGGAACAAAGACCTGTGAACAGAGCAGAGCAGTAAAAGTTTATGCATATAAGGTCTGCAGATCTTCATTGAGTTTATGGTTAATTATGTATATGGATATTATAATTGCTGTTGAGTGAAAGCATTTAAATGGCCTGGAAATTTTTGGCTGGAAGAAAAAGGGTGCAGACTGGCATGTTCGGTCCTTTCCAGCTGGAGTCCATCCCATTTGTGGTTTAATACTAAAGAAACAGTACAGAAAATGACACAGCTAATAACACGTTGGTTTCATCCTATCACGATTTTCATTTCATTGTTTTCAGGCAGTTGTATTTATGATTATGATTTGAATTCTGTAATTTTACATTCTTGCAGACCACAAGTCTAATATAAAAGAAATTTTAACGGGTTTGACAAATGGCATTAAGTTTACATCTACAAGCCAATACACACCGCCATTGTGGGTTGCCAAATACGATATCTGTATGGCAACAGTATGCTGGGCACAGTTAGGCTGGCACAGGGGAAACAGTGGAGTCAGCAAGTCAAGCAACTGCTTCAGAGCCCCGGAGATATTGTTATCTATCTGTAAGAGGAGTGACCTGAGAAGAGCAAAAACTGGAGTAAATTTAGGTGAAGACTAGATGGACCCACATAAGCGTTTTCCACGGTGTTTTCCACGGCGACTTTCCTCCTGGATCGGTAAGCTAACTTGTTTGCTAATGTGGCTAACGTTAGCTGTCTGTTATAAACTCCTCTGCATTACTTGACATGCTGCAGGCTGATGGTCACTTGGCGTATCGGCAGCGAGCCTAGAAACCCAGCGGCTGGAGTTGTTTTTCTGCTGTTGCAACTTCAACCTAGACACACGTGATGTAACTGTTCTGTCCGTATTCCATATTCAACCTTTAATTGAATGCTTGTTTATAATTGCATTTTACATCAAATTGCTGGACTGACAAGAGGAAGGAGATGGTTAAGAAAAGAAATGACAAGGAGTGGACCAGAGAAAAAAGCAGAGAGAAGGGGAAAAAAACAAGGATACACTTTCACGCAGTTACGTACAAAAACCCATCAAGAAAACATTCTGTGGTCTTTGCTGGAAAACAAAGCTAGCAATCGCCTACAGGTCAGGAGGACCTGCAGGTCCCCCCAGCTGAAAGGGGGACAAATTTTTCAGAGTGATTTTTCATTTTCGCATTCAATTGCACCTTTCCTTAGTGGCTAAAGAACCACATGATCCCCAATAGCCACAACACCAGGGGACCAACTAGGCCGGTTCTTTAAACTATATACTAAAAAAATTACAAAAGTTTTAGCTGCCAAACTCTAGTTGAGTTGACACAATGACACTTGAACATCTACTGGACATCTCTTCCCTGACTTTCTATTACGGTACTAAACATTTTTTTAAAAATGTGGAAAGCAAAATTTCAAAGTGGAGTATTTGCAGTGGAATTTAACCTCAAAATCACTTTTAACCCATTGATTTTTTTTTTTCAGCCACTTATTTTCTTTTTTCACTTGTGCAGACCCTGTATGGTCGACTCTGCTGCTTGCCTCTGGTCCATCTCCTCCCTGACTCTGCTCTTTCTATTATGGAAAGCAATTGTATTATGGTATGCTGTGGAATTTATCTTTAAAGTCTTTTTTATGCCACTGATGTTTTTCTCTTCCCTGACTCTCTCTATTGTGACCAAAAGACTAATTTTCAATATGTGGAGAGCAGTTGTGAACACATGTTCTGCCCAGAGATAACAGAGGACTGGGTTTATTCTAAGAATAAACTAACAAGTATGTAATGTAGCAGAGGTAACAACATTTGAATAATTGTTAATAGCTTAGCATGCACACTAAAAAGTCATGGGTCAAACTGCTGGGTTAAAAAGGGACCAACTAATTTCTGGGTTATTTCAACCCAGATGTTTGGGTTGTTGCCCCATTTTCCGGGTTAAAATAACCCAACATTGTGGTCAATGTAACCCAACCTCTGGGTCAAATATTTAACCCAAAAGTTGGGTAAAAAAATAACTCAATTTACTGGGTTGATCCCTTTTTCACCCAGTTTTTAGTGCGTGTCAATATATTGGCATGTTTTACTTGTCATCATTTAGCTAACAGGTCTATCATTTTTTGTATACAACAACATTACAAAACTTCCATGGTTTGTTTGGAAAAAACTGCCAAGTTTTTTGCCTTTTGCTGGCTCTGGCTGTTTGCTTAACATTATTCTGAGGTAACGATGACGATATCGATAAAACAGAAGAAACAGAAGGGTCAAGGACAAAGTTGTGGAGGAGTTTCAAAGTAGTTTAGATCTTTTTTTTTTTTAATTCTCTAAGCTTTGAACATGGAGTACTGTTCAGTCCATCACAGAGAAATAGAAAGAATATGGCAGAACTCCAAACTGACCTATCAGGACATGGCCACCCACCTAAGACACAGCAAATTATTGAGAATGTGACAGACAGTATTGATGTCTGTCAGAAAAAAATCACCAATTATTCATTCTATTACTGCACGGGATGAATGAGCCAAAATATGGGACCAGGTAAACCAAAAAAACGATTAATTGATTAATGAGTGACCCTTTTTTCCTTATTTCAACACAGGCAATCATGAATGATATACTTTCCCCCCAGATATTAATGACTGTAGGCGATGGCCTTTTAAACTGCTATATGTGTCCAACGTCATTTTCCAAGCAGAAAGGTGTAGACATGATGTTAAGATATTGTTTCTTTTTAAAACTTTGCAGTGTGCCAGAAAACTAAGGTTTCAATAGATCCTATACACTTTTAAACATAATTTATGCAATGTCATTTGGCATTCCTCAGTAGAATAAAGAATAAAAAGTAGATGTTTTAAGTATATTACATTGTAAGGGGACACAAGGAAGTGTTGTAGGCTATTTGTGAAAATTATAACTTTTTCTAACGTCATCCATTCAAATCAGTTCAATTCAGTTTTATTTGCATAGTGCCAGTTCATGATAATGTCATGGGCTCTTCATAGACAAATCAACTCAAGCCAGTTCATAGTAGCCTGGCAAAGGAAGCCAACGATTGGATCGAATCTTGACTTTGATTTAATCTCCTAAGCTGATGTATGCACAGGGCGGCAGGTGACAGTGGAAAAGGAAAACTCCCTTTTAAAATGAAGGAAAAATGGTGTCCATCTGCCTCGACTGGATGGGGTGGAGAGGAAAGAAAAGAGAGTCCAACAGGCACTGCAACTTTTAACCAGGGAGACCTGCTGAGGGAGGAGAAATACAAGTTAATGATGCCAAAACTGTCATGAGTTTATACACGGAGATAAAAGGCAGAGCGATGAGAGGGACAGGAAGAGCCCAGTACATGATGGGACGAGACTCAACAGTCTAAGCCTATGGCAGCATGACTAAAGGATGGCTAGGTCATCCCTAATTATAAGATTTATAATATTTCCATAAGAGCAGATCCAAAAGATAACATGTAGCCTAAATGAATGGAACAGAGAGAGCACCATTTTCAGACTTGCATTGCGGAACATGAGCGGTAAAGTTCATCCGCTCTTTAAATGGACTCGTCTTTTCAAACATGCCGCTTCGTTGCGGACTTACTGCTCCCCAACCCGGGTGCTTTCAGACATTAGGAAATGTTGCGGAAAAGTCAGCACAGCCCCACTCTCCCTTCAACTCTGTTCAACATTTCCTTGTGCATTCAGCCAAATCGACGTGCGGCAACATTTCCGCTCTTATGACATGAGGACCAGCCGGTACATTTCCGCTACATCTCCGAGGTAAAAGAGCGGATCGCATGTCTGAATACGGGCGCTTTCCAGTGCAAGTCTAAAAGAGGAGAAGTTATTAATTGACACAAATGAAAATGTGCATTATTTGATAGATAACATAGCTAATGGAAAAAGTAAGGCAGTTCTCACATTGCATTAATAGCCTACTTGTTGGTTAGAATGACTGAGATGTAAAAGTGTGAAAGAGGTGATCACATAATGGTGAATTTGACCTAAAGGTTGTTATCGTATACATCTTTTCTAAGTGCTGATTTTTTGCTGTCAAACAATGATGTTCAATGTTTTTAGAAATTTTGTAAAGTTTTGGTTGAAGTACTGCAGAATGGAAGAATACAAGAAACTTGAGCCAAATCTTTTGGCAGCAAATTGTTCATGTAGCCTACCTAATTTTAGTTGCAGAGCATGGGACAGAATATAAAATTTTTCACAGTATAATGCAAAAATGACATGCTTGACACGTTTCATTACCAAAACAGCATGCTGTTCAGGCTGAGCACTGTAAAAAACAAACAACAACAAAAAAACAAGAAGAGCATTAATAGTTAAATGTTCATATTAGGAAATAAGAATATTTATTTTAATTTAATTTAATTACACTCCAAAAATGGTTCAAAGCAACGTTTTAGACTTTTTGTTGTTTATCAAATGAAATTTCCAGCCACAGTGCATTAAAAAAGAGAAAAACAAGTCACCTTGGCAAAAGGTTTTCTCCTTGAAGCTTACACACACTTCCTACCCACACCCTGATCTGGCAACATGCCGACTGAGATACTCTGGCTGTTTTCTACTCGATCCAAACAGCCAGAAGCATCCATCCTAAAACCAGCAAGGGTGAGACTGTTTCTCCAAATCCAGGTTTGTGCATTGTTTTTAGGAGTAGTTATAATTTAAAATAAATAAGATAAAAGCTACACATGCTAGGATACATCCACCAGTTTCATAATTATTTGACAAAAAAAGTACAAATTGAAGTCAAAATAAAGTCTGTGTGTTGTAATGAAACCGAGGGGGTTATGGTGATGAGTCAGCAGTGACATCACCTGTGTTCGATCATTTTCTCTGCCACTAAAAGGTGAGTCAAGAATGATCATCTCTTCTGTCTGTCCATATATCTGTCTATCTATAACCGTAGCTTGTCTTTCGTTATCAAAGAGTTACGTGGAAAATATGTTATTACTTGTCAACAAGTTCTTCAGGTCTGTATACACGCACACACACACAGACACACACACACTGGAGTGCCATGAACAACAGCAGCAAATGCCAAAACATGAACTCATGTTAGAAGTCATAAATTTCTGGATGTTTACAACCTAACCTTCAGAAAAGGGAGACATCCTGACGCCAGGGCTGTATGTGACAAATACACACTTACGTAAACGTGTGCACAGAGAGCTCGTGGATAACACACGAGAAATACAACTGCACGCAAGCATTGGACTGACTCACACCTGCAAACATGCAAATGCATTGGAGTGCCATGTCAACTGTACATTCCTCTGCACTCACACACCTTCGTGATTTGTATTCATGAATGAGTCGAAAGTCTGGCTGGCAATGCAATCACCTCCAAACTCCAAATCAAATCCATCAGAGCTGTCAGACATGCTGTCATTCAGAGGGGCAGCACTGGGTGCAAGGCGGGGGCTGAGCACAGTTTGGGCCTTGGGCACAAACAACAACAACAAACACATACAAAAGAAAACACAAATGAATGTGCTTTGAGCTTTCTTTTACCAACTCATTTAAAAGTTGGTGTTCACATCAGCCTACATTTCTACCTCTTTTTTAGTGCTGAACATGCATTACAATGACTACATTTTATTTTACTATTTTGTTCACGGCTAGTGGATATGCGATTGATAGGACAATAGGGCTTACATAGGGTCGCAACTTAAGACGACAAGTTGTGACTTTCCAGCAGCTTTCGCTGTGCTTTTTAAGTACTTTAACAACACAAAACAAAACATAATATTCAGAAATGTGACTCAAAGAAGGAAGGAAAAATTTTTGATGTGGAATATTCATTCAAATCTTTTGAAAGTACAAAAAGTATATTGCATAACTGTAAGTATTAAAAGTAGTATGAGAATGTATCAACGGGTCAGTCAGATGAGCTTATATTTAACCAATTATACAACTTTAGGGTACGTTCTTCTTCTTCATTACATTTTCAACTGTTCTTTTCCAATATTGGGCAGCTATATACTGCCAAAGCCAGTCATCTCCCTCCATCTAACCTTAAACTCTACATTTTCTTCTCTTACACCGTACACAATGTACACTGGCTGCCGGTCCATCAGAGAATAGACTTTAAAGTTCTGCTGCTGGTCTATAAAGCTCTGAATGGTTTAGGCCCAAAATACATCAGTGACCTCTTGACCCAGTATGAACCTGCTAGACCCCTCAGGTCATCTGGATCCGGTCTTTTATCAGTTCCCAGAGTCAGAACCAGACATGGAGAAGCTGCGTTCAGCTTCTATGCTCCACATGTCTGGAACAAACTCCCAGAATGTCTCAGATCAGCTGAAACACTTAGTTTATTTAAATCCAGGCTGAAGACCCACCTGTTCTCAGCTGCATTTACGTAGATTTTATTCAAAAGTTAAAATCCGCACGTCTCTGTGTCTCTCTTTTTAATCTTAAATGCTTTTAATTCTGAATCATGCTTCTAATTGTTTTTTTTGTTTTGTTTTTTTTATCTCCCTTTTGCTTTTAATGTTTTATGTAAAGCACTTTGAATTGTTCTGTACATGAAATGTGCTATACAAATAAACTTGCCTTGCCTTGCCTTACACCGACAAACTGCATGTTCTCTTTCACTAAATCCACAAATCTCCCATTTTCTCCAGGCTTCCTGGTAGTTCCAACATCAGCATCCTTCTCCCAGTAAACTCACTATCCCTCCTCAGTTCTTGCCTCATCTGGCCTCTCTGATTTTGTCTCCAAAGCACTGAGCATGTGCTGTCCTCTGATGTACATATTCCTGATTATATCCATCCTTGTCACTCCCAAAGACAAACTCAACATTTTATCCTCAATAAAATGAATAAACATGATAACAAGTGGAGCCTTATATTCATAAAGCTCCGCTTGATAAAGCAAAACTGTTCAACAGAATAAAGCAATCAGATTTCCATTCTGCTTGCTTCGATGCTGGACAGGACAAGTAAAAAAAAAAAAAAAAAAAAAAAAAAAAAAACATTTTATCCTCTGCTTCAGTTCTGCTTTACACTTGAGTATATATCAGCAAGTCATGAGAAAACAAACAGAAACAGTGGAGGGCACACTTTACTAATGAACAAGCTAGTAATTACAGAGGTAAAGTAATGAAGTAGCCTATGTGTGCCAGGATGAAGGAGGGCCAGGGGAGCTAAGAGTCATGCATGTGACCATTCAGCCAATAGGACATACCTGTGGCCAAGTAGCCAGGGCACATGATTAATTGGAGGCATAGACAGGACCCTCAGCTGTTACATATATAAACAATCACCATTTTTTGCAGCTCTACCAGCCATTTGCAAGTTAACAGACTGTGACAATTGTGATAATGAATAGGAAGAGGAAGAAGTGAATTCAAAGCAGAAGTAGTTGAGAACGTAGATGATTCCAACTGTATGGCACCTTCTGATGCTCATATTTAATTTGAATCATTTTAACTTGTAAAACTGGACTTTTGTATGATATTTTAGCCTTTACGCATGTGGATATTCAACACTTTCTAAACGGAAACAGGTGCAAGTAGAAGTACGAGTTGTAGCCATAACTGATATATGGCGCCATCTAATGGGAGCAGTTGGAAAAACAGTCAATATACTTGTTCACTTTTAGAGAATATGCATCCAGTGAATGCCCGTGATTTTTCTTCCTTTTTTTTCTTTTATTTATTTATTTATTTTTATCTCTAAAACAATCTAAATACATAAAAGTAAGCCTTAGGGTTCCTCACAGATTTTTTTTTCTCCACATGAACACAAAAAATTAAATATAACTTAAAAATAATGTTTAAAACTAAGGAATAAATTTTACCTCTTGCTCAACATACAGATTTACAGAGAATACTGGAGCTGACTTTTTTTTTAAATGTAAATTACAAATGTTTATAACAGACTGTAGGTTGTTTCTCTCGACCACACCTCCTTCCATCACCATCACCATACATTCAAACACAGTTAACACCCCTTCCTCAGACCAGTTCTCGTTGCCTAGCAACGCCCTGCCAAGTGGCCCAGGGGGCGGGAACTAGGCACCCAGCTTCCGCAGTAATTACAGTGTATGTGTCTATGTTTCTGGGCCACACCAGGTGTGTGTATGTGTGTGAGTGTAGCATGGTGTGTGTGGGGGGGGTATAGTTTGACTGAAAGCATCTTTAGACAGTGGACCCACCAACACACAGAAGCACAAAGAAAGAAAACATTGGAGCATAAAGTGTGTTAGCCCAGAATTGGAAAGTATGCTGTTAAACCCATTTATATTTCTTTATGCGTTTAAAAAGAGGGAGAGAGAGAGAGAATAAAAAAAAGAAACATGATTGAAAAAAAAATCCTTTGTAAGGTCATATCAAATCCCAGTTATATGGCCCCTGTTATAGCTATGAAAGAAAAAAAAACATACAAAACATTTGAAATATCTCCTAATAAACAGCTTTGGATAACATCCTGTCTTAATGTTAATGATCCAGCAGAACTACACTGCCTTACTTGACTCACAAGAAGCTTAAATATTTCCATTGTGAGCCAGAGGCATATCCTCTGTTGGCTTCCCACTGATGATGTTTTCCGCTTGGTGAACTGAGACTGTGACTCTGCTTGGCTGCTGTCAGTAGGCTGGAGAACCCCTTGCCTAGGCCCATACAGACCCTTACAGTATGTAACATGTAGCACTGTTTGCTGAAATGAAATTCGAATGTTTCCCCGTGACATGCAAAAGAGGTTTTGTCACTGATTGCAAGGCCTTAGTTTTTAGGGTGATTATGTTTGCTGTTCACTTCCTACTACATTTTCCTTCTAGAACAGATGTAACAGTGTCACTTTTTTGGCCAAAAGATGTCAACTTTTTTGTTTATATACACGCAGCTTAATTTGAACATCACTACTGTACAAAGAATATTATAACAGGCTACTGTGTAAATTAAAGCACAAATAAATAGAAATTGTATTTTTTCAAAAAAGTTATGATACTATTTACTGCGTGAATGAAAACAAAACGCACCCATCCATCCACTGGTTATGTGTACTTCTTCCAATGTGGGGTCCAAGGGAGGCTGGATTCTACAGTAGCAGTTAAGATGAGAGGCAGGGTACACCCTGGCCCCCAGTCCGAACACAGAGTGACTAATAACCACCAAAACATACTCCTTGGGAAAATTTGGAGACACCAGTCAACCAAAAATGCATGTTTTTGGACTACGGAAGGAAGCCAGGCTAACCAGCTTGAACCTTTTGCAAGGAGAGAACATGCTTATTCCACACAAAAGGTCCTAACATGGGTTTGAATCAGAGACTTCTGTGTTTTGAGGTAACAGTGCAATCACGGCAACACCATAGAGCAAACAATATACAATCATTTGCAAAAATAAGCTCATAAAGTGTTATGAATATGAATAATGTGAAATGCTCAATCTGAGGAAAGTGATTATTTGTGACCATCGTTGTACATAGGTGCAAATGGAATGTATAAAAAATGATGTAATTACTTAACATGAAGTTGAAATGGACAATACACTAAGTTTATTATTTATCTCTAGGCTACTGAAATACTTGAACAATTGTTTAAGATTACTTTTCTGCCAAGCATCTGATAATTATCAATGGCTCTGTTCCATAACCTACCAAATATGCTGCACTACCAAATATTCACTTTTTCTTCTTTCGGCCTGTTTTTTTCCCCCCAAGCAAATGTTTGACATTTGTGCTTGATGAAGGACTTGGATTAATCATTTATCAGTAGAGTTAAGATATTCATCTTCTGTGGATTGTTCATATTAATCTATCTGTTGAAATTATGTGATACTGTGAATTCTGTAAGACCTCTGTTAAAACAATGCAGAACTTTAAAAGCTTCAAAGTTTGCCAAACATATTTGACCTAGAGGTATAAAAAAATACAGGACTTTCACACAGATGCTGCATTAACTGTAACAAGATGTCAGCGATTTCAGCTAATCAACAGTAAAATACACCCTGTTCCACAGATAGTTTCAATGATTCGTCTTCTTCTTTTCAAACCAGTACCGTCATCGTGAAACCAACACACACACGCACACACACCTCCCTTCCTCGTTCGCCCAACCCCCCATAAAACAGAAGTCACCACCCTTCTCTGTCGCTCTCACACCAACATGACTACCAGTACCATCGCTCCAACTCGTTCAAAGCCCCACAGCATCATGGGAGTTGTAGTTCACTTTGCCCTAGTCTGTTCGAGAAGGCGAGGCCTCATCAAAATACAACTCCCATCTCGACCCTCGCACGCCGAGACTCGTCGTCCAATCTGAATATGTGGGAGGAGCGCGTCCGCCCACAAAAGCCACAGCTATCTCCCCGTATCTCCCCCTTAAAAAAATCAATTGTGCACGAAAAAAAGGGAATACGTTTATTTTACAAATATTTGTGTCGGCTAGTTTTCGATGCACGACGGACGGCGACGAGGCGTCCCCGCGTCGTGTGGCGAGAGGAACGGCGGTGACAGGCAGGAGCAGCGAGGAGGGTGTTGTCCTGATGCTTAAATGGAAGTGGGTGGGCCTCTACGGTCACACACTGCCAACTTCTCTGTGGATATCGCTCTGACAAGCGTTAATTTGCTCGTTTATGGACTGTCCATCCGGTAAAAAAAGATATAGGACGGGGCTGCGAGGAGTCCAAAGGAGTGGGGACGGTCAGTACGCTCTTGGTTGTTTCCGTTATTTGGAGCAGCTTGATTGTGCCTGCGCTTGGCACCGCCCTTCCTGGCCGGTGGGTGGTTTCGTCAAACGGGCAGATCCGCCACGGCCCAGAGCCGAACATATAGGCCGTCCTCCGTCTCTGTACCCGGCCGGCCTTCTACCGTGAACTACACCCTCTCCCCCTCGGTATATTAATGCGTTATGAGTGGTAGGTACCCTCCCCCTCTTCGTCTCCACCCCTCTCTCCTTCTTTCTGTCCGTGTTTCAGATAGGAGGCTTCAAGCCCCTTTGATATTGATGATGAGGTTACTGGTTTCTCTTCTGTCTTTATTGATAACCTTTGTTATTCTGTATTTGCTTTATACTCACATTTTATTTACAGTACAGAGCACCCTAATGGTCCTTGTTTATCTTTAGACTTTGGATTATTCAGTAAAACTCATGAGGTGATGTTAAATGTAGAGATATTTTTACATTTTTCTCTCCTTCCACAGACTCGAAGAAGGAATCATCTGGAACTGAAGGAGGGAAAGCATCTAAAAGGGGGAAAAGTTCTGGATCACAGGTAAAAGAAGAGAGTTTATTATAGTTCATTAGTTTTGCCTTGCCTGTAGGCCAAAAATGTTCTCCCTCCCTCTCAGTCAGGCAGCCAGACACCTCTGGGGGCGTTTCTCTGGTGAATTCCACTTCCTGCTTCTGTGCAGCCCTGCTGAGAACCAACCCAAAGCCTCATGAATAGGCTTATACGGCTGTCACACTCCAGCCTCTGTACTTTTGAATTGTCTGTTTGAATTTTAATCAAAATTATTCAATTCCGCAGATGGATGTTTATTAAGGACCTGCAGTTTTGGTATGTGGCCGTGCAACTGTGGAACTTCTATTTTTAGCAAGTTGTAGAGGTTCTATATTCATGTTAGAGATTATTTTCAGCCAGGCCATTATTCCTGTGCACATCTTTTGCTGTTGAATGGGTATGACAGGCCTTGCTGCTACGTTATTTACCACGCTGTTGCAGTTTGTAAAAATTCAAGGCTGTTTTAGATGCCGTGTCGAGAGGTGTGCAGCATTAAAAATTTGCCTGCGACCTAGTTCTTCTGAAAGGGAGGAGAGAGAAGGCGGCATTTTCTTCCAGTGTTCTGAGAAAAGAGAAATGTGGTTCTCACACACCCACCCACTCGCTTCCTGTAATACCGCCCACTTCCACTGACAGCTCTCTGTCTCTTAGCTTTTTGTGTTCTTTTTTTCTTCGCCGTGTTTCCCCCCCAACCCTCGCTCCTTTACCCCTTTTCCTTTCTCGTTTTGATATTTTCATTGTGTAAGTGTGTGTAATAATTCTTGCTCAGCCTTCTCCTTTCGTTTTTTTACATTTAAGCTGTACTTTTTTGAATATTCATTTGAACTCTTCGCGTGTTTGTCTTTTGTCATTCGTGTTCAACTGTTTCTCTTTCTGACCCTCCTCTTTAACTCTCCTTCCTCTTTCACTCCCCTTCAGGATTCATCTCAGCCCTCTCCGTTGGCTCTGCTAGCAGCCACCTGCAGTAAGATCGGAGGGCAGGGGGGAGCAGAGGGGGCCCAGGCCCAGGCGGGTACCCAGCAGATACAAGTCCAGGCTGGTCAAATTCAGCTGCAGGCAGGTCAGCTTCAGGGTCAGATAGTTGTGGACTCAGCTGGGGGTCAGGCTCTTGTGCCCCAGCAGCTGGAACTGGTCCCAGCTCAGTTCACGGGGAACGGCTGGCAGATCATTACAGCAGCACCTACTATGGCCAAGGAGAACACCAGTCAACCTGTTGCCGTGACAGTGGCCACTACTTTGGCCAATGACAGTTCACCTGGTGGACGCAAGGTAAATGAGTTTTGGGAAACAGCATATTTGAGCAGTTTTTACTTTTTCTCTTTCAACTAACATACTTTTTTCTGTTTAGCAGGTAAAGACAACAAGTGGGACCAACAGTGTCCCAACCAATCAGCAGCAGCAGCAGCAACAGTTTCAGATCATCCAAGTTCAGAATCTTCCCAATGCTGGAAGCGGTGTCCAGTATCAGGTCATCCCTCACCTGCAAACTGCAGATGGACAGCAGATCCACATCAGCCCCCAGCCGGCTTCCATCGGGGCTTTACCTGAACAGGTTCAGCTTATCCAAACCCCAACCTCAGGCCAGACCCAGGCTATCCTCCAGCCCGCCAACCAGCAGGCTATCCTACCAAGCACAGCCAATCAGACGGTCCCACTGCAGATCCGTCCTGCACAGTCATTTCCACTTCAATTGCAGACTCTGCAAAGCACCCAGACTCCTGTTATGACCACAGTACCCATAAACCTAGGTGGCATGACCTTGGCTTTGCCTGTCATCAATAATGTTGGAGGGGGTGGGGCAGTGCAGCTTATCCAATCAGCAGATGGCACATTCTCTGTTGCTAATGGCAACCAACTGGTGACAACAGCAGTGTCTGGAGCAGCTCCAGCGGCAGCTGGATCAACGGCGGCGGTAGCTGAAGGTGACAGCGTTCCCGAAGGGGCTCAAGTCGCTGCTGCTGGATCGGAGGTTGGGTCAGCTGACTCCCAAGTGCAGAGCACTGAGGCAGACTCTCAGAGTCAGAACCAGGCCAATGGGCTGCAGAACCAGACGGATACGGCAGGAACCATCCAGCAGGTGATCGTAGGCCAGGTGGGACACCAACTGGTGCAGCAGATCCAGCTACAACCCCAGGCTCAAAGTCAGGGTCAGACACAGGGCCAGCAGCAACCTCAGCATATTCAGACCCTGCAGCTGGCCCCAGGACAGACCTTACAGCCCATTCAGGCCTTCCAGAACCCAGCCCAGGTTCTTATTCGTACACCAACCCTGTCACCCTCTGGGCAGATCACCTGGCAGACGCTGCAGCTGCCTGGGGGAGTCTCTCTGCAGGGCGGATTGGGGACAGCTGTGCCGCAACAGCTGACACTGGCTCCAGTGGCTGGTGGGACGGCAGTAGGAAGTGGAGGGCTTGTGTCCCTGAGTGGAGCTCCTTTGACACTGAGTGCAGCCCAGATCAATCCAGGCTCAGGAGTGCAGACGGTCAGCATTGCAGGACTGGGCACAGCTGGGGTTCAGGTGCAGGGTGTACCCCTCACCATCACTGGTCTACAAGGTAAGGACACAATGAAAGTATCTTTGTGAGTGTTAATGCATATTGATTGTTGAATAGTTATAGTCACCACATAATGTGATTTATATATTGTGGCTGTGATGAGTGGTTAGGCACAGTCCATACATTAACCATTCAAAACTAACTGAGCATGTCACTCTCTTCACACTCAGTCAGATTTTAGTAATTGTACTCAAAACCATGTTTGATTTTATTATCAGTTTTTTTCTGCTGAGTTATCATTTCATATGAATAAGTTAATCATTTTCTATCACTGTTTAGGTCAACCACAGGGTCAGGATGGGGTCAAAGTTCAGTCATCTCCTGTGACTGTTACTGTGGGCAACATGGCTTCAGGTTCATCTATGAGTCCAGACCAGCTGGGCTCCGTTCAGAGTTCTTCTGACCAGGAGGGGCCGCCCAGCAAGAGGCTAAGACGGGTCGCCTGCTCCTGTCCAAACTGCAGGGATGGAGAAGGAAGGTACGGACAGACATGTGACAAGGAGTATGTTACATGGGTGTAGACTGGGGCTTAACATGTAATCATTCAGGGGTAGTGATTTTATCTTGCTGTAAGGGAAAACTATAGCTTAGATCAGAGGTGACCAAGTCCCATCCTCGAGAACCATAATCCTGCAACTTTTAGATGCATCCCCACTTTAACACTTCTGAATTACCTCATGCACATGTCATTCAGCTCCACAGAGGCCTGGTAACTAGCTGTTCATTTATTAGGTGTGTTGGAGAAGGAATGCATATAAAAGTTGAAGGATAGTGGCTCTCAAGGACTAGACATAGATAATGTTTGAAAAATTCAACAATGTCTTGTTCAACTATTACTGATTCAGTTGCAGTGTAATAAAAAATATGGTGGAGGAAAGAGGGTAATTTAACCTTCTTGGTTTTTCACAACTTCACAATTACATGTTCATCATTTAAAGGGACTAGAGGTAGGAATTTTTAAAAAAACCAAACATGCATGTCCATTTTTTTATGCTAATGGGTGATGAAGCGCTAAATACCAAAAAGAACGAGCCCACCCACATCTCTCTTCGTTGCCTTGAACAGGCTGTGTGCTGGAAAATGCACTTCAATTTGGTGGCCGAATTTCCCGCGCTGACCTGCGGATGTGACGTCAAATGACGCTACATCCGCATCCCCGACAGTTTTGATACAGGAAGAAGACGGTCGCGGTAAATTCAAACACTGTAAGCGATAGTTATGGATTCTTCTGTCATCAGAAAACGATCCAGATCAACTGAAAGACACTAAAGTGTAACTACGAAGAAAAAGCGTAGTAAACAAAATTATAGCTTCAGTTTGTTGACGCTCCCGTGACGGCTTGGCTCGTGGCTGCAGTTACCTGAAGCACCAGTCACGGCAGTCGAGAGTTTCATTTCTTAATCTTGCCTCTAGTACCTTTTAGGAATTCAAGTGCATATTTTACAAATATCACAAAATTAGAAGTTAAACAGATTTCTTACAAATAATCAGACTAGAATGTAATTTGCATTGAGAGGACCGGCTTGTCCCTTCAGATGGTAATGTCGAATCAGGCAGCCAAAACATGCAATGCCGGTCAAATTAACCTTTAAAGTTCACATTTAGAAAAAGCAAGAGAAAAAATGTTCCTTTGCATTTTTCTGTTTCTTTGAAAAGTAATGATAAGAATCAATGTTTTTAAGAAATGGTTGAGATGACAGTTAATGATATAGTAATAACAGTGAAATGATCTAAATTGAAATCATAATGAGGTAACAAACATACTTAGGAGATTACATATCCAAACCATGAGGTATAGATGGCGTAGGCAGGTTTATTTCCACACATTTTTAATAAAATGTATTATGGTCACTGAAAATTTTGCTCTCCCAGATAATTCAGCTGCTATAGGTGAGCTACAGAATAGAAATTCTCTGTATTGATAACTTGTGTAAAATTCTTAAAAAAAGACAAAGGGAAAAAAATTTAGTTCCAGTTTTGTCTGAGCTCATGTGTGTGTTATAGAAACAGTGGAGACCCCACAAAGAAAAAGCAGCACATCTGCCACATGGAGGGCTGCGGGAAGGTGTATGGCAAGACATCCCACCTAAGGGCCCACCTGCGCTGGCACACCGGTGAGAGGCCGTTTGTGTGTAACTGGATCTTCTGTGGCAAAAGGTTCACCCGGAGCGACGAGCTGCAGAGACACCGGAGAACGCACACAGGTAGGACAAACACGCTCAGACCAACGAAGCAGGTCAGCTTGTCTTTATAGTAGAGCTGATGCATTAGAATGATAAAAACTGAATCCATTAACAAATTCAAACCAGGTTGAAATTAATGTCAGTATCATCAGACCACAAATAAATTGACTCTAAGAGAGAAAATGTTTTGTTCAGAAGAGAAAAAAAAAAAGAAACTGGGAATCCCTTCTTTTTTTTAATAATTGTTTTGTTTACTTTCTTCAGGAGAAAAGCGCTTTGAGTGTCCTGAATGTTCCAAGCGCTTCATGCGCAGCGACCACCTCTCTAAGCACATCAAAACTCACCAGAACAAGAAAGGCGGAGCCGCTGTGGCAATCATCACCACTGATGACGTGGAGGAAGACGCCCCTGAAGGGCTGGGCGACTCCCCTCAGATCGTCTCCGTAGGAACCCTCACCCGTGACTCTGACCCCGCTACACCCACCACCTCCAATCACCTGGAGGAGGAGGAGGAAGAGGAAGAGTTTGAATAGGTGACTGACTCCTGTTTCTTGGCTGAAGGCAGACTTCCTGTTTTTTTGGAGGTCTTTCCAGGGACTGTAAGGACTGTTTTAATTTTTCCTTCTTTTAATTTTCTTTATTTTATGTCATTTAAAAAAAAATGTTCACTCATGAAAAGGGACTCAAAAGAGAGGATCATGAAATTGAAGATAGATTGAAAACTATAGAAATCACAATCTAAAAAAGACTAACATATAATAATAATAATAAAAAAAAAGTTAGACTGATGAAAGATTAGTTTGGCATTTATGAAATAATATATAACGATTCCATGAGCGGTGGGGAAAGGATTGTAAGTAGTTTAGCACAAGACAGGGGGACCTGCTGAATCTAAAACCATCTGACACAGAGAGGCATTTTCCTAACAGAATCTAACTCTATGCACAAAGTTGTGTTCCTGTTTCATACCTGTCAGACAGTGCTGAGGGTCAATCATGGTACGGGCGGTTGTAGCGCAGGGGCAGCCTTGGGATGGGGTGTGTGTATGAATGAATAGATGTGGCGTGCTTGAATATGTGTGCATTTGTCTTCTTACGCTGTCCCTGCAGAGGATCTACCTAACGTGAGCTCAATTTTTGGTTCAGGTTCAGTCCTCAGATCAGATTCAGGTGTTGATTCCTTTGATAAGTCAACAAATAAAATTGTTCTTGAACAGGACAGATAGGGAGTAATTCTAAAAGAAAGGAAGAGTAGAAAAAAAGCACATATAAAAAGATTTATGAATAATGCATTCCTATTGAGGCGCAGTGGCCATAAAAAAAGGTTTCTATAGAGAAAAACAATCTAGCTTTCTACAACTTTGTTTGTGTAGTGAAAGCAATACTATAAAGACAATCCTAGTGAAACCATGTTTACATTGTCAGGGGAAGTTTTCTTTAATAAAAACAAGCCAGTTTGCGAGATGATTCGGGAAGACATCGGAAAGAAGTGCCGTCGTCTGAACAAACCCGACTTTGCATTTACCAAAGGGCGGCTTCGACAACAGACTTGCACAGTCCAGCGAGTGCGTACTTGTCATTTTGACACCAGGTAGATGTGACCCTGCGTTTGTCAGGTGGCAGCACTGTCACTGATGCTACCTAAAGCTCCCTGTGCTCTGGTGGAGACCCCTCGCCACCTCTAACCCTGTCACATGACCGATGTACCACAATTGCCTTAACACAAGCTGTTGTACAAAGGGCACTTCAGAGGGAGGAGGTGGAGAAAAGAGGGGAGACCACAGCACAGGCAGGTGGAGTAAGGCAGAGTGAGGAGAAGTGGGTCGGGCTCTTTAGCTATGTGGATATAAGATGTTTTCTGGTGATGTTGCTCTTTGTTAGTTCAGTGCGTACATTCAGTTTTACTTAAAGATATGTTAATTTTTTAGGATCTATCAGTTGTTTTAACCCCCACTCTAAGTGTGTTGATACACAGGACCCCCACTGTGTACGGCTAATTTATTATTTATCTTTGATTTGTAATATTTGCCTTTTGCTGGACTTGTATTTGTGTGCGTTGATTATAAGGTTGTGTACAGCATGTTTCAGTTCTTTGCCGTAGTGCTGCTTCTCTCTCTCTTCTTTAATCTTTGTGCTTCGGTTTTTTTCTTTTTTCTACGTCTGACCATTGCTCTGCATTTCATCTTTTTCTCTTTGCGCCATAATGTGTTTTTGGAGAAAAATAAATAAAAGAAGAAAAGAAAAAAAAGAAAAAACTTACTATTGTTTAAAGTTGAAAAGGTTGATACCAAACAAAGTTTAGATGTTTTTTGGTAAAAAAAAAAAAATTTTGTGTGACAACCAGCTTTTTTTTTTCTTTGATATTTTGTAGTGACATCTCATTTGTAAATCTTTTTCTAAAGATGTTTGTTCGTCTCCATGACATTTGATAATGGGTTTTTGCCAGGTTAGCCTCAAAGGCTCCAGTTTATTGATATTTTTAAAACTGGTTTGTACAAATGTGTTATGTCAATAAATAAAAAAAGACAACTTCAAGAAGGAAATATGCTTTGCCTGCATAACACTTGACAATAAAGTGAGTGTTAAACTCTCTCTAATGCTCCATTTGTGTGTATCAGATGGAGAGAGAAAATCAATTAATACAGAAGCAGCAGATGGAGAAATAATAAGACCCCCGTCTTCTAGCTCTGCCTCTTTATTACGGAGTGTTCTCTTAGCTTTGCTGTGACAGATGCAGTGAAGCTGGAGTATCTCCGACCCCTTTGGGAACAATTACTGCTCTAATTTGATCTGTCGCTGATGGACCTTGTATTGACCGCAACGATTACAGCTTGGGACTATTGAGTCACAAGACAGTTTGTTACCACTAACACTTCTACTTACATTTCTTTGGATGCACGTGCAAATGAACTTGGAAACTTATTCATTCATTTTCCGTACTGCTTTGTGCAATTCCGGGTCGCTGGAGCCTATCCCGGCAATTATCAGGTGAGAGGCAGGATACGCCCTTGACAGGTCGCCAGTCTGTCACAGGGCCAACACAGAGAGACAGACAACCACTCATGCTCACTTTCACACTCAACGTGTGTGTAGTGCAATATTCTCCCGTTGGTGTTCACTAAAATTTCAAAACAATGGTGAAGTCGATCACATATCTATGACTCCTAACTGGTATAGAGACAGAATTAGATTCTGCAGCCAGTAGTGATCCTGTAACTCCAGAATCTGGGTCCTAAGTCCATCCTCCAGGAAGACAATCCTCTCCCCCACTGTAGATAGTAGATAAGTATTATCACTTATCTCCTGAATTAGGGGTGGAGAGGATGGTGTAGTCTGCTGCCTGTCCAAACCCAGTTGAACACTTGAAAGATCAGCTTGAATGGACTAGAGTAATTAACAAAACCAGAGTGCTTCAACAGTTTGTGGTTGAGGAATGGGACCAGGCTGGTAACCAGCAGGAGGAGGTGCCAAGCTGTTGTGGCTGCATATGAATTTTCCACATATAGGTAGTGATGGCCAAATGAAGCTTCCTGAAGCAATGAGGCTTTCCAGCCAATTGGTTCGAGAAAAGGTTAAGTACTTGGAGCTTCATCTATGCTCCTCTCTAGTGACATCAAGTGTCCAAATGGGTCCACAGCAGCCCGAACAACTCTGCACTCAAACCATCTCAGTTGTACCAGGAAATAAAGGCTTATCTAATAAATTATCAGCATCCAACACATACTATGTGCATTAATCGTGTCTTTAAGTATTTGACTAATTATAGGTATGGTTTGAAAATAAAACGTTGCAAGAAAAAAAAAAAAGAAATCGCGGGCGGGATTCGAACCACAGACTCCCGAGTAAAAGGCAAGTATGCCAACTACCGTACTATGGAAGAATATAGAATACGTGTGAGCATGATCTTCATCAAAACGACGGCATTCTGGCATGTCACGTGATTTTAAGTTAACATGCATTAACTGTTGTGATCGTGATAATTACTTGTGTTGAGTCCAGTGCTTATGGAGCTCCACAGAAGTGACATGGAGCTGAAGTCTGTTTATTGAGGAAGAGGAGCTTCTTCAGTGTTCAGGCTGGCGACTTCTATTAGTACAGATAATTTTCAAATAATCCCCATCATGGGCAGATGATGTAGGGCAGGGGTAGGCAACTCTTCTTCAGGGCTTCCCTGCTTCAACACACCACCTGATGTCCAGAGCTTGGCTGCACAAGTCTGCTAATTACCCATTGATTGAAGTCAGGTGTGTTGCAGCAGGAAAAGTCCTAATACCTGCAGGACGCCGGCCCTCGAGGACCGGAGTTGCCTGATGTAGGGGAACAGAAATCAATGGGATAGCTGATAATATTCCTGATTTCTGTGGCCAGTATGTCAGAGGATCTTTCTCCTCTTTTAGCTCGGATAAATACCTGTCAACTTCAGTCTCGCGACCACTGTGAAGCACGGACCGACACGTTACGTCATCTGCACAAACCGAAGCTTCGTTTTGCGTTGGTCACGTGATTCCTATGCTGCTGACACAAGCTCCGATCATTAGGAACGCTTCGGAGTCTCGGGTTCATCGGGCACATCACTACATAAAGGCTGCTGTGGAGCCATGTTCATTCCATTTTGGTAAGATCGATTTAACGGTGCTCAAATTTTCAGATTTTTCCCCCAAAAAAACCCCAAACCTTTAAGTTCAGAGTTTAGTTTGATTTATTCACATACAGAGAAATTCATCATATAGAGGACATTTTCAATAACACTGACTTGTACATTTCCATCACTTTTTCACCAACCTGTTTGGAGAAATCCTTGGTCGTCATAGCGATATAGACTCCGGGGTCTTTCACAACAGATTATTCTGATGTTCTTTTTAACAGAGGTGGGCTTTATTTAACAAATAATGCAATTTCTGAAGGTAACTGGTAGCAGCAGATCTTACTACTGTACTTGACTTCAATTTTCTTAAAAAAAAAATTTTAAAGATCCTTTTTTAAGGTCACATAAAACATTTAAATTACAGGTTATCATGAACTCATTATGGTAGCAGGAATCAAAGGAAAAAATACTAAGAAGGAGAATATTTCTCTACTTTTGCAAGCCTTTGTATTTTAACATAATCATCAATACCTGCTAAAAAAATATCGACTCTACAACAAAAAAGGTAAAAGAAACAAAGTACATTAATTTGATTATGCCATTCTTTAATTAAAATTACAGTGGACTGACAAGAACAGTGCAAAGTTTTTCGGTTTTAAAGAAAGTTAAAAAAAAGAAAACATTTTCAGTTTGCATCCATAACACAGAAGTGAAGCATTACATTTGCCCCAGTGATGAAAGAAATTTACCAAATAAAATGCACAACTCAAAACTGAGCTCTGGCTTAAAGAAAAGAAAAGAAATAAAAAACATCCATGCATTTCATGCCGCCTCAAATTAGGATATAGAAAACATTGTATAAATGTGCCTTACCATAAGGGCACTTTAAAGAAAGAAAAAACAAAAAGAAGGGGAAAAAAAAAAGGATGATCTAACCTAAAAGAAGTGCATTAAAATGACTTCTACAGCCCTGTGCAGCACCAGAACTCTTCCAGGTATCAGCTGATCAGGTATCTGGAGTTCAGTTCAGCTCCTTCTTAATACTACAACAGAAAAAAAAAAGATAAGGCAAATTTTAGCAGCTGTTGAAGGAGTTCATATTTGATCTACAAATGGTGGTTCTGGTCATTCTTGACTTGTCAGTAACTTTGAACACATCACTACACACTGTTTTTCTTCAGGTTTCAAATAAATCAAAATAGCTTTCGTCAAACATGCTGTTCCAAAACCAAAAACACTTGAATTTGAATGACCTGACAACAAAAGCAAAGAAAAAAAAAAATTCTTTATTCAAACTTAGTATTTACTTCACATTTATCAGCTAATCATCTTAACTAACAATTTCTGTACAAACTTTGACACAAAATTTAATTTGTAAACACAATGCAAAACCTTTTTTTCCCCAATTTCTTCTAAGTAAAGGTGCACTCTAGACACAATCACTGCACTGAGTACATTTCTGTCTCCAGGCTCAGTTCACCAACACAGATACTGATTTTATACAAATAAGCTGCATTTGCTTTAAGGTCCGAACGTGTTCCCATCATAACAGTTTTATTCCTGCAAGATTAAACTGTATAAAGACAGTGGAGGGACTTACCTCTCCAAATACTCATGGACATTGTCATGGCCGTTGTAGCGGGCCAAGCCCACCAGTATACCGGTGGCACAGCGGCCCTCCTTCTTACGACACAGACTGCAGTTACACATATCCCGGCAGATGGGGCATGACCACGTCTAAACAAAGAGGGAAGGCCAAAATTATTTAAAACTGTTGCTTTTCTTTTGGTATTTACTTTTTTGGCTTTGAATTTGGACACATTTTTTGAGCCATCATCTTTCTCCGTTTTACTTTCACCTCTTTACTTGTAACTAGCTTCAAAATCTATCAATTTGCTCAATTTGACCAGATTCATTTATTAAAGTATCTATTCTATTTATGAAACCAACAACACAACAATCATGCTATGTCTCCCACAGTCTTTTCTATAAAAAAGTTTAACTGTCCAAATATTCTGAACACAGAGTAAAATGAAGAAGAAAGTAGCAAATACACACAGGTGGTTCTGTCTAGAGGAATAAGCCAATGCAAAAAGACACAATACAATAACATGACTGGAAGCTTTTTATATATAAAAAAAAGGCCCATTATAATCACAATGTATGCATAAATATAGTTGGCCCAATAACAAAACCCCTGCAGATTATTCTTCACTGTGTAAATAATGTAGTAATTAGGTTAACGCAGGTTTAGGAGCAGGTCTATGTCTCACACCTTTAATCAGCTGGTGAACCTTCTTATACTCGGTTTACTTCCTCGGCTCAGTGTCTCATTCTATCCACGTCTGTTTCAGACTGGAAGCAAATGAGCAAATGCCTCACTCAGGACCCTCACTGCATTACTGAAACTGGGGAATTAGCCGCTAGATTCTGGTTCCACAAACATTTCCAACAATTTCTTCACAATCCTGATGCAGCATCTCTGACCAGATCATCCAGCTTCTCAGACCCTGGTGATCTCAAGCTTACAGTTTTACATCTACAACGAGCTATCCGATATCAGTCAAGCGCATTCCCTTCTGGGGTCCAGTCATTCACAAATTATGGGGGGGTCCTGTAAGCCAGAGTCACAGATTACCATGAAGGCAACTCATCTGGAGTCCTGTCTGCGTAGCATATCACAATACCCCCATACCGCCCCAGATATCCAACCTCAACCACATTTCACATAATTCTTTATCAAACCTCTGAACTGTTGAGGCATGCTCCTAGCTCATGATATAAGAAATAAAAAATGTATTGTCCTTAAAAATATCTATCAGCAAACACACCGATTTCCCAGCAATAAACATTATTTATTATTTCTAACAGACCAACAAGAAGAAAAAGTGGCAAATAAAAAAGAAAATCTTTACAAAACCAAAGTTTTTCCTTTTATTTTGTTTACTGTTCTTGTTTGCATTAATAATCCTCTGTATCTGCAACTTGTATTCTCATCAGGTTTCTCTAGGTGGAGCTCTGTGCTTCATAAACTCAGGCATGCTGTTTCCCATTGCTCCAGCTTTTTAATTCAACTTTAAAACAACTGGACTCTTCGCTGATACTCTGAATAACAATGTGCAAACGTCCTACGTGACAGGATGAAGTTCTCATGTCAAACTTCCCAGTCGTGTACTTTTCTCCATATTCAAAGACCCTATGATCACGTCAAATTTACCACATGCATGTTGTGTAAACTGACCGGGTCAAGCAGCACAGTGCGCACATCCTCTCCATAGCGGTTCTTCAAGCACGGTCCACAGAACTGACCTTTGCCCCCCACACAGAAACCACTGCGACACACTGTCTTTGTGTCAACAGTCTTCTGTCTACACTGGTGACACGAGCTGCCCTGGAAAAAGAAGAGGAGGAAAAAAAAAAAAGGATGCACCGTCATTAAAGTCCAATACGCACACAACACAGGAGGTCTGGAAGGATCCAGAAGGCTAACGTAACTCACATTCTCTTTGTCCCAGATCTTGTCTTTGCTGCGGTACGCTATGTTGTCCAGGTCCTCTTTGGTGATTTCATCGACAGACTTCACCACATACTGACTCTTCCTGCAAATAATCCTCCTCCGTCTCTCACCGACTCGTTCCTCGTCCACCTGCTCAGTTACAGGCGACACATTACAGATAAAACTCAGAAGAGATTACAATAAAATCTCCTGGGCAACATGGCATGTTTTTAAAATGCAACATTTTCATCTCACTTTTTTGAGAGAATAATTTTTGTTGAATTTTGCAGAAACAAGACTGAGATGAAAGATGCCTTGATAACTAAAGCTGCACTAGTGTTACTTAAATGCACATAATGCTACAGATGATCCCTCAAAATTAAAATTGTGGTTTAAAGAGCATCAGTCTGAAATTTGATCAACCCACTACGTCATTCTTTGCTTCTGAGAAATGCAATTAAAATCTCAAAATACTTCAACTGCATTCATGCAACTTTTACTTATCAACTCTCCTTTATTAGTCATACAAGTGTACAACTCAGTGGAAAATGAAGTGTGTGTTGCAAATCATACCTCCACCAGCCTTCTGATGTCCACAGTCCTGGGGGTTCTGTGATGAACTGGCTCACTCTTTTCCTCCACTGCAAAGTTCTCAGGAGGGCGAGCTTTACGGGACGGGTTCCTTCTTTCTGACCCAACATCTGACTCAAACTTGCGCTTCTGTGGCGTTGCCCTCTGTGACACTCGTTTCTTTTTCTGTAGAGAATAGCAGAAAGGGCGTTTATATGCCAGCACCATGAAAAAAAACATACTGCGTGTGCAACAACAACGCAAAATGTGTGAAAAATTACACAAACTGTTAAAAAATGTATTTGAAAAAGGAGCTCATGTATTCATTCAGTATTGGTATCAATATTTGATTACAGGACACCAAATACTGAGACATGCTGCTTGCTTGAAGCCCTCTCCTCTGAGGGCAAGGTTGGTCAGACCCATCCTTGCTTTATCTGCACACATATCCATGCTCACAGGGACAACGCTGAATGTAGCAAACAGGTCAGCAGAAAGCACAAAAGTGAACACTGAAACATCTGAGATTAACATCTGTCTTAGCTTGTCCAATTGCATGCCAACAATAATAACAAGAACGTCACAACTACAACAAAAATTCTCTTGCGTGGTCATTTGTTATTGGATCCTGCTTATATGCACCTACATACAAAAGCTACATCAGACAGGCCGCCAGCTGTGGGAAACCCACAGAATATCTCTACGATTGCTTGTTTTTAGCAGAATCCAGAATTAGATTTAGTGACGAGTACAATTAAAGCAACCCTTCCGACTTGCATTTAGAAAGCACAGAAGTTTTTGAAAATAAACAGTCCCCCTCCTCCTAAGCACACCCCCTCATTCCCTCTGCCTCCCAATGCAAAAGCAAAGGTCTGGCAGGCAGGCCCTTGGCCAATCCTAGGGGTGCACCCCCTCAAGGATTGGTGGAGTATTAAATATTTAGAGATTGGAATAATATTTTATTTTGATTAATGGTGGGTCTGTCTGGTATTTCAGAGTTCAATTACCTCATTCATAGCATTTTACCCTGTTAGAAAAATAGTGTAAGAATGCAACATCGGTAAGGGTTGCTTTAATAAATCAGATATCATCAGGTTAAATACATTAAATAAAACTTTATTGATCAATTTGTACAGGTTCCCTCAAGAGAAATTTAGATCCCAAAACAAGCGAATAGCTGCACAAACTTCCATTCTGCCATTTTCACTTTTAAACTTTTGTCTTCTTGCAGAAGTTTAAGAAGATTTCAGTTGCTCTACTAGATGTAAAAAGTAACTTTGCTGCTCAATATACCACCACTAAATGTTTGTTGTTGGTAACATACACCATATTTCCCTCAAAAAAAAAAAATGCTACCTGATAAGGGTCAATTTATTACACACCATTTCCAGATGTGCTTTGGTTTGAAGAATGGCATTTACAAATGAAAATAATAAGTGGTTCTTCAAGGCAAGGCAAATGTACCCTTTCAATGTTTCCTGCTGGACTCAAGTTTCGAAAAGATTGGTTTTCAATTTTAAGAGTCTTCTTAGTAAAAAGTTATTGTATTTTTTGTTATTGTACTCCCCTATAAATCACTCCAGTAATTCCAGAAAGATCAAATATTTTGCAATCAAGCTTTTCTGATTATTGCAAAACGTCCCGTATGATCTGTATTCAAAAACAAACAATACCAGAAGAACAAAACCGTATAATGACAGCTTTCCAAATGATCCTTGAATCTTGGGTTAATCTCAGTTAGCAGAACAAATCTGTCAATTCAGAGCAATTAACCAAATGTTTCTGTAATCAATTATCTTTCCAGAATTGCTCATTTTTGCAGTTTAATGATTGTAGGAGGTGCATTATCACCTGTGGGGTGGTGGGCACAGTCAGGTCAGCCATGGAGCTCAGATCAGCAAACAGTTTTGCCAGCTGAAAACCACAGAGAGAAGCAAAGTCAATAATATCTGACAGGAAACAGGTTGGTAAAGTTTAATTGCACAAAATTGCTCATTTCGCCATCAGGTGGAGAAACGCACACACACAAAGTGAGTTTATTACCATTGCTTTGTTTTCCTGGATGTTTTTGTTTCGTTTTGTCAGGCTCGAACACAGAACTTCCTTCTCGCCTCATCCTCATCTTTGTCCTCCTGCTGCTTCTGCTTCATGGTTCGTCTTCCTCTTGCTCTCTGTGACGGAGGACTCTTTTTTTACTGGCTTTTTGGCATTTTTCTCTTTTAATTCTTTTTTGGGGGAAGACTGTCTTTTGATTGGAAACCTGATACATAATTTAAAACATCAGAATTAGAGACAACATCTTATTCATGCCTCATCAAGCATCAACAGACACACAAATCCAGAGACTTGGTCAGATGTTCAAAAACACCACATCATTACTTCTCTCCAAAACAAACTGATTAAACTTGCTTGTATAATAACTTCCACATATACACACACCTAAGGGCGACTAAAAGACTCCTCCTCTTTGGTGGTGGAGCCTCCTCACCGTCAGAGTAAAACCCTGTGTCCACATCACTGTCTTCTTCTGAATCCACCACCTGGAGATAGAGCAGACAGAGGAAGCATGCAAGCTGGGGACACCAGCAACAGCCACAAGCATCTATATCATCAAAACATCACTAAGCTTTCCATACCTTGGAGTTACAACGTCCTCTGTCCTCTTCTTCCTCGCTAAAACCTTCAAACTCCTCCTCGCTGTCTGACTGGCTGAACAGACGTGCCAGCTCAGCAGTTATAAACTTGGATTTGAAACATGGAGCCTGTTGGCAGACACATCAAACAATTTTGCTTGTTTGCAAAAATAAATGACACATTTAACATTTAGCTCCACATTTCAAGTGACATAAATTCATCATTATTTGCATTTCCTTACAATATGAAGACTGAAGGAGCAGCAGATCAAGTTGTGACAGATCGGACATTTATAGGACATTTACTGACTACTCAGTTAAGCTACACAACTTCTCATATTTGACACTTTACACCAGAGGGAGCTCCAGTCCATCAATGTCCCCTCATCACAAAGGGAAAGATGTGAGAAGTGATCCTTTTTTTGTTTCCTCAGCTGTGTCACTGGGCAGCTTACCAGGACCAACAGAACCAGGGCTAGCTGTCACCAAGGTAAATTTATTTATCTTGAGTTTGTGCTGGCAGAGGCCAGCCTAACAGTCTTATCACTACAGGCCTCCTGAGCTAGGCATGGTAAGACAGTTGAGAGCAATGACAAGATGAAGTGGAAAAGGAAAAGACCCTTAGCTCAAGTTTTGTGTTCACTAGTTTTACTTCCCCATTGTAAGGGTCCCACAGAAACAAAGGCTCTTTTTTAAATGAATAACTAATAATTCATCCACCCCCTACCCTGCTTTCTTTCTGACCCAAGTTAAATGGCACCTCTCTCACATTAACCTGGTGTAGATTTAACAGCACTGTTTTCAGTCAAAATTATTAATAACAGGTTAAACTGCAAGCTATTTATTTGTGTGAGCAGCTAACACATGGATCATCTTTCTAGTTGGGCGTGGACCGATCAGGCCACTGTTTCTAAAGTCTAAAAATTTTTTTTTAAAATTCTTAAATAAAAACCCTTCTTTTTTACAGACTTTAAAATGTCTAAAGACTAAGGGTGGGAAAAAATATCAATACATCAATACAATAAATATTGCAATATTTTCATATGCTGATATCACAATGATATTCAAAAACACGGTATCCATCTATTATACAAACGAAATCTCGCAATATTTTATCGTTCCGTTAGTGAAATTTCGCGGGAATTCAGGAATTATCGTGAGATTGATAACAGAATGATGCCGCATTTTTAAATATCAATTTGATATCAGCATATAAAAATATTGCGATATTTCAGTGTATCGATATTTTTTCCCCACCCCTATTTTTAGTGTCAGAAACTAATAACAAATCTGCTTTTTGCAATGACTGCTTATTTTTCAGCTTTAATATCGGTATCGATATCGGTAATTGGCCGCAAGTTTTAAAATATCGACATATCGGATATCGGCCAAAATTCCAAGATTGTGTATCCTTATAAATAAGGCAAATTGCTGGTCAGTTACTCTCAAAGAAAAACGTTTTATGAGCATTTTTCATTAAATTATGACATACGTTTTTGTTAAAAGTCAAAACTCTGCATCCTCTCTAAATCTGGCAACTGTATTTGAAAAGTCACGTCTGATGGCTTAAGAAAGAGTTAAAGAAGTGATACATGGCGTAATGACCTCTGACCTTTCAGGAAAACAACACTTATGCAGTACCTTGAAAAAATCACCATTTGTTAACCTAATCCAATGCAGCTGGATACTATTCGAAGGATCGCTGGTTAAAACAGTTTAAAACAAATAGAGCAGAGGAGATAATGACATCAGCTATCAGGGATACCAACCAGTTCTGTTCTGCAGCCAAAATGATCTCATTCGTTAGTGTGTTTTACAGCTTCAAGGTGGCCAAGTCATGAGTTCATTCAGACTCCGTATCAAATAAAAAAGGCCATAATAACCGTCAGGAAAAGTTAAACTCATTCATACACATTGCCAAGTTTCTTACCTTTGAAGTGAGAGTCATTTTTATCCGTTTGTTGACAAGTTCACCAACAATGAAGCGTTTTAGATCGTGAAGTGAAATCAATAGAGGTGGATTTAAAAATCAACCGCTAGTAAAATCCTGTGAACGTAACAGTGGGGGTGGTCGAGAAAGCACACACATGTAAATGTGTGTGCTGGTCAGGTGTCCTTTGTTTGGACACTTCATAAATGACTTTATATTTTAAATATAAATTATTTCTTTCAAATTTAGAAAAATACCTCTTCCCCTAGATGTAGATGCGGTGTATATTCTCTATTTACCCCTGTATCAGCAATGGTAGTGTCCATTTTTTCGCGCGAAAAACGGCTTGTAGGCGTGGCCAGATATTTGGCACAAACGCCTCTTCCTGCCCATCTGCCTCCAAACCTTGAAGATGTTATTATTTGCGTAGTAGTAGTACTAGCGTAATTAAACTCTTAACCGCAGTGGAAAGTAATGCGGATGATCCCCCCCCCCCCCCCCCCCTTTTTTTTTTTTAGATGATTGATTAATAATATGGACGAACTTACTTAAATCTATACAGGGAAAAAAAAATCTTACGCTGGTTGTTTTTTTTTAAAAAGTTATGTTAGATTGTTTCCAAAAGTGTAGGGTCAGGGGAAAATGCACAAAGAACCCATTTGATCGTTTTTCCCCCCTACACGTCTTCTGTTAGAAATATAAAAAAAAATATAGCATTTGATAGCAACTTCTTTGATTGTAAGTGCAATATAAGATGGCATGAAAGTTAATCTGCAAGAGCTTCTGGGTGACCTGGTAATTATTTAAAAGAAAAGAAAAGTTTCAAGATACTTTTCTGCCTTAGATGTTTTGTTTTGTTTTTACAGCTGGCATAACAGCCATGATTTAGTCTGGTCTGGTCTGCATGTAGGAGGCAAATAACAGTTTTGATCTGATGTTCTGGGAACATCAGATGAAACAAAACACGTGCAAAATGGCTAATTTTAGATGTAGTGGTAAGTATGCAAGATTCGAGTTTAAATTCAGCATCTAGCTTTCCACTATAGATAATATATTTTCAAATATGGCAAATGCTTTAATTCTTCATTTTTCAATGTAGAGTACAGTTAGAAAGAAATTTTTAATTGTACTGTATGATCAGCTGCCACTTAGCTGAGAGACAGATGTACTTGAAACTCGGTTAAATTCAGCATTATCTTTTTTTTTTCTTCCTTTACAGAACTGTAACCACATGACATCTTACCTGCATCCTGCAATTACTTGGGCAAAAAGAGACCAAAAACCTCAACACTTTGAAGCACAGTCTGCAAGTAGAACAAGACACTATCATTTATGGATTCTCAAACACAACACTGAGCTTAATAATATTATTTTCAAGAAAAGGTTTCTAAATTTACCAACGTTTGTACCGTCTTTAAAGTTGTCTTCAGTTTCAGTCCACAAATTCAAGACAAATTTAAAGAAAATGAAAGCTAGGGAAATAAGTTTTTCACAAAACACAGTGTGCATTATCTTTCTTTATTACAAGGTGATGCATGTCAGCATTTGAGGCAGGACGGAGGATAGTCTGCTCTTTAATTTGATTTGATTGTGGTGTTATTTATTTATTACTTATTTATTTAAAGGCACTGATCCCAGACTTAGTCACTTTGCTTGTGTGATTCTTTGCTAAATCTCTCCATCTTTATCAGTCTGTATATTATTACAGACTAAGAGGCAGATTTATTCAGATTTAATAAATTTTTAGGTGCAGAGAGCAGATTTGATCAAACCAAAACTTTGAGCTTTAACGTTTACATTTTCTTGAAAGCAAAGGCCAAACAGCAATCAGATGCTCTGACTAAAAACCCATAAAACCTTTTGAGATACTTGAGACTTTCATATTGTTTTGACTTAATAAGCTGTTCTGGTTTAAATCCCCTGGTTTATATGTAACAGTTGGAGTTTATCGTTAAGATTATTTTTGTTGTGTGAAAATAGTTTAATGATTTAATCAGAAATGTGCATGTTTAACTGAAATTTCACCAACATTTAAAAATGGACAAAGAGAAACTAAATTGAATAGAAAGAACAAAACTAGTTCGTTTTTTTTTTTTCCATTATAAAGGATTATTATTATAATAACATAGTCAAGATAAGGAAGCTGAGAGGGACAAAATGGAAACAAAGAATCTATGAACAATATTCTTCACCATTTGACCCTTCATCCACTTCTATTTTCTGCAAAGTATCTTTCAATCCAGTTACCATAGTTACTTGTTAAACTCAGCCTCTAAGATCACTGATCATCAAAAGACTGAAAAAGCAAGAAATCAAAAGCAAGAAATGTGCTTTAAGATTTATGGTGCTTCCATTTCCAGACAAAGACAAAAAGTGATGTTGAAATTTTATTGATTCTGTTAACTACAGAATACATTTACTCAAGCCAGTGTTTGACTTCAAAAATAGAAAAAATTCTATTATAAATGGCAGATAAATACATATTATTTTTTTCTTTTTTCACATCGAATGACAATGGATGACAATGATAATCCTTGACGAAAGATGACAATAAATTAACAAAGCAACTCGGCTAATTTTTTTCTTCTTTTTGGAGGGGGGGGGGGGGGGGGGGGGGGGGGGGTCTAAATCTTTCTTTTTAGCACAAAACAGCACCTTGCATTATTTAACAGGAACATCACTTTACAATTCAGTCAATCATGTTGTTAAAAAATACATTTAGAAATTCATGAGAGTTTTACTGTTGGTGTTGTTGATGTTTTTTGTTGTTGTTGTTTGTTTGTTTTAAAAATGGTCATCAAACATTTTCTAAATACCCGTCCACTGTAGCTGATGATCAACATAAGTAAAGTCAGAAATTTTTGTTGTTAAAAGAGAAACTCCGCGAGTTGCACAAAGAAAAGCACATGCGTTTGAGCACACATAATCATTCCACATAAAGTTGTGGAACATGTTAGTGTGTCCACAGTGTTCTTGTCCATTAGCGTTATCTGGTTGTCCTGGACTCCAAAAGGTAAAACTGACCCTAGAGCCATCAGACCACATCCATCCTCCTTCCTTGTGAACATCAGTGAGTCCGATCCAGGTGAACTTCCGAGCAGGATCAAAATTCTTGATCAGGAAATTGACAAAATTGTGTTCTTCCAGACTGTGGATGGACACCAGGTTGGCTCCTTCTGACACACAGTGGAGCTCTGCTTCACCCCAGGTGTGAGGCAACATACTTGTAGCAGCGGCCATTGAAGCTGTACCAGAACGTGGGACAGCTGCCACGGTGAAGTCTCATTTCCTGCTCATCTGAAGGAGACACCATACCCAGACCAGCCAGACCAAAGAGGAAGAGGGACAACAACATGATGAAGTCTGAAGTAGGTAAGACAAGGTGCTGAGGTCTTGTTGGAGTTTATCTGCTTTGATGTGTGCAACCAAAACTCCTACCGAGGCAGATGAGAGCCCACTTTCTTTTATATCAAACAGGAGTTGTCCATACCATAATGCCATTGGTCAGTTAGTAATAAGTTACTAATAAAAGATGCAGTCACTGTTTACAAAAGACACTAAACAGATATTCACCCACGTTCATGGCCTTGAAGATAATGTAACAGATTACTGAATCATGAATGTTGCACAGAACACTGCACAAAAACAGGTGTTGAATAAAATATGAAATATTTTGCTATTGTATTGGGAGAAGTGTGTGTGAATTGTGTGTATTTATTAAGTATTAAATCCTCACGGATCAATCTTAGAAGTAGAGGCAGATGAAGAACTGCTCTCTTTTATATCCTTCAGAGGGCGTCTCCACTGCTGATGTGATACCACTAGTTTAAAGCACTTGAGAACTGTATATTTTAAATAATAAGTTTCATGACTTTAATCTTCCAACTTATTTTTAACTGTAGTTTGCACTTGTATTTGTGAGAAATCAAAAGTTTGTCTTCATGACATTTTATCTAAAACAAAATAAACATGTACTTCTGCATTCTGTCAGAAAAAAAAAAAAAAACTTTTAGTAGTGTTTGGTTAAAAATCAACCTGAGTCCAACTAAAAACAAGCAGGTTAACGGGAAGCAATAAAGATTTGTTATTCATCCAACTAATTTTTTTTTCTCTGTTACCAATTTTATTGCATCATAAAAACATTTATCTATCTAGTCCAAATGACTCCATTGTTTATATGTTTATTGGTGTTTTTCTGCACATAATTTAGACAGACATCCATCATGGATGGATCCATCCATCCATCCATCCACATCCATCCATCATGGATGGATGTCTGCATTTATTAGAATTTCACTGTTAAAGAAGTTTATAAACAGCACCAACGCTGTTTTAATTTCAGTCCTTTATCCTGAAACCTTCAGTCATGAAAACCTGAAACAGCTGCCATCTCTCCATACAGCTGGTTCCACATGACAGTGTCACTTTCACTTAGGCAAGGCAAGTTTATTCGTGTAGCACATTTCATGTACAGAACAATTTAAAATGCTTTACATAAAACATTATAAGCAAAAGGGGGAAAAAAAGATTAAAAAATTGGAAGCATGATTCAAAATTAAAAACATTTAAGATTAAAAAGAGAGAATATAGAGATGTGCGGATTTTAACTTTTGAATAAAATCTACGTAAATGCAGCTGAGAACAATTCAATTGCACAGAGAAACACCTGTGTGCCCAGGGGAAACGATTTCAGAGCAGAAATGAATGCCCGGAACAAGGACGTTTCCACACACCAAGTTTAGTCCACCATACCTGATGACATATTTCCAGGACAAATCGTTCAGCCAGTGGTAGTGCAGTAATGGTGCACTATTAATGCACCAGTTCTGGCAGAAAAAAGGAGGAACTTCTTCATGCCCACATCTGTATTCCACAACCGTAACATGTCACAAACATGTCTTACTTGACATGGTTCCCACCCCATGTCTCCCCCCACCTCGCCAACTGAGAAGGATTTTTGTGCACACCCAAAAAGTACCTTAGGGCTCTTCACTGAACTTTTTCACAGTTAATTTGTTTATAATAACCCCATACCCCTGCCCCATACAGTAGTCCAACACAGGGCACACACAAGATCTGTATGATTCAGTGTAGGTCTTATACCCCCAGATCATGACACACTTTAACTTTATTTATAATGGTACCTAAGGCTCTACCCGCTGACTCAGACAGCGCTTTAATCCCTGCATCGAACATGAGATGTTCATCTACAATAAATCCAACATATTTATACTTTTCGGTGAAGGGACAATGTCTGCTCTTTAATTTGATTTGACTGTGGTGTTATTTATTTATTACTTATTTATTTAAAGGCACTGATCCCAGACTTAGTCACTTTGCTTGTGTGATTCTTTGCTAAATCTCTCCATCTTTATCAGTCTGTATATTGTTACGGACTAAGAGGCAGATTTATTCAGATTTAATAAATTTTTTTAGGTGCAGAGAGCAGATTTTATCAGATCAAAAAGGCTATGAGCTTTTACGTTTACATTTTCTTGAAAGCAAAAGGCCAAACAGCAATCAGATGCTCTCTGACTAAAAAAACCCCATAAAACCTTTTGGGATACTTCAGACTTTCATGTTGTTTTGACTTAATAAGCTGGTCTGGTTTAGATCCTGGTTTTATATGTACAGTTGGAGTTTTATTATTAAGATTATTTTTGTTTTGATCTATCTATCTATCTATCTATCTATCTATCTATCTATCTATCTATCTATCTATCTATCTATCTATCTATCTATCTATCTATCTATCTATCTATCTATCTATCTATCTATCTATCTATCTATCTATCTATCTATCTATCTATCTATCTATCTATCTATCTATCTATCTATCTATCTATCTATCTATCTATCTATCTATCTATCTATCTATCTATCTATCTATCTATCTATCTATCTAAGTGACCCCTCCACCTCCACCGCCAATGTGTTATCATCATTGCTGTGTTTGAGTTCTGTGATCTTTACAGATCTATGATGAAATGTCTGGGATTTTTCCTCCTTTTGCAATAGTTAGGATTTTTATTAACAGTGGTGTTTGTTTGATATTGATTATTGTGTGGGATCTCCAGTCTGTCAGAGTTGTTGCAATAGATGACAGTGACAGTGTTATGTGTTAATAGCAAAATCCACTTGGCAACGAGTGGATTTTTGGTCTGTTTTATACAGAGGACCCACATTTTTCTAGTATCATGCACAATGACATTACAGTAAAGGCTATTCTGATTTTGTTATGATTTATGTACGATGACCACTTTTGTTGTAACAATCAGTTAATTATTTGCTGAAATACAGACCTTTTTACAATATAATTTACAAGTGAGACCATTTTCCCACTCTGTGCTCCTTTCTGGCCTCCCAGTCATAAATTTTCTAGATGACCCCTGCATTATGACCTCTGACACTGAGCCAAGTCACACCTTGCCAGAAAAACTCAGAGGTCTGGTTTATGTTTAGAAAACATTTTGGCTGAATGCACAAGGAAATGTTCTGGACAGAGTTGAGGGGAGGGTGGGGCTGTGCTGACTTTTCCGTAACATTTCCTGGTGTCTGAAAGCACCCGGGACGTGATAAATCCGCAATGAAGCAGCATGTTTGAAAAGACGAGTCTGTTTAAAGAGCGGATGAACTTTACCGCTCATGTTCCGCGATGCAAGTCTGAAAACGGTTATACTGTACCTTTAATTTTTTAATAGCTTTATTGACTAAATGACAAACTCTTACCTTCATTAAGTTTTTTACATTTATCTGTCAAACATGCATCAAAGATCTTTGATTTTTATTTGTCTGACAAGGATAGCATAGCTTCAGCTCTTCATCTTCACTTCACAAGTTCAAATCAACACATGCAAAGTCAGTGAGGTCAGAATAAATTTCTCTGCATGAGATGCACAAACAAAAACATTTTTCTGAACAATCTTTGTCATTCCATTCAGACACCAGGTTGGCTTTTGACAGACAGTGGAGCTCTCTGCGCCAGTCCAGCTCATCAAAGTGGATTTTAAGGTAAGCCAAAATAAATAAATAAATAATAAAAATGTGACCAAATTTTTGAAAAGGTTTTGCAGCATCTTTTTTAAAATTCTAAAAAAAAAAACAAAAAAGGGAGAAAAAAGGAAAAAAGGGGGAGAGGGGAAAAGGGGGAAAAGAGAAGAATAGGAAAAAAAAGAAGGAAAAAAAACTGGAAGGTATAACTTCCGGCCAGTGTTATTTGTGTGGTTGTCACTTATCAGTTCTAGGACAGAAATGATGCTGGAAATAAGTGAAAAGGACACAGTTGCTGACCTTTGTCCAGATATTGCTACATACAACTTGACGTTAGAGCCAAGTGCCAGTGTCAACACAACACTGGTGACAACCTTGCTGAGGGATATAAGAGAGAGCAAACTGTCATTTGTCCCAGCAGGACTCTTGGTAACATCCACCAGGACAACCACAAAGTCCAGCTAGACATCAGGACCTCATACAGAGATGGGAAGTGCTAAAATGATGTTTGTCCTCTTTCTTGGTCTGGCTCTGGGTGCTGCGTCCCCTACACTGCAGGATAACTCTACTCTAAAAAGTGATGGTTGTCACGTTCTGGCACCACTTCAACAACCGCTGCTACAAGTATGTCTCCACCTTGTTGACCTGGACTGATGCAGAGCTCCACTGTCTGTCAAATGGAGCCAACCTGGTGTCCATCCACAGTCAGGAAGAAGAGAATTTTGTCAAATTGCTGATCAGGAGCATTGATCCTGCTCAGGGAGTTAACTGGATCGGACTCAGTGATGCTCAGACTGAAAACACGTGGTTGTGGTCTGATGGGTCCATAGTTGACTTTGCATTTTGGAAGGAAGGGGAGCCAAACAACTCTGGAGGAAATGAAAAGTGTGTACACACCAACTGGAGTACATCGAAGAAATGGAATGACAAAAACTGTTCAGAAAAATACTCTTTTGTTTGTGCATCTCGTGCAGCTTGTTTGTAGCTGCAGAGAAAATTATTCTGATGCCACTCACTCGCTTTGTATGAGTTGATTTGACCCTGCGCAATAAAGAAATGTGCAAGTTTATATCTTGAATGCCCCTCAGTTCATAAAAATGTGAATAATCTCAGAATATATAGAGAAACTTCAGTTTTATCATTTACAGCTGAGGAATGCAAGCAGTTCGTATTTTTCTGACATCATCATTAAAAACGGTCATAATGCTCGGGCCTTATTTGCTACAGTCGACAGACTAACAAACCCTCCTGTGTTAGTAGCACCTGAATTTTATTCCACTAAAGCCTGCAATGACATTGCCAAATTTTTCACAGACAAAATCCAAATTATTAGACAAGCCGTTGGTTCAACAACAGCAGGTTCAGGTCATGTACTGTGTCCACCAAGTCTAAACACCATGACACAGTTTTATCCCATTACTAGCAAAGAACTGGAGGACATCTTGCATCAACTGAACTCCTCCTCTTGCTGTTTGGACATCCTGCCCACTGGTTTTTAAAAAAGGTCTCAAAGACCTTGGAGTCAGATCTGCTTCAGATTGTGAACTCCTCTTTAACATCAAGTGTTTTCCCATGAGCCCCTGAAAACAGCTGTGATCAAACCTCTGCTAAAAAAGGATAATCTAGACAAGACACAGATGAGCAGCTACAGGCCGATCTCCAATCTTCCATTTTTAAGTAAGATCATCGAAAAAGCAGTTTTTCATCAGCTGAAAGACTTTTTAAGAGAAAACAACTGTTATGATGTCTTCCAGTCAGGTTTTAGACAGCACCTCAGCACCGAGACTGCTCTGACCAAAGTCATGAAGGACATGTCTGAATACTGATGCTAGAAAAATGTCAGTGTTGGTTTTACTGGATCTCAGTGCTGCATTTGATACAGTTGACCACATTATATTACTCCAGCGACTGGAGAAGTGGGTGGGTCTCTCTAGCTCTGTACTAAACTGGTTCAAAACATACTTGGAGAACAGGAAGTACTTTGTGTCAGTAGGTAATTTTACATCTGAGCAGACAAAAATGACCTGTGGAATTCCCCAGGGCTCTGTCCTGGGGCCTCTTCTGTGTAATATCTGCATGCTACCACTGGCCCAGGTTATAAAGAACAACAATATTAGTTACCATAGCTACGCAGATGACACACAGCAATATATTACAGTGTCACCAGGAGACCGGGGCCCTGTACAGGCTCTTGGTAAATGTATTGATGAGATCAATGACTGGATGTGCCTCAACTTTCTTCAGCTGAACAAAAACAAAACTGAGGTGATTGTTTTTGGAGCCAAAGAGAAACGACAGCAGGTTGTCACAGAACTTCAGTCCATACACCTAAAAACCACCAATCAGGCCAGAAATTTGGGTGTAGCAATGGACTCAGACCTAAACTTTGAAAAACACACCAAAGCGATCACTAAATCAGCCTATTATCACCTGAAGAACATCTCAAGGATAAAAGATCTGATGTCTCAGGAAAATCTGGAAAAACTAGTCCATGCATTCATCTTCAGTCGGCTTGACTACTGTAACAGCGTCTTTACTGGTCTACCTAAAAAATCAGTTGAACAGCTGCAGCTCATTCAGAACTCTGCTGCCAGAATTCTCACTAAGACCAGAAAAGTGGACCACATCAGTCCAGTTCTGAGGTCTTTACACTGGCTGCCGGAATAGACTTTAAAGTTCTGCTGCTGGTCTATAAGGCTCTGAATGGTTTAGGTACAAAATACATCAGTGACCTCTTGACCCAGTATGAACCTACTAGACCCCTCAGGTCATCTGGATCTGGTCTTTTATCAGTTCCTAGAGTCAGAACCAGACATGGAGAAGCTGTGTTCAGCTTCTATGCTCCACATGTCTGGAACAAACTCCCAGAACGTCTCAGATCAGCTGAAACACTTAGTTTATTTAAATCCAGACTGAAGACCCACCTGTTCTCAGCTGCATTTACGTAGATTTTATTCAAAAGTTAAAATCCGCACGTCTCTATATTCTCTCTTTTTAATCTTAAATGCTTTTAATTTTGAATCATGCTTCTAATCGTTTTTTCTCTCCCTTTTGCCTATAATGTTTTAAGTAAAGCACTTTGAATTGCTCTGTACATGAAATATACTATACAAATAAACTTGCCTTGCCAATATATATATATACATATATATATATATATTTGAAAACAGGAAAAATCTATATATAATTTAATTTTATGTTTTTATAAACTGCAAAATGTGTTTAGGTGGTTTCTCATTTAGATGTTCAAAATTATTCTATGACGGTAAATGTACCTCCAAGAATATCAAAATATAATATCACCTTGTATTTATGAAGTACACATCAAATGTAAGAACAAATGGATCTATCAAGACATTTCTTTCGCTTCCTCCTTACTAAAATTAAATAACAGCTTGGAGCTCTGATCACACACTGAAAGAGTTGTAATGAGAAGACATACATGTTGTTTAATTGGTCACTCTAAATTCTCACAAAGAATGAATGTGTGTGTATGGTTGTTTGTCTCTCTGTGTTGGCCCAGAATTGGTAACTGGTCCAGGGTGTATTATCTAGCTGATAATTGCTGGGGTAAGCTCCAGCAAACCCCTGTGACCCTGTATTGGTCCAAGTTCTGTGGGAAGTTCTCAGCTGCCAATAATCAAGACTGACTAAATATCATGAGTCGATTTAGATCACATTAAAAGTAAAAAAAAAAAACAAACTTTTATTTATTTATTTTTTTTATTTATTTTTTTTTTTTTTTTTTAGGCGTCTGCAGGGCAGGTTTGGAAGCAGGAGAGGTTTTGTGGATACCTCATGAGTCTGGAGCTCCTTGACAGAAGCATTCTGAGTTATTCTAGAACAAGTACGTATTAAAAGTTCTTAGCTAAAATTAAACGAGGTTCTCCAAAAGATAAACAAAACCAATTGAAACCAACATTTGATTTGAACTCATTGCTGTCATTTCCCAACTTTGGCTTCTTTGTTGGATTCCAGTTACTGTAAATCTTTCCTTTTACAGTACAGTACAATGTAGCTGCATCTTTTTCTGCTATGCAGTTATCATGTATTTTACTGCATTAAAGTGCAGATATCACTGAGTTAAAAAGCTCTGCCTCTGACATGCTGATTGTGGACAGGCAGTAAAAGAGCCCCTCCTTGATGCATAGAAAATGGATGGATGGATGGATGGATGGATGGATGGATGGATGGATGGATGGATGGATGGATTATAGTCTTGTTTTTTGTTTGTGTGTGTGTGTGGGCGTGTTTTTGCAACATTGTGGGGACCATGTTCCAGCTCTTTACCATCACCGTGGTGACGTCTTGCCCTCGTGGGGACATTTTCCCGATCCCCACGGGTACGAACCCCATTTTGAGGGTCAAGATTATGTTTTAGAGATTAAGTTACAATTAGGTTTTGGTTAGGGTTAGGACAAGGGTTAGATTTAGGCAATCTGTTATGGGAGTTAGGTTTAGGGTAAGGGGCTAGGGAATGCATTTTATGTCAATGGATGTACCACACGGGGATATAAAAACAAACATGGATGTGTGTGTGTGTGTGTGTGTGCGTTGTTAAAATCCATTTTTACTGGATTTATTTGAGAGCTATTCCAAATTCTGTCCTATAAGTCACATGCAGTGTGTGATGCTCATCTGCACTGTAGATACGTGACTAAAACTTGATGTACCCATAATAATATGTGCAGCAGCCTGTTTTCCAATCAGAGAGTACTTTTAGTACATTTTCAGTTGCACACAGGGAAATCTACAGAAGAGGATTAGGGACACGGACGAAAAAAAATAAAATTCTGAGGAAATCTTTTTCGGAATTTGAAAAAGAAATTCCTAAAAAAAAAATAAAATTTTTTTTTTAAATGTTCTGGGGAAAAGGTCAGAATTTTGTTTTTTGGAAATTGAAAAAAAAAATTCCTGAGAATTTTATTTAATTATTTATTTATTTGTTTTTAATGTTCTGGAAAAATTTCACAATTCTGGCTTTTTTCTCAGAATTCTGAGATCTAAGTCAGAATTCTGACTTTTTCCCAGACCACTGACATTTTTTACGGGAATATCTTTTTTTTTTTTTTTTTTTTTTCTTTAAATTTCCAAAAAAGTCAGAATTCTGACTTTTTTTCTCAGATTTTTTTTTTTTTTTATTTCCTCAGTGGCCCATATCCTCTTCCAGGTAACACATGGAATTAATCTTTGATTTTTTTTTTCTTATAAGACTTGTTGTAATGAAACAATAACCAACAGTAAAAACAGTTACTGAAAGGAATATTTTCATGCATCGTTAACCCATAAACTCAAAAGACTACAGTTTTGTATGTTCGTTTTATTATTCAAAACACAAGTTTTGTGTCATGAGTTTTGTCCAGAGACATAAAAGTGCACATTAATGGCTACATTGTGAAAATATGATGTATGTTATCACAGAATTAGGAGCAGAGCAGGCTGAATCATACAGAAGAGAAAGTTCCCCAGTTGTTAAGGATATGGTATACGAGTTGCACACACAGAGTGGTATTCAACAGAACACGGAACATCATTCCATTTTTGCCCAAAATAATTTGTGTGTGCACAGTGCTCCAGTCCACTGGTATTAGATGGTTGTTCTTCGTGCCAAATAGTAAAGTCCACTTTAGTACCATCAGACCACATCCAACTGCCCTCTTTGTGGACGTCACTAAGTCCAAGCCAACTTCGACCCTGAGCATGATCAAAGTTCTTAATCAGATTTTGGACAAAATGGTATTCATCCAAACTGTGAATAGACACTAGGTTGGCTCCTTCTGACACACAGTAGAGCTCTGCATCAGCCCAGGTCATCAAGGTAGCGACATACTTGTAGCAGCGGCCATTGAAGCTGTACCAGAACATGGGACAGTCACCACGTTGTAGCTTCAAATCATCTGAAAGAGAAGCAGTGCCCAGAGCCAGACCAACCAAGAAGAGGAGCGATGTCATGGTGGTTTGAGAATCTTTGACTCCAAGTAGTACTGCTGGATGTTTCAACAACCTCGAGAAGACTGTAAACAGTCCGGTCTCTTTTATAACCAGAGTGAGTGTTTACATTGGCTGTGTCATCTGTGGTTTGGGCACCTGGAAAAATTCACAACTGCCTATTTGTAGTAACACAAGAGCACTATTCCTAAAATGTTTCACAAAACATATAATTGAGAAATTTGCAGTGATATTAAGACTAGAGTTAAATTCAGTTTTGAATAAATGACTTCAGCTGTCTGAAGGTTGAAGAAATATGAGGGTGCTGCAAGTTGCTTTGCGGTAATTTTTGTTAATTTACGAGAGATAAGAATTGAAAACATAACACAGATGAAAATGTATTTATACATGAGCAGTATCCTAGTAGCCTGAAGTCTTCAATTAACACTCCTTTGTACTGTGAACTATGTGAAAGTTTTTTTTTTTTCCATTATTCAAATTAATTTTAACCTTTTAATCTTCACACAATGAAAAATGCAGTTGAAAAATTTGGCTGCATTTTTTAAATTTCCTGGGGGAAATGATGATTAGAACCAATTTTTTTTAACAAATGGTTCAAATACTATTTATTAATATGATCATAATAGTTAAATGATTAAAAGTTGAATTAAAATTAAAACATATTTACTTTGGCACCACATAGCGGTAGAGGTGACAAGTTTACTTCAACAAATTTCAAAGATTTATTTACAGAAATGCTCTACAAGCATATCATTAAAGGGTTAAATATGATTTTAAAAAATGCAGCATCAAAAATTTAAAATGATATCTGTATTAATGGACTCCAAATAACCTCTGGCAACAGACCAGCTGTCAGCTGTTCTGCTGCTTTCAAGTATTAAAAAAAAAAAACTAGTCAAGTCAAGTCAGAGTTATTTATAAAGCACATTTAAAAACAACTTCAGCTGACCAAGGTGCTGTACACAGAAATAATAAAGTAGAGCACAAAATAAATAAAACAGCAAGCAAATAAAATACACATAAAACCGCAGGATAAAATTAATACAAAAAAATGACATAATACGCATAAAAGCCAAAAGGAGATGCTTTAGTTGGAGGGAAGCGGGAAAAGATTTTTAAAGTTAAATTCAACCTTCAATCAAAGCATCCAAGAAAACCCCCCCCCTGCCCTTTAGTTTGGTTCAAGGAACCGTCAAGAGCAACTGGTTAGATGACCTCACCCGGGATCTGACAGGAGTATGGAGCTTCACAACTTCAGAAAGATAAGGTAGTGTCGTGCTGTTAAGATTTTTAAAAACAAGCAATAAAATCTTAAACTGGATCTTAAACTTAACAGGCAGCCAGTGAACCGGAATGATGTGCTCATGACGTTTACTTCCTGTCAGAAATATGAGCTGCCGAGTTGTGAACAGTCTGTAAATGACAGAGCAACGATTGTTCAATCCCAAAATAAAGGGAGTTGCAAAAATCAATGCGACACATGATAAAAGCATGAATAGCCCTTTCCAAGTTTTTTTACGGTAGATATGACTTCACTTTACCCAGAAGCCATTGCTAGATGTGCCACAAAACTAAATAAATCTGCAAAAGAAACTCAATTGGTAAATAAAAAGATGAGTACAAAAAAGAAAGGACATTGATATGAATAATTCTTGAAAAGTCTGTATAGATTGAGATAATTGCAGTTTCCGTTTTTTAAAATTTGATTGCTTAATTGATAGTTTAAATATCCTTGATGGTTTTCAATGTTGGTTTTACTTTCTCAGTTTATTCTTATTTTTGCCATTTCTTTCGCATTACACAATTCATAATTACATATTCTTTACAGGTTTTACGGAGGATTCTCGTTGTTTTCTTTTTGTGAGTGTAAATATTGCTGGATTCTGTGCAAATTCAAATTTCAGTAGTTTTTCTTTTTTGTCTTTATTTTGTTTGTTAAATTTCAGTTTGCTCTAAATTTCTATCTGAAAAATTCTAATCAAAATGAGCTTATAGTTGGTCAATTAATAAATCCATAGGCTTGGCATATTATTTTTTGCCTATTTTTTAATAAAACTAGAATCAAAGCAGAATCCAGAATGAAAGTTTACATAAACAGACATTGGATTGTTTGCTTTCTTTGTTACTGTTCATCCCATTGAGTTCAAAAATACATGATTACACACAAAAGGGGGGAAAAACCGGCCTCACAGTCTTGATTAAACCATCTTGATCCTGCTCAGGGATACGCTTGGATTGGATTGTGTTAGCAAAATCACAAGTTCCTTCAGTGTTTCTTCAGCATTCATGGTCATTTAACTTTCACACAATCATTTCATTTGGCTGTTTTATTACTTTTACACCCTATTCATAAAATGTAAAATGTTTAGACAAATATCACCCTCATGGATGCTATAATCAAGAACACGGTGTTGTATTGTATCATATAGAACAATTAAATAAATGACATTCTGCATTGTCTTGCACTTGGCCATTTGACATTTAGCAAGATAAATGTGACTTTACTTACTGACTTACTCACTTTACTTCCTTTATTTACTGAATAAATTTGATTGTCTGTACTTGAGGTGGGACCTGGAAGGAAAAGGGCCATTAAATTAAAGGGGTGGCCTGACTGCAACACAATTTTATTCCCCTTTCATTATCTTATAAGTTTCTGGTGTTTATGTTTATATTTGTAGTTTCAGTTGGATCTGCCAAAGCAGTGTGTGGTCAGGGCAAAAAAAAAAAAAAAGAAACTTCTGCCTATTATGTTTTGTGTCCAGCAGAGGACAGCAGGTGAATGTGTCTGATGGCTCTTGTCTCTGACCTTCACTACCACACACAACAGTGAAAAAGTACAAACAGGGTGCTGTTTTGTTGCTCTGAGGAAGGAAAATTTAGGATTTAGTGTCATCTCATGGTAAATATGTAGACCACTACCATATCTCTGATTTCACCTTTAACTTAGACCTGAGCTGAGCATAAACTTCTGTTCTCTGGCAGTGGTGACACGTTGCTGTCCCCATACATGTAGCTGAGACCTTTGGGTTTTCCACTGTTGGTGTAACAATAAATAGCTAAATAAATAAATAAAAGTTTGACAGTCTGATGTAAAAAAAACTAATTTACTCATTAAAAACACTGAACAAAGTTGGAACTTACTATTTTTTTTTAAATGTATTGTAAGAGTGACCTAAATGAATAATCTCTGTGAGAAAATAAATTTTATTCCATTTTTGTAATGTTCTGAGTAATATGAACCACTGAGAAAAGCAAAGACAAGGAAATTAATAGACATTGTTAAAACATGCATATAGAGATAAGATGAATCCTTCTGTGTCTCCTGTGTCATGCTTACTTTCAAAAGGGTTTTTTAGGTTGTGGATGAACTTTTACGGGATTCAAAAATAATGTCAAACTAAGAAATAATATGGAGATCTTTTTTTGTTTTTGATAGTAATGTGATATATAAATCATTTTCAGTGTCTAACATAAAATTGCAAATCCTAACTCTGTGCAGGCAGAGTTTGTATTACTCAGCTGTTACACACTGATTGTGATTTGCATTTAATAAAACTATCGACTGAAAACCATCCACAAACATGTCCAAGCTGCTTCATGTATTTCAGAGTAAAACAGATTACAGATGCTGGTCTCAAATTTAAGCATCAGACTGTACGATGCTCTTTACTTTTGCACTGTTTGAGTAAAGTGAAGTGTGGGAAATATTGGTAGACGTACAACAATTTTGATTGCAGGTCTAACAGTTTGGTACTGTTGTTCATGAAACCTTGCAAGCTGACTTGTTCAGCATAGACCTCCACATCTGCAGCCTCAAGGATGTAAAACACCTCTGCTGCTGTGGAGATGAGTTTACGCACCTGTGTTTAGAGTCAGAGAAGCATATGCAGGGCAAGGGCACGCTTTTACACTTTCATTTGCCAAACAGGAGTTATTCATCCAATTCGTACGTTTGACTATTTATTAAGAAAATAACAATGCATGTTACAACCAAAAGCAATTTATCTGCGCATCAAAAAGTCTAGATCAGCACTTTATCACTCAAAAATGGAAAGCTCCAAAATGATGTTCTTCCTCCTTTCTGGCGCTCAGGACCAGGTGTCCCCTAACGCCTTGGCAGGAGTTAGACCCACAGAGTGATGGTTGTCCACAGTTCTGTCACAGCTTTAGCCGCTGTTACAAGTTTGTTGTCATCTTGATGTCCTGGACTGATGCAGGACTCCTCTGTGTTTAAAGTACCGTATTTTCCAGACTATAAGTTGCGCTTTTTTTCATCGTTTCACTGTTCCTGTGACTTATAGTCCAGTGTGACTTATATATCAAAGCATATACAATTTAGCATATTTTTAAGTGTTAATTCATATTGACTGACATGAGCCAAGGAGTAAACATAACCGTCTAATGCCACAAGAGGGCGCTCTACGCTTGTGACGACTATATTCAGCTTTGAGGGCAGAGATTCCAAAACAGCCTTATCTCAGCTGGGGGGTTTCATTTTGAACATTTGATTGTATAGCCTGTGTGGTGGAACAAATCGTCCAAAACTATGTTTGTCCTTGAGTGATTGGGAAAGTTTTAGCAGGAACAATTAAAAAACGAAAAGTCCTAAAATCACCTTATTTTAAATTAATTCGGTCCAGTGAGACTTATATGTTTTTTTTTTGTTGTTTTTTTTAGACTTATATGATTTTATCCTCTTCATGATGCATTTTCTGACTGATGCGACTTATACTCCGGAGCGACTTATAGTCCAGAAAATACAGTAATATCGTTTTAAAGCACAAAAGAATATTTTATTAAGATAGTTCCAGTTAAAATTTATATTTACTGTAAATAATTCAAAGTTGCTTTTGTTTTATCTCACCTGAGTTGCCTAGTTGCTGCCTCAGCAGTATCCTATCAAACAGGGAAATGTGATAAACACTGCAGCATTTCCAGTTTATCTCCACCTGTTGGAGTTCCCTGAACCACCCAACCTTTCTCTCTGAAGCAAAGCCAAACCATACTGACCCCCACCCCCCAAAAACAAGGCTATGATATATTTAGTTTTTCAGGTGATTAAATCTATAACTCATAGAAAAACTACTTTTGCTTGTTTGGTTTGTTCAAGAGTTTTACATAAATTTGTCAACCAAGTTTCAGAAATGACCATATTTTCTTCTTGTTTAAATATTCTGAAGGTATTTAGCTCTACAGATGAGCAGCACATTTCATTTTCTCATGACTGTTAACAGTACAATAAATGATGTCATTTGCACATCAAGCACCGTAAAAGAACAAGATGTTTAAAAGGCGAGATATTTTCTTTGTTGATGTCCAACATTTATGAATACAAAGGATAGTGAAATGTTTTATGCAGAAGCACAAAAAAAATCTTTATTTCTGAGATTGTGTATAGTTACAGAATATCAGGTGACCAGTTCAGTTTAAACCAGACATATTTATCTTTTCTGACAAGGACAGCCTATGCGGGTTGCACAAACAAAGGAACGAGGTGTTGAACATAAGCAATCGTTCCATTTCAGTTCAAAATAATTGGTGTGTGCACAGTGTTCATATTCTCTATAGTTGTCTGGCTGTCCTTCTCTCCAGTTTGAAAAGTCCACGGTGGAACCATCAGACCACATCCATGTACCTTCTCGGTGGGCATCACTCATTCCAATCCAAGTGTATCCCTGAGCAGGATCAAAGTTATTGATCAGGGATGTGACAAAATTGTCTTCATCCAGACTGTGAATGGAGACCAGGTTGGTTCCTTCTGACTGGCAGTAGAGCTCTGCATCAGTCCAGCTCATGTGTGTGGCGATGTATTTGTAGCAGCGGCCTTTGAAGCTGTACCAGAATGCAGGACAGTGGCCACGCTGCAGCTTCACCTCCTGCTCATTAGATGAAGACGCAGCAACCAGAACCAGACCCAACAAGGAACAGAACAGCATCACGGTGGTGAGAGAGTTTCTCTCCAAGTCTTTTGAGGACAGAATGTTCACCGCTGGATGTTATCAGCATTCACCCAGAAACAGCTGAAAGACCACCTTCTTTTATGCCCATTAGAGAAGGAGTGAGAACTGGTCACCATATCATTGGTTAGTGCATCTGGCACTAAATACACACTATCTATAAGGATAGGCACCATTTACAGGTTTTCACCACAAGCTCAACATACAGTTGTCAAGTGCAGCTTGAGAAAAAAAAGTCTGTTTTCATTAATTTAATGAGGAAGATATAAGATATGACTTTTTAGTCAACATTGTTTTATCAGAATTATTATTACCAGTGCATTAAACATAGGCATATAGGTACTTACACATTGACAATATTCAAACTCAGTAACTTCAGCTTGGGGCTCCCCCTAGTGGCGTCCTTTCACTGTCGTAAAGTTCATACCCCCTACACCCCCACAGCACACAGACGGCTTCTCTACTGTCTTTCCTCTATTTTGATCCCTGGATATATTTCCAAAGAGTAGCTATAGATACCAAGAGGTGACACTCAGCTGTGTTTTTGGAAACACGTGTCCGCCATTTTGGACTGAAACAGACGTCATTCTGGATACATGGATATGAGTGGACAAGTTTGTATTCGCAGCAGATGTTTTTTTTTGTTGTTTTGTTTTTTATTCTCAATAATAGTTGTAAGAGACATTTGATTGATCTTAGATTGTTATATTTTTAAGTTGAACAAGAACCCCTGCTGGTCTTTTGTTTATATAGTCCTCATGTAGATGTGAAGCTGTTGAAGGGTCACTGGGCTTACCTGATTGCAATAGGTAAGTGGAGAAAATAACTTCTTTGAAGTGGTGGATTAGTGCACCTTGTAGACGCCAGCAGGCATTATAAAATTTCAATTGCGTTGCATTGAATTAAATGTTTTATGTTTCAAGTGTTAAACTGTGCCTTGGATTACTCATTTGATTTGTTTCTGAATAAAAAGATGATCGGGGGGAAACATTGAATCGCTCCGTAAACACTTTGTTGAGTCCCACAGGGATTCCAAAAAGCATTTATTGAGGTAAAAAAGTTACTGAGTTCTCCTTTAAGTAGGCTATTAAGTATTATACAGCATTAATGGCCTGAACACATTCACCGGTTAGTTTTTACAGTTATATAAATGAGCAAAATAAGCTCTAAACTGCCCTTCTACTGTCTTTAAGACCAAACAATCTAAATTAATAGTTTTTTCTGTGACTATTGAAATTCAGTTCATGTTACTTTGACTAAAGTAAAAATGTGTATATAATAGATCAAAACTTTTAACTTCTGCTGCCTCTTGGCCAGGACTCTCTTGAAAATGAGGTTTTAAATCTAAGTTTGACTTTTTCCTGGTTTAATAAAGGTTACATTTTAAAAATGAATAAAAGAAATCTAATGTATAAAAAGGGCATTACAATTCTTTGTATAAAATGAATATAAAAGAAGGACTAATGCCAACTTCAAGCTGCAACTTCAACACAAGACACATCCTGTCTCTCTGAGTCTGTACTTGGTCCATGTTTTCCTCAGTTTCTCATCAGTCGCACTGCTCAGATATTCTGCCACTGTGTAATGTCTGTTCAGATCCAGATAACACTGCAGTTTGCTTTGTGTTTTTGTGATAGATGTCCAATGGTTAATTTAATGTTCTTTATGTTTTTCTATAATTTGATGGGTCCAGATTATGTGAGGGCTGTTCTGAGGTCTGCTGTTAGAAGGGCTGAGCCTCAGGACTTGCTGAGGACTAGCTGGCTCTTTTCCATGTTTTCCTCTTGGCATTGCAGAGCTTCATAGTGGTAGGGACTGAGGTCACTTGCTTTAAAGTGTTTATAAGACTGGCCTAGCTCAGCTCAGCATCCATTGTTGGGGGTGTTCCTGCACTCTTATGCTCTTCAAAATATCAGTTTGCAGGGTTTTCTATGGGGTTTTTGTCCCATTTTTCACAATCTTGGTTTGCAAGAAGACCCCGTACCTCACACCCACCTTGTTGATTTGAAGATTTTGAGCCACTGATTATCTTGTGACAGTGTGACTGAAATATACCGTATCAGGCAGCAAGTGAAGACTGTATGTGAAATATGTCCAACTTTCATTCAACCAACTTTCAATGATGACTCGAGCTTTGGGTGATAACATTTTACACCTGCAGCTCCAAATAAAGACAAAATGTGCAGCTTGATTTTGATAAAAATGAGCATTTGAATAATCCAGTCATGAAAATGGTCTTTATCATATTTATTTACAATACTTTCAGTGTTATCATTTACATTGTTGCAGCTTTTTAAAGAATAAGTGATGATATACATGTTTTAGCTGATTTGTCATATCTGATATGAACTGAATACAAAATTATTATAGTGGAAGATTTTGATGATCTTGAAAACACATAGCTTTCAATACAATCTCTGTACATTTACACATGAGAAACCATCCTTTCTAAACACATTTGACAGTTTGAAATATAAGATATGTTTTAGTTTTTGCTTTCCCCAATTCACAATAATAATAATAATAATAATAAAAGTTCAAATCAACACATGCAAAGCCAGTGAGTAAAGTCAATAACTTTCTCTGCAACTACACACAAGCTGCACGAGATGCACAAACAAAAGAGTATTTTTCTGAACAGTTTACGTCATTCCATTTCTTAGATGTACTCCAGTTGGTGTGTACACACTTTTCATTTCCTCCAGAGTTGTTTGGCTCTCCCCTGTTCCAAAATGTGAAGCCAACTTTGGACCCATCAGACCAGAACCATGCTCTTTCTTTCTGAGCATCAGTGAGTCCAATCCAGTTAACTCCCTGAGCAGGATCAAAGTTGCTGATCAGCGTTTTGACAAAATTCTCTTCTTCCTGACTGTGGATGGACACCAGGTTGGCTGTATGTGACAGACAGTGGAGCTCTGCATCAGCCCAGGTCATCAAGGTGGCGACATACTTGTAGCAGCGGTCGTTGAAGCGGTACCAGAACATGGGACAGCCGCCACGCACAAGCTTCACTTGTTGTTTACTGGATGGAGACTCAGCACCCAGAGCCAAACCAAACAGGAAGAACAACAACAACATGATGGAGTTTGAAGTTTGTATAAAAGGAGTTGAAGTTTTGTTTGATTAAATCCTCACGGAGCAATCTTAGAAGTAGAGGCAGATGAAGAACTGCTCTCTTTTATGTCCTTCAGAGGGCGTCTCCACTGCTGATGTGATACCACTAGTTTAAAGCACTTGAGAAGACAAACATACTGTATATTTTAAACAATAAGTTTCATGACTTTAATCTTCCAACTTATTTTTAACTGTAGTTTGCACTTGTATTTGTGAGAAATCAAAAGTTTGTCTTCATGACATTTTATCTAAAACAAAATAAACATGTAATTCTGCATTCTGTCAGAAAAAAAAAAAACTTTTAGTAGTGTTTGGTTAAAAATCAACCTGAGTCCAACTAAAAATAAGCAGGTTAACGAGAAGCAATAAAGATTTGTTATTCATCCAACTAATTTTTTTTCTCTGTAACTAATTTTATTGCATCATAAAAACACTTATCTATCTAGTCCAAATGAGTCTGTTGTTTATATGTTTATTGGTGTTTTTCTGCACATAATTTAGACAGACATCCATCATGGATGGATGTCTGCATTTATTAGAATTTCACTGTTAAAGAAGTTTATAAACAGCACCAACGCTGTTTTAATTTCAGTCCTTTATCCTGAAACCTTCAGTCATGAAAACCTGAAACAGCTGCCATCTCTCCATACAGCTGGTTCCACATGACAGTGTCACTTTCACTTAGGCAAGGCAAGTTTATTCGTGTAGCACATTTCATGTACAGAACAATTCAAAATGCTTTACATAAAAAAATATAAGCAAAAGGGGGGAAAAAAGATTTAAAAATTAGAAGCATGATTCAAAATTAAAAACATTTAAGATTAAAAAGAGAGAATGTAGAGATGTGCGGATTTTAACTTTTGAATAAAATCTATGTAAATGCAGCTGAGAACAGGTGGGTCTTCAACCTGGATTTAAATAATCTAAGTGTTTCAGCTGATCTGAGACTTTCTGGGAGTTTGTTCCAGACATGTGGAGCATAGAAGCTGAACGCAGCTTCTCCATGTCTGGTTCTGACTCTGGGAACTGATAAAAGACCGGATCCAGATAACCTGAGGGGTCTAGTAAGTCTGCTGTTTGTTGCATTATGTGCTGTTGTGATTAAGAGTGACCAGTAAAGACAAATAACTGTACAAGCGAGTCCTGTGTGTTCTGACCGACACCCCATAGTGAACATCAAACCTCCTTACCAACGAAAGAAACCAAAGTAAGGATCTCAATGAGTTCTAGAATGTTTTGAAAGTGGATCCGGATCCAGAGAAAATTCTGGTGACTATGATCCAGAACACACAAAAATAAGGGAGTTGAGCTGGAGGTCTGCACTCTCGGAGTGCTTTTCTAGTTTATGAAATGAAAACATTGTATATGTTGGATGCTTTTGAATTGTTTATGTTGGGTTCTCTCGGGTTCTCCGGCTTCCTCCTACCATCCAAAGACATGCATGTTAGGTTAATTAATTACTCTAAATTGTCCCTAGGAATGACTGTGAGCGTGAATGGTTGTCTGTCTCTCTGTGTTGGTACTGCTACAGACTGGCGACCTGTACAGAGTGTACCCTGCCTCTCGCCTGATAATAGATAGGCTCCAGCAACCCCTGTGACCCTGAACTGGATAAGCGGTACAGAAAATGGATGGATGGCTTTTAAATTAAATAGACAACAAAAGAGAGTTGGACCTGAAAATTATAGAAGTTGAGATGGCCTTTTAGTACACCTTTTGAAACATTTTTTTCCCCCACCAGCTAAGGAGAAATCAGTGTAAGCTCTACAAAAAGCCAAATTCAGACATTTACATTTTTACTCACAATGCCTTCTGATAATGTCAAAACGTCCAGACATGTTCATTTGTAAGAAAATGGCTTCATGGTCTTTAAAGTCAGAGATGGCTATTTAGTGTCTGTCTATTGAGTTAAATTGTTCACTTTTATCACATGAATGCTGGAGTTCAAACATCAGCCATCTTTTCTGTCATTTGCTATATATTGTTATAACTGTGAATGACAGACTTCAAGAATAATAATAACAATGTCTTCATTGAGCCAAATCCACAGTGAAATAAGAAAAAGAACAACTGTGCTAAAGTCAACCAAAACACATAAATGAATATAAGGAAGTAAAATTGAAGTTGTCGTGACAAATTTAAACAATTCTAATGATTATTATAATATGATTGTGGTTTTGCATTTTGAAATTAAATGAAATGAAAAATACTTTGTACCAGAAGGGAAATTCAATATTGTAATGGCTTGTACTTTTTTTCTTCCTTTGAACAATATAACATATATATAAAATAACAATACAACAATAATAGTCAGTCAGTTTTGTTCTTCAGGGTGATGCTGCAGGAAGGAATGAATTCTGTACCTCTGCAAACCGCGGCATTCTTTTCTGAACGATCATCTCCAGCGGCTCCAGAGTTCTCCCCAGCACAGAACCAGCTTTCTTGATCAGCTTGTTTAGTTTCTTCAAGTCTCTGGTTCTGACGCTGCTGCCCCAGCAGATGCTGCAAAGCTGATTGCACTTTCCACCACTGACTTACAGAAGATCTGCAACATCTTGGTGCAGATGTTGGATGATATCAGCTTCCTTAAGAAGTAGAGTCTGCTCTGACCTTTTTTGTTGTCAGTGTTGCATTTCCAGTCTAGTCTGTTGTCGCTGAACTCCAAGGTTCTTGTATTTCCCCACCACCTCCACCTCCCCTCCCAGGATGTAGACAAGGCTATGCTGCTTATTCTTGCTCCTCCTGAAGTCAACAATCATCTCTTTAGTTTTGCTGGTATTTAAGATGAGGTGATTGTTACCGAACCATTTCATTCATTTTATTGTTATATGTGTAAATTAATTTACAAGTTTATCTCATTTCTCTTGCTACAGTATATATTCATATAATGTAAGCTCATTAATAGTTTGGTAAGTGTAGCAAGTTCATTAGCAGACTGTGAGTTGATACCGAGGCCAGACTTGTCTGAGAAATGAAATACCTGTATAAAAGATAAGCTGTTCTTTGAAGTACAGCTAATGCTAATTCTGCTAATTCAATTGCACAGAGAAACACCTGTGTGCTCAGGGGAAACAATTTCAGAGCATAAATGAATGCCCGGAACAAGGACGTTTCCACATGCCAAGTTTGGACACCGTGCGTGATGACGTATTCGCGGGACAAATCATTCAGCCAGTGATAGTGCAGTAATGGTGCACTATTACTGCACCACTTCTGGCAGAGAAACAAGGAACTTTTTCATGCCCACATCTGTAAGATACAGATATAAACCTCTGAGCTCCATCTGGACAGGCAGAAAACTTCAATGTGTCAACATCTAATACATGTTTAATCTCTCTCTTCCATGATTAAAACATTGACTTAGTACAATTCTGTAATTTTCTTAATCTCTCACTGGGCAAGGAGGAAAAACTTAAAAACAGAAGCAGTAACTGTTTACTGTTTTGTTTCTATGTAAAGAAACAATTTTTTTTCATCTAAAAAGAGTTTATAACCATAATAACATGATCACGACACATAATCAGAGGACAACAGGACAGAAAGAACGTATGGACAATATTCCTCATCCACTGTGTGACCTAAGGTTATAATAGTTTTGGATTTTTCATTTGAGTTTTTGTTTTTCAATTCAGTTAGTTTTAGTTAGTTTTTTGAGCAGGTTTGCTAGTTTTTATTTTTTTGGAAAATGCTTAGTTTTAGTTTAGTTTTTATTAGTGTCAGTTTAAGTTTTTGTTTAGGTTTTTTTTTTATTTTCATAAATTAATATAGGTATTTGTCTGGTGTGACATTCAAAATCAGAAAGTCACTTAGAGTAAAACCAGTAGAGCAAAGTAAATTGATTGAATAGAAATAGATTTCATATCAACCCAAATTGCTAATTTTTTAGATAAATTTACAAAGACTAAAACTAAGGATATTTTTGCAATAAATTTAGTTTGTTTTAGTTAGTTTTATAAAGACACAATACAGTTTCAGTTAATTATCATTTTTTAAAAAACTGTCATTTTAATTTTTATTTCACTAAAGAAAATGTTATTTCAATTTTAGTATTTTCATTGGTTTTAGTCAGCTATAATAACCTTGGTGTGACCACATCCACTTTCATATTCTGCCGGTCATCTTTAAATCCAGTTATCTTATTTGCCTTTTGAACTGAGCTTCAAAGATCACTGAACATCAACAAACAGTCCAGAAATGTGTCATTTACAATTATTTCAATTAAGTTCTGACTTTGATCATGGAAAAAAAAGAGAAAAATGTTATATTGCAGTTTCATGGATACTGTTACCTACTAATTCACGTCAACCAATGTTTGACCTTCATTGACCCTTTATTAACTCTTTATTGACCCCCTGACATTCCTGCAGTCCTGTGTAACAGCCAAAATATCTCGCCTGAAACCTACTCGAATGCCAACAGGTTAAACCAAGTTATACAAATTATGTTGTTCTGGTCAAAAAAATGAATCATGAAAACATGTATTTGTTCTTCACATATTTAATAGAAACCTCATTTAGATTTTTCAGTGGTCATGTTGAAAAACAGTGTATCTTTACATCATTACTTTCAGTCAATAATATTGCTAAAACAACACATTTTAAAATGATTTCAAGGTTTCTATTTACATATGTTCATCAAATATTTTCTGAACTATAGCTAAAGGTCAACATAAGTAAAGTCAGTAGATGGAACATTTTCTGTCACTAAGGACAAACTGTCCGAGATTCACAAACAAAAGCACGTGTCACTGAGCACAGATGATCATTCCACATTTCTTTGCTGTACATGGTGTGTCCACAGTGTTCTTTTCCACCCTGACTTGGCTCTGTTGGACTCCAATGGGTAAAATTGACTATAGAGCCATCAGACCACATCCATCCTCCTTCTTTGTGAACATCAGTGAGTCCAATCCAGGTGTATGACCTAGTCGGGTCAAAATTCTTGATCAGAAACGTGACAAAATTGTTTTCTTCCAAACTGTGGATGGACACCAGGTTGGCTCCTTCTGACACACAATGGAGCTCTGCTTCACCCCAGGTCATGTGTGAGGCAAAATACTTGTAGCAGCGGCCATTGAAGCTGTTCCAGAACATGGGACAGCCGCCCCGTTGTAGCTTCAGTTCCAGTTCATCTGAAGGAGACTCGGCACCCAGAGCCAGACCAAACAGGAACAAGAACAAGAACATGATGGAGTTTTAACAGGGACTTATGATGAGATGATGATATCTTGAGAATCCTGTAGAGCCAGAAAAGAGGCAACTGTCTTTTATATCATGCAGAGGCTGTTTCCACTAATGGTGTGATGTCATTGGTCAAGGCAGTTAGAAACAAGCCAGTTATAAAACAGGCACATTAACTGGTTATAGCTGATGATAAAGTTATTTCCTGGTAATTTCATTTTTGACTCTGCAGCTTTATCTTTTGTTTTTCTTGGCAATTATATTTTCAAACCATCATAAAAGTCCAGTTATCACTGAGTCTCACTCACATGAAACCCTCAGCAGTCTCGTTCCAAAAGAAAAACAAACCAATTAAAAGGAGCAATAACATTAAATATTAACTTTAACTTCCTTGTTGGATTCCTGTCAAAGCTTTATAAAACTCTGACATTCTGATTGTGGACAGGCAGTAAAAGAGCCCCTCCCTAACCCATAGAAAAGGAATGGATGGATTTTAGCGTTTTTTTTATTTATTTTTATTTAGTTATATCATATTTTTAGTGAATTTATTTGAGAACTATTTAAAATTCTATCCTAAAATTCATATGTAGTGTGTAGAAACGTGACTAAAACGTTTCTACACGCTGTACCTATAATAATATGTGTAGGAGCCAGATTTCCAGTCAAATTTTAACCAAATTTTTAGATTCACAAACATTAGCCATGTGACACATGAAACTATCTTTTTATATATATATATATATATATATATAAAACTTTGTTACTGAAAAGAACATTTTACACATCAGTACTAACCCAATAATTCAAAAGCTTCAATTTGTGTTTCTTAGAAATGTACTGTACATTTTACGTTTTTATCTTATCATTAAAAATACCAAAGTTAAAGTCATCAGTTTGTCCACAGACATAAAACACAGTGTTCATATTCTCTATAGTTGTCTGGCTGTCCTTCTCTCTAGTTTGAAAAGTCCACGGTGGAACCATCAGACCACATCCATGTGCCTTCTCGGTGGGCATCACTCATTCCAATCCAAGTGTATCCCTGAGCAGGATCAAAGTTATTGATCAGGGATGTGACAAAATTGTCATCATCCAGACTGTGAATGGAGACCAGGTTGGTTCCTTCTGACTGGCAGTAGAGGTCTGCATCAGTCCAGCTCATGTGTGTGGCGATGTATTTGTAGCAGCGGCCTTTGAAGCTGTACCAGAACGCAGGACAGTGGCCACGCTGCAGCTTCACCTCCTGCTCATTAGATGAAGACGCAGCAACCAGAACCAGACCCAACAAGGAACAGAACAGCATCATGGTGGTGAGAGAGTTTCTCTCCAAGTCTTTTGAGGACAGAATGTTCACCGCTGGATGTTATCAGCATTCACCCAGAAACAGCTGAAAGACCACCTTCTTTTATGCCCATTAGAGAAGGAGTGAGAACTGGTCACCATATCATTGGTTAGTGCATCTGGCACTAAATACACACTATCTATAAGGATAGGCACCGTTTACAGGTTTTCACCACAAGCTCAACATACAGTTGTCAAGTGCAGCTTGAGAAAAAAAAAATGTTTGCTTTCATTAATTTAATGAGGAAGATATAAGATATGACTTTTTAGTCAACATTGTTTTATCAGAATTATTATTACCAGTGCATTAGACATAGGCATATACTTACACACAGTGGTGGATCCAGACTTTTATTGTGGGGGGGGGGGGGGGGCAAGGCTATCTAAGGGGGTCCACTATAAGAATGACAACTAACACAGTAACAGTACTTTCATTCATATTCGTGATGAGCACTGATTAAAATTTTCATTGGTGATTAATTGCATGTTTGACGCACAGTTTTTTTCTCCTTTAAAAGTGCTGCTATATGAAGAAAATGCTGCAACCAATTAGAAACTAACAAGACAGAAATCTGGGACTAGTCCTGGACTCAGACCTGAATTTCACCATCACATTAAAGGACTGATGTCTCAGCAGGACTAAGAAAAGCTGGTCCATGCATTCATCTTCAATAGTCTACAAGTACTGGAATGCTGTCTATACAGGTCTACCTATAAAGTCCATCAGACAGCTGCAGATAGTCCAGAATGCTGCTGATCCAGTCCTCAGATCTGTAAACTGGCTTCCTGTCTGACAAAGAATTGACTTCAGAATCCAACTGTTAGTTTACCAGTGCTGAACGGTTTAGGACCAAATTTCTGTTCCCAGAGTCAGAACTAAACCTGAAGAGGCAGTGCTCAGTTTTTAAGCTCCTCACATGTGGAACAAACTCCCAGAAAACTGAAGGTGATAAAACTCAGTACTAGTTTAAAGGTTCATTCCCTGTAATAATCCATCAGTTAGCTACATCATACTGTGATGGTTTGGTTTTTTAGAGCAGATGTTAGCTAGCAGTCATTTGAGGATAGCCTCCAGTGTTTCACTTTACTACTAACACAAAAGCATTTGAACACAACACACTGTAATCTGTACTGTAGGAACATTACAAAACATCTTACTTGAGACCCATTGGAATGCCAAAGTAAGACAATACTGTATATTGATTGATTGATTGATTGATTGATTGATTGGTTTATTTAAGTGTCATACACTTGCTGCCCCAGCCCATATGGGCATAAATGAGGTTATTCAGGTCATAAGACAATAATTATGAAAACAAGAATTTGTTCTTCACATGTGTTTAATAGAAACATCGTTTTGATTTTTCAGTGGTCATGTTTGGAAAAAAGAATGTATTTCGATATCACTTTACTTTCAGTCAATAATGTTGAACAAAATATTTAGAAATTATCTATATTTTTTTATTTATAAAATGTTCATCAAATATTTTTTGAATAACCGGCCACAATAGTTGAAGTTTCACATAAGTAAAGTCCGTAGGTGCAACTTTCATGGTCGCTGAGGACAAACTGTACGAGATGCACAAACAAAAGCAAATTTGTTTGAGCATGGATGATCATTCCACATTTCTATGCCATCCATGGTATGTACACAGTCATTTGCAGTAGCATTATTTGGCTCTGTTGGACTCCAATGGGTAAAACTGACTCGAGAGCCGTCAGACCACATCCATCCTCCTTCTTTGTGAACATCATTCAGTCCAATCCAGGTGAACTCCCTGGACGGGTCAAAGTTTTTGATCAGAGAATTGACAAAATTAAGTTCTTCCAGACTGTGGATGGACACCAGGTTGGCTCCTTCTGACACACAATGGAGCTCTGCTTCACCCCAGGTCATGTGTGAGGCAACATACTTGTAGCAGCGGCCATTGAAGCTGTACCAGAACATGGGACAGCCGCCCCGTTGTAGCTTCACTTCCAGTTCATCTGAAGGAGACTCAGCACCCAGAGCCAGACCAAACAGGAACAAGAACAAGAACATGATGGAGTTTTAACAGGGACTTATGATGAGATGATGATATCTTGATGGAGTTTAAATGCACTGATGTGTAGCCTACTACCAAGAATCCTGCAGAGCCAGAAAAGAGACAACTGTCTTTTATATCATGCAGAGGGTGTTTCCACTAATGGTGTGATGTCATTGGTCAGGGCAGTTAGAAACAAGTAGTTATAAAACAGACCCACTAACTGTTTATAGCTGACTATAAAGTTATTTCCTGGTAATTTTCTTTTTCATGCTGCAGCTTTATCTGTTGTTTTTCTTTGTAATTATATTTTCAAACCATCATAAAAGTCCAGATATCACTGAGTCTCATTGACATGAAACCCTCAGCAGTCTCAAAGTTCTTAATCAGGACTGCTCATGCTGGCCTTGGACAGACATCAGGCTTCAGTCATATATTTTTTTCTTCATCATGAATTAATCTTATTGAGAACATGACAGATACAATGAAATATGTTAATGTTAAGTATTCTGCAACAAATATACATTAAATTTTTATAACTGAAATTCAAGTAGGCCCCCCAAAAGTAGAACAAACCAATTAAAAGAAGCAATTACATTAAAATATTAATTCATAGCTGTTATTTTGTAAGTGTAACTTCCTTGTTAGATTCCTGTAAAAGCTTTAATAAGACTCTGCATGCTGACTGTTAGACAGGCAGTGAAAGAGCCCCCCCCAAAAAAAAACATTGAAAATGAGTGGATGGTTTTAAGAGTTTTGTATTTATTTGAGAGCTATTCAAAATTCTTTCCTAAAAACATGGCTAAAACTTGACCCATAACAATATGTGCAGGAGTTTGATTTCCAAACATATTTTTAGAAAAACTTTGGTTGCACAAACATAAGCCATATGACATAATATTTCTTTTTTCTTTCTTTTTTTTAATAAAACTTTAATCAAACAGAAAGGATTATTTTACACATCAGTCCTACCCCAATAACTGAAAAGCTTTAATTTGCATTTCTTTTAAATATACTGCACATTTTGTGTTTTTTATCATCAATCAGGTCAGCAGAGCAGGCTGAATCACATCGATGGAAGTATCTCAGATCTTAAGGACAAGATTTGCGAGTTGCACAAACAGAGGGGCGAGTCAATGAACATGGGATGTCATTCCATCTTCGTTTAGAGAAATTTGTATGTGCACAGTGTTCTCGTCCTTTCTGGTTATTTGGCTCTCTTCCACTCCAAACAGTAAAGTCCACTGTAGTCCCATCAGACCACATCCATCTGCCCTCTTTGTGGAGGTCACTGAATCCAATCCAGGTTTGTCCCTCAGTGTGGTCAAAATTCTTAATCAGAGAACTGACAAAATTGTGTTCGTTCATACTGTGAACGGACACCAGGTTGGCTCCTACCGACAAACAGTGGAATTCAGCGTCAGCTCAGGTCAGGCGTGCCCCGACATACTTGTAGCAGCGGCTGTTGAAGCTGAACCAGAACATGGGACAGCCGCCACGTTGTAGCTTCACTTCCAGCTCATCTGATGGAGACTCAGCACCCAGAGCCAGACCAAAGAGGAAGATGAACAGCAGCATCATGAAGTCTTAAGAAGACAGCTGTGAAGAGGTGCAGAGGTGCAGACGTCTTGTTGGAATAAATGCAGTGATGTGTTACCAGAATTTGTGCACTGGCAGATGACATGCAGGTTTCTTTTATATCCTGCAGAGGGTTTTTCTACTGGTGGTGTGATATCATTGGCCAGGGCAGTTAGCAACAAGTTAGTAATAAGAGAAAAATATTAACTATTTACAGCATGAAACAGTTATTTTACTGTTAATGTCCTTAATAGCCTTTTTCTGGGCAGCTTTATCTTTTTCATTTCCTATCCAACTGTGTAATCAAAGCATCATAAAAGTGAAAAAAAAAGAGGTCGCAAGTAGGACAAGGTGACCATATCTGGGTCAATTTATTCTCCTAGTAATTTCCTTGTTTACTCTACAGCTTTATCTGTTTTTCTTTGCAACTATATTTACAAACTGTCATAAAAGTCTAGATATCCTGACTAGTTTAATGCATAAAATTCGGGGTAAGGTCAATATTCCGGGTTTGAAAGAACAGGAAAAACCCTATATAAATGAGGGGAGAGAGAGATTCTTTAAATAAAAAATAAAAAAATAAAAGGAAATCCCCAAAAAAACGGGGGGGAAAAAAAAAATGAAGGAGGGGGGGGAAGAACAACCGGGGGGGGCGGTGGGGGAAGGGGAGGGAAGAGTAGAAGTAGAAGAAAAAAAAAAGGGAAGAGGTGGGGGGGGCGGGGGGGGGGGGGGGGGGGGGTGGAGTGGGGGGGGGGGGGGGGGGGCGAGCAGCCAGGAGGGGATAAAGAAGAAAGAGGGGGGGAGGAGGTCGGAAAAAGGAGCAGGGGGGAGCATCCCGGCTCCGCTGTCTCCAGGAGAGCCCGGGGGGAAGGAGGGGGTCGGGGGGAGGGGTGGGGGAGAGGGTGATAATGAGGAAAGAGAGAGTCCGGGAGGAATCAGTGAACTTTCCTCTACCACATCTCCACAAAAATTATAGAGGGGAGGAGAAGGGACGAAAGGTACGGTCCCACCGGGTCCTTGGGTATGGTGGTGATGAAGATATAAAAGAGAAAAAGAGAAGATGGAGATCACTGTAGAACAAAATCACAATAATCTCTTTAAAATAACAAAAAAGCGAAAGAAAAAACATGAGAGAAACAAAAAAAATATAATTAAAATAATAAAAGTAAAATCTAAATAATCGGAAGAAAAGGGGTAAAAGGGGTAATATGATTTATATAAAAAGGAATATAGGTTTGGGTTTATTAAATCAGGGTGATCAAATTGAAAGAGAAAGATGGGCACTGAGTGTCATTCACATGAAAGTTCTTGATCAGGTCTCTGATAATGTTTTGGTCATGTTGACCCTGGACAGACATCAGGGTTCAGATACATAAAACTCAGTTCTGGAGCTCATGCATATGTTACTTGTACGTCTGAAATTTGTCATGAAGCAATTACTACTTCTGCGATTTTAACAGATATTGTAGTTTATTGATCTTCCTTTTTTAAGTCTTCACTCTTCAGTTAGCGTTTTAATTTGTCTTTGTTGGGTCACAGTTTCTTAACTGCCAGTAATCGAGACTGATTTAAAGAAATCTCCTAATGAGTCGATTTAGGTCACATCAAAGGACAAAGAAGTACTCAGATCTGAGGCGTCTCAGGGCATCAGGTCATTAAAATGCTTAAGTGCTTGAATTTTTTTATGTTGAGCAGTTTTAACATGGTATCCAGATTTCTTTTTTTCCTTTTCCTTTTATTTTTTTTAGTTTTACATAAACAAATCTTATTGAGAACATGACCAATACAATCAAATATGTTGAATCTTCCGGAACAAGTATGCATTAAATGTTCTTAACTAAAATTAAAGAAGGCTCTCCAAATTTAAACCAATTAAAAGCAATAACTTTTAACTCTTAGCTGTTATTTTAACTTTTTTTTGTTGGATTCTGGTTAATTCTTTACTTTTACAGTGGAACTGCACCTTTTCCTGCTGTATAGTTACAGTATTGTCAAGTTACAGCATTAAAGTGTAGATATCACTGCAGTAATAGAAGATTGACATGCTGATTGTAGACAGGCAGTAAAACAGCCCCCTCCCTAACACATAGAAAATTTGCTGGATGGGGTTTTAGCATCTTGCAGTTATTTGTATTTTGTATCATTATGGTACATTTTTACTGAATTTATTTGAGAACTATTGCAAATCATATAGTGTGTAATACTTACCTGTACTAAAACTTGATGTAGCTAGCCTTAACAATATGTGCAGGCAGCTGATTTCCAATCATAGTTTTAGCATGTGTGTGTGCGTAGAGAGAGAGAGAGACAGTATATACATATTGTATATATACTGTATATATATATATATATATATATATATATATATATGCATACACACACACATCGGTAGATTGATAGACATATTGTGTCTTTATCATTTAAAACACAAAGGTTTGTGTCATGTTTGTCTCAGACGTAGAAGTAAGCATAAATGGCTCCTTTGTGGAAATGTCATGATACTTGATTTGGAAGTATCCCGGTTACTACTTTACTATTCCAAATAGTAAAGTCTAAAGTACTTTAATACCATCAAGCCACATCTATCTGCCCTCCTTGTGGAGATCACTGAGATTTTGTCATGAACTATTTTAAATGTGTTTTTCATTATTCAAATTAATTAATTCAGATTACCACTTTAAACCAATCACAACTTGACAGTAAATGAATAAGCAAGAAAAGACAATAATCTCACATGTAATGTCACATAAAACCTATAATTTATTCATTTTCAGTAAAACTTTGACATAGTAAAACGCAGCTTTAGAAAAGACATGACTTCAGCTGTCTAAAGGTTGAGGGGAGCAGGGGAGACATATTGCTTTGTGACTGACATTGTTTTCATTTATAACAGATAAATAACAATATACCAAACATTGGCATATTTACACATCAACAATATTACAATAGTACAAAGCTTTCAATGTGTTCTCTCTTGCATTGTGAACTTTGTAGGTTTTTTTTTTTGTTTCATGCAAACAAGTTTGAACAACATTGAATTTAGAAAAACTTAACTTTACACAATCATGACAGTGGCTGGTAAAACACTCAACAGCCTCCCATTGGTTTGCCCTGTTTAAGGTTTGACAGCAGAAAACAGAGAAGCATCGTCACACACACAAGCTCCTCTGCTGCCACCAAGTGGCCACAAAACACAGAAAAAGTGCTTTTAAATCTATTTCTCAAGTGTGCACTTTCACACTGTAGAAGCTCTGAACATGGCACACGAACCAAGACAGTTTATCACCATAAATAAACATTATATTTCAATAAATAACCAACATAATTATTCTGCTCTTTGAAGATAAGCAGAGGAGTGTCTGTGTATATATGCACATCATGTACAGCTGAATAGTAAAATGACCACAAGGCCTTTGTATCTCACTGAACATGAAGAGATCGTGGCTCCGATTAATCAGCTCTAGCAGTCAAAGAATCTCAGTCTTGGTTTTTGCCAAAATCATCTTTAAAATGACAATGACATAATGAAGAGATGGAGTAACACAGGGTGCCACATATAAAACTTTGGAAACACATTGTTGCTTCATTTCCTTTCACTCACAGGTTGCTGACATACTGTTTCGTACAGCAGCTAATGCCAGCGCACTTTACGTAAATGAAGTTAAATTAGATTTCAAAACGTCTCTGGTGCCATCTGTGCTGTTGTTAATCATAACAGACTGAATTATTTATCAAATATTTAAATGGCTTTGACACCTTTCCAGTTTCAGTTAACACCTTTGGATGAGAGCATGCAAAGTATGTCAGTGTTTTGGTGACAATGACAGGATCAAACCTCTTTTCAACAAGTTTATATCATTTTAATGCAATCAGGAGCGTTGAACACAAATAAAGATCTTTTTTTTCTTATTATGAACCAAAGTTGCAATTGGAACTAAATTTATTTGAGAAATTTCAATTATTTGTCATAAACTTGAGTCATTATTGTAGAAGCATACAGCTTTTTATTCTTAAAGGCTTCATGTTGAAATGTTAATCAACTCTTGCTGTATCATCTCCTCTGTATTGCACTTTATCCCCCACTTTGTCTTAGGAATTTTGAAAAAGATGTGGCACATGCATCAATATGTAACATTTATAGCAGAAATGTACCACTGACATGACTGGTGAGGATTAAACAGACACAAGGCAACAACATTAATAATATAAACACTGATAAGGTTGGTTGAACATCGTTCCTTAACTTAAATTACGGTGATTAGTTTCAAAATCCTTAATGATTCTTGTCTTCCAATGCTGCATTCCTATCCCACAGTGGGCCAACATTAATAAGTCAGACAGGTGATTGAAGAACAAATAAATGTCTCACATCTTGTGGCTGTGCAAACAGGACCATGTAATTTCCTTGTGCTTCCATCCTCCTGTCTGCACTCTGTGTTGGTTCTCACAGTTTACATGAGACCACTTCTGAGTGAAATGATCTTTTCAGTCAGTCAGACTTATCAATGTCCGTTTGAACATAATATAGTGGAGCAGAGCTTTTCTAATGTGCGTTGCTTTGAATGAACTAAGTTAACATAATAAACATTAAAGATTTATAGAAAAAAAGGGAAAAATTCTCTACACTGAGGCTGTGTTTCCATGGCAACCTGACGTGATACAATCACACACCCTGAACTCGGTCAATCATAATGTCAGAAAGCATCTCTGCGAGGAGTCAGATCAGCTTTACATGATCGAGGATGAGACGTCATGGCAGAGCTCCTTCCAGGAAGCCAGATGTGTGATTCTGATGCAAAGCAAGAGCTCGCAGGTACAGCTGTGCTGCAACACTTTAAACATTTGGCACTGAGAAGTGTTTAGGTCCATAGTATATACAATATGAAATTATCAGACTCTATTCACACTAAGACATCATAGAGAAGAGTGCACGAGGAGTGTTTGGCTAAAAGTCAACCAGGACTTGAAAAGGTAAAGAGGATCCATGCTGCTAAGCTCCACATCGTATACCCGATACTACAGCATGTATCCTGGATGTGCACTTATCTCTTAGTAAATACCAGCATGTGCTATGCAGATGAAATCATATAAGACCACCCATGGTGCAGATTTTGTCCAAAAGATTTCAAACAAATCAAACCCTTGAAATGTTCCCGTGTTTAAAATGATGACGAGGTTATCAAATCCTTGTTGACTTTCAAAGGTGTAGCAAGACTGGCAAAATTAAAGTAACCTGATAAACAGCCTCATAAATAACCAAAGACTCACAAATACAAAACAAAAGCAAACTCAGTCTGTAGGACACTGTACAAACTAATTACAGCCTTCTCCCCTCCTCGGTTTGGCAAACCTCCATCTTTCTGTGCAGATGCTGCTCTGGTACAAGTTCACAGGGTGTGTGTCGACTTTATGAATCCTTTACAAGCTCATGTTCGGTGTAAGAACGGGCAGAGTGCAGCTGCGTCTTCATGGGTTTGGTCAGAGCAGACCTTGTTGTCCATCCGACATCACTGCTGGTTGTGTGATCTTGTTGCCGTGTAAATGTGAGTGTTTGACATTTTGGCTGTACAAAGTGTCCTGGGTGTCACACATGTTGGCATTTCCACTGCGCCGTGTGCACTTTGTTTGTGAGGGCACATGAATGTGTGCGTTTAAGCACGTGGCTCCAGTTTGTGCGACAGTTCAAAAAGCGTCTGCTGATTGTCGATGATGTGCAGGTAGTGAACGCTCGCTCTCACCTCCGCACTGTCCACCCCAATCACCTCGTTGCCTGGGACATGGACACAAAATACACAATAAGTCAAGCAGAAGTTGTTTTTTTCCAGAATAGATCAATAAGACACACATTCAAAACAAATGCACTGCAAAAACTGTAAAGCCACGGTAAGAAAATAATAACCTCTCTGAAAATGGTTGCTTAGAAACAGAAAAAGGAATCAGCTGACTCTGGTGCAGGGGCAGTACCCTAACTCAGCTGTAGATGGCGGTAAAATTCCTCACAATGAACTGGTCCAACAATGCAGTTTTCTCCAAAACACTGGTGCATCTGTCAAATCATCTTTACATTTTGCAGTGAGGACATGAGTCCAAATATTTCATATTTCGCATGACAAAGTCTTTAAAAAGCAGCCCTGCAAAAGCAGGCAACCTGAACATTTACTTCAATGAACATGTAAGTGTAATCACAATTACAAGTTATCATCTTATTGTTTACAAACAAGATGGACACCATGTTTAGCTATGGTTTCATTGTAACTGCCCATCATTAAGGCTTTGATAGAACATTTTAAAATACATGCTGGTGCATGGATGTTTTTCTGTATGGCACACATCAATTTCAACAGTACAAGGCTGCATGTTTCTATCTGTCGTCATTTGTAAGAAATAATTACTAGAAAGGATGTTGTTCTTCCAATATTTAGCTTTACCATTTCAAAAGCTTCTGCCACTTAACCAAGACTGAAAAGATATTCCCCACACTTGCATCATACAGCCCAACTCCTTTTCTTCCCATCTGTTGGCTGTTTATGATCCACAGTGACTGATAAAAACTATCAAACTAAAACCTTAGCCTTTGTTGTCACTTGTACTGAACAAATTAACTGAGAAATGCAAGGACTCACCTGGTTGGTCACTTTGGCAGTGGCGAATCATTCTCACAGTGTCTGCAATCATATGCTGTTGGTGTGAGAGAAGACATGCTGCGTCAGTCTAAACTGTCAAGATCACCGTTTTAACTGTTAATGTTTACGGTTGATGAAGGTACTGAGTTGATAATTAGCCATCCAAAAATAAAAACATCACATTTAATTGGTTTAAGGCACAAATTCAAGCACTGAAAGACATCACAGAGCCAACTCCACTCACCAGCTTCTCAAAGTTGACCAGGTTGTCGTGGAAGGTCTTATTTCCCTCATGAATAAAAGTGATATCTAAAAGCAGCAGAGAAAGATATTAAGATTTACTTCTGTGTTTTTTATGGGGTTGGTGCTTATGTGTGCATACTGTGTGTGGAAGGTTGTGAGGATACCTTTTAGGAGAAGAGGCATGAAGGGGATCTTTGGAGGTTTCATCCTTTTAAAGGCCTCTCTGTAGGCTTTGTGGTTCAGAGATGGATCCTGGAAAGAAGAGAGGGAAAAAAAAAAGAGAAAACACTTGGTGATAGAGAAGACTTAGAAAATGTGGAAAGAATGAGGAATCTGGACATCAAGTAATTAAACAAAATGTTTTCAGGCTCAACGTGTGTCCCTCTGTTCTTACTGTGATGAGTTCCAACTCTGAAAAAAGCTTCTTGAACTTCCCCGGACATTTCTTAAAAAGGCAAAGAAAAAAGAAAATATTCAGAGCTGGATTCAAAATATAAAGTTTTCAGTGTAATAAATGCACAGTAACACACAGCCTTACCTCCCATGTTTGGTTAAGCCGGCTGACTGCAGCCGTGTTGAGACCCATAATGATGGCGAAAGCAGAGTTGAGATTTCTTTGGGCTTTACAGCTACGTTTCACATAAAACAAGAAGAAACGGAAAAAAATTACACTGGAGAAAAAGTGTCATCTAGAGTTTTATTTGGTTATTACAGTATTACTGGATGTGCATGTTCTTACTGAGCTGCAATCTTTATGAACTTCTTGAGCAGCTGCACTCTCTTGTTGAGCGAAACACACATGAGCACCTCGGACATGACCCACTGCTGGACTTCGTTACAGCGCTGGAGCAGGACGGAGAGCGCTGCCGTGTAGCCAGAGCCAGGAGCACGGCTTAGGGTGTAGTACACCAGCTCCTGCTGCATGTGGAAGGAGGGAAATCTATTTAAAAATACATTCACCGCTGTATACAGTTCTTTTGAAAAGTCCACATGAGACATTCTGGGCTTTCAAGAGATTATTTAAAAAGAAAAGGTCAAAATAAAATGTTAAAAAAAAGATTATCAGATGATGAAATGTATATTTGGAGGAAAAATATCAAGAATAAAGCCTGTCAAAAGTTTGCTGAGGGCAAACTTACATATTTACCAGACATATCTGGTAAATATGCAGCTCTCTAAGGAACATAAAACCAAACTGTTTTTATATTTCTGAACCAGTATTTTAAAATTAGGGGCTTGTGTTCATGTAAAAATCAGGAAAATCTCAGACTAAAATGTATTTTTCTTCTATTAATGATGCATCTTCTAATCTCCTGAATGAGGAGTTCAAAGGTTTAAATGGATCAATACTGCCAAAGAGTTCATATTTATGACTGTACGATAAGAACTGTGCGCATTTCTTAACACCTAACAACAACCAACAATCCTTTCCTTTCTTTTATCATCTCTTATCTTCTGGTTTTTGGATCAATGACTTAATCACATCCTTTTCTGGTCACTTTTTGCTGTGCTTTTCTTTATGTTAAAGCTTGACAAAAACCACAAGAAATTCATCTTACAATAATAAAAAGCAAACAGATAATGTTCCTTTTTCAAAAAGACTAAATGTCTACTCTTCCTAAAAAAAAGACAAGAATATTCATATTATCAAAGTAACTGTATAAGAAGCAGCCCATGTCTCTTCCTGTGAGCTGTGCTTAACCATTTTCCCAGAAAAGACTCAGCTCTCAAAGCTTTTCAGCTGCAAGCTCAGCTGTGCAGGTCTTGTAGGCATTTGCATCTTTAATACTTCCATTCCTGCAATCTCTGTCAAGAATATGAATTTATTATCAAGCATGGACACACAGCACATATATTTGCATGTGAAAGTGTACCTCATGGATGGATTTGAAGAGGCTCCAGTCCAGGTGTGTGAGCGCTGCTGCCACGTCCCAAGTGTTGATCCCTAAGAGCCGAACTGGCCTCCTGCTTAACTCAGCACTGTCTGTTAAAGGAGGCTGCACATAAAAACACACAAAACTAAGTAAAAGATGTGAACATAAGACAATGCAGACAAAGAAATAAAGACAGCAAATGTATACAGATACTCTGTGTGTGTGGGAACTGAGTGATCTCTTTCACTCTCTGTATTAACTTTTGGACAATAACATTATTTAGTCAAAACATTCTAAAGAAACAACATGACACAAACAGCAAGTTCAAATTCTTCCTGCTAACATATAAGGTGGTTGTGATTCCTTTAATTAAACTATTCTGTTCAACTCAAGCCTGTAACAGATTAGCAGCTTTGCATGTGTGGGGTAACTGATAAATTCAGCAGACAAAATGACAAAACAGGCCTGAAAATATCAACTCATCTACAACTTGGACAACTGATTTTTCAAACTAGTGTTTATATGGAATATAAACTTCTGGGGAACTGTAATCTAAAATGCTCACCTTTGAAAAGTTTTTTAAAGGATTACAGCAGGAGCTGCACCGTAAAAGCTATGCTAGCACAGAAAAACACATTTCTTGCAGCAGCATCACTGTCTCACATGCTTTCTCTTTTATTCACCTGGTCTGAGTGTCTCCAGTGAAAATATGTCTCTTGGAGCACCTTCACATCTGATTCAACATGACGTTATCACAGCAAACGGTTCACCAGCAGTAATATTGGAAAATTAGAACAGTTTCCTAAAATAATCTGACTCACTTTGGACATGCAAGTGGTGTCTTTAGTTTAAAAAGGAACATGATTAAATGATAAAAAATTTTGGAACAAAAACAGAGAAGAGAGTATTCACGTACCAAGATCTCAGTAAGATCCCTGCGACAGGCCACGAGCTTCCCCTGTGGGGTCAGAGACTCTGAATACACACAGTCACTGGGCTGCAAGACCCTTCGCTCTGCAAAGATGGATGAAGGAAACAGACATGAAGAGGACAGATGAGTGCCAAGGGTGATTTTCTTTCCAGGTTTATCTTTGAGAAGTCTTTATATGTATGAATTAACTTTGAAGTAATACACTCGGGGTGCATTTATTTACTATGTTTTGTACCTCCAGTGTGTGAAACCACAGCGAGCACCATGTCTTCCTCTGCTCTGTCCATCTTCATGCCAACAATCCGCAGCAGCTCATGAGCCTCCAGTGTGGGGTGTGTGTGGACACTTAGGTAGGAGTCAGCACTCACATGCACGCAGCATATCACTGGATTATAAATGGAGAAATCATCACCGTAAATGAGAAAATACAAATAATGAAGTGCTGTTATGCAGTTCTGAAGAAGACTAATGAGGGAGACTTGTGTTAATTAAATACACAAGTAGACAAAAATACTGCGTATGTCCAACTTAAAAAAATTCCATTTGTGCACTGAAATTAAAATCAACTCACTTCCATTTTACATAAATGTATGCAGCTTTGGACAAAATGCTGTGTTGGTGTGTGCGTGCATTCACCCTCTCTAGTCTCCGTCTGTGGACTGCGGAGCTGCAAACAGTTTTCCTTCAAACTCAACTGCTGATACATTTGTTTGCTCTGGCAGAGAAAACAGAAGAAACATGAAGGTTCCAAGTACTTTATCAGTGCTTATTTTTCTTTTCTTTTTTTTTGGGCTCTGACAGCATCTCTGGTATCTCTATATCCTTTTTTCTTTTACAATATAAGACTGCTTCTTCATACCTTTTGGCTGGGAGGGCAGTCATCCACTGTGCTAGAAGAAGCAACACACAGCAGTGAGGATGGACACAACAGACACAAAAACTTGTGGATATTAGATTTAACACAGTCGTTCTGGATAGACAAAAGCACTTACTGCCGGCGACGCAGGAGTTTCTGAAACTCCTTCAGGTCTCTCTCTAGAGTGGGGAACTCATACAGATCTTCTAAAACACACCTGTAAAGGGTCTGAACAGACAAAGAAGGATTCATGACATCAAGGCTAATGTAACTTCTTTCTCATTAATAGTAAATACTCATTTGATAGAAACAGATTTTATGTACAGGTTTATAATAAAGATTTCCTCATGATGATAGGGTTTAAGCCAACAAACATTTTAGAGGTCGGAAACAGCTGTCATTGTGGGGGGCAGAAAGCTGCCTGGTGGATTAGAACCAGAACTGATGGGTTCTGTGGTTATTTTGACACTAAAGCACTAATCTGTAGGAAGAGGGAGCATGGCTATTAATACCTCAGATGCAGAGAACACTGAGATCCTGTAAGAACAAAGCATAACATACATGCTTATGTCTTGGTATAAATAGTATAGAGAAGATTTCATTTCACACACGCACTGCACTGTGGGTCGCTGTAGATGAGCATTCCTCTCTGGGGTCCTTCTTTATAATTCTGACATAGCATACATTTTTTTTTGCTCCGATACTCACTATATGCCATAGTTATAGTTGCGCTGTAAGACAAACATCAGCAGTGGCTAACGCAGATCAAAATTACAATGCCAACTATTTCAACTATAACAACATGCAGAAGTGCATGCATCTTTAAGCTTGGTAAGTCTGAACAGACGCATCAAGAAAACAAACACATTTTCACTGCCAATATTGATATTTGTGTCATTTACACATGAAAAACACCCACATTGAATTCAGTCATCTGTATTCAGCTGGTTTTCTTTATTTCAACAACTTCTAATCACAGAACAGCTTACTTTTTCATTTAAATTATAAGCCAACATTTTTTTTCAATCAGTGAACTACTTGAAAAATCAACTGATTAAGAGTGTTGCTACTTTCTGTTAACACTGTCGCATTTGTTAGAGAAAAATAAAGAGAAAGACTGAAAGAAAAGATAGTGTAATACTACTATGTGTGCACGTAGGAGAATTAGACACCAGTAGAACCCCCCCCCCCCCCCCACCACCACCACCACCACACACACACACACACACACGCACACACACACACACACCACACACACACACACACACACACACACACACCCCTCCTTATCGTTGTCATTGACCACTGTAGCCTTCTATCCCAATTCTCCTCTCATCCCTCTGTTACTAGGCAACTATCACCTGGGTTACGCACTCCATATGAGATTATACCCTTGCCAACCCTACCACTTTGGTTTCCATGGCAACATGCCACTGAGCAACGGGGCTGTCGGGTTATGGAGGGACAAGTGATTGGTGACAGTGTTCAGTTTGGAATGCGTGGATGTTTGGATGTGCGTCCGTTCTGTGCTTTTTCCATTTTTGGTGACTCATCTTGAATATCTTATAAAGCCTAATGTGAAAATAGGAGGAACACAATGGATACTAGAAAGACCTGTGGTCAGAAATGTGACACTTTATAATCTATTCAGATTACCTCCAACCCCCACAGATGCTATTTTCATTTCATAAATGGAAGAGAATATTGATGTTTGCATATTTTACTTGGTACTTATTAGTGAAAGCAAATACATACAGTCATGACTACTTTAATATTATTCTCACAGAATAACACAACTAATTACGATTATACCTTTTCATTCCTCACATGACACACTATAAAAGGGTTGCTTTTTGTTTTCTTTGTAAAAGGGATGAGATGAAAACACAAATAGGGTTCTGCTGTGGAAAAAAAGATTAAATGTTCAGTTTTCCATAAGACTCACAGTAAAAAGCTCAGAGAAGACCCCCCACCACCACCCCACCACCACACACACACACACACACACAATTTTTAGCTTTCTATCTTGCTTTAAAAAAAAAAAAAAAAAAATCTCAATGTCCAGTCAGACAGAACTTACGGGAGGAAAACCACATTTAATAACACGACAGGGAGGCAAATGAAGATGAATGAATCCTCCGATTCGCTCTTGATATGTGTGGAAGGACACCTGAAGATCGAGCCCATCAGACATGCTATATAAACAGTGCACATTAGCAATGTGCGGAAAACCATTACTCTTACCTTCATGAAGCTCCTGATGTGCTCCTCTTCCTTTAGGAAGTCCTTATAAAGCCTGCTCCAGTGGGAGACCAGCTGCAGTACCTTACGCTTCCTGAAGAGGGCGTCTTTGCCCTCCTCCTGCCCCCTGCAGCGAGCGCTGCTATAGGTGACGGGGGTCAAGGAAACAACAAAGGACACGAGGGGGGCTAAAAAGATGTGCATGATGGTGCTTGTGTTTGCATGTTGGAAGGATATTGTCCCAACAGCGCCTGACAGAGGTCATTTGTGGACATGAACACAAGGTAGGTCAACAGGAAGTCATCGAGCAGCATCTCTGAAACACAAAGAAGACGTTATAAGTCTCAACCGAGGTGGTCAAAAAGAAGTTTTCTTCATTAAATTTTGCACATTTTCTTTGATTTCTTTGATCATAACTTTGAAACAAGAAATTCAAAGCTCAACTATTTCATATGAGTTTGAAGAAGAATATTAAGAATATATTTTTGAAAACAAAATCTTTGATTATAACTTCTTGGCTTGCAAGTAAAAAGAACAGACCTTCCTGCTACAGCTTATTTTCCCATTTGTCTGTTTTATTAGTTCTTGAGCACCTTAAAAGTGGTGTAAATGATGAGTAAAGCCCCCCCCCCAATGGATATAAACCCTGACTCAATCATCATTCAACTCTCCACATGGCAGCACAACAGAACAATTTAAGGTCCGTTGCCCACCATGTTTTTTTTTTCTGTTTGCTTTCCCCTTTAATGGCATGCAAATATGCAGTTTTGATTCCACCTCTCATGGAATTATTTTTTGGCACAACATGCAGCAACTTCACATGTAAAAGGCTGCAGACCTCAGCTGTATAGTGTCTGCCCAGAATCAAACCTGGGGACTAGGTGGGAAACAAAGAGGCAGACAGATAAAAGACGATTGGAGAGCAAAAACAAGCTCTAAAAGAAGTGAATTAGATTAGAATATTTACAACACAAGTGGCTGCACATTTGAAGTGACATTCTCTTATCCATCTACTGCATGTTAATACATTTAAAGAATTCCTGACCTGCACACTGAAAATGGCCGGTTTGGATCAATATTTTGAACTTCCAATAAGGCAGACTAGGTCATTTGTTTTGGCAAAAAGATATTTATCATCTTTACCACAGCTGCAATCTCACAGGGGCTGATTAAAAACCTGGCCTACTAAAATAAGCTCCCCTCTGAAACCACTTTGCAGCATCACTATCTGTCCAAGACAAGGGCTTTTTCCCTACACTTAAGACTCTGTAGGCTGACCATCATCATCCCCATCATTCTCACACTGCCCTTTATTATAACACTAAAATGCAAACTTAATTAGGTTTCTTTGAAAACTTCAGTAGGTCCGTGGGTCAAACTAAAGTTTGGTTGCAAATGTTTGAGAGACTAACAGTTAGATACCCGCTTTTTTTTTTGGGCAACAATCAGATAAATCCTTTCCAAGAACTGCTGCTCAGTTTTGATGAAACACCGTATCAGTATATCTCTCTTCTTTAGTTACACATCTACAGTAGTTTGCAATGATAATCTTGTTGGAATGCTTCTAACAAGAAATAAACACCTCTTCTTCTTGCCCCCCTTTGAATGAGCATCTGTCTAGAAACTTCACAATCAGCAGACCAAATCTTTCAGGGGGTGAACTTTAAAGAGATGTTTTTTTTCTTTCAGTGGGGCTGAAGTATTACTGAATAGCCAACGCCTTACTGCAGTAGACAGCAGTTAAAGCGTTTTCAGTTTGTAGAATTACCAACAAGTACAAATTTAAACAAAACAAAAGAAAAAATAAGGGGCTATGAGAAGAGCAAAGTTTCTGTCATCTTTAACAGCTCAAAACTCAGATTTGACAGCAACTTCCTTCTGTGCAACCATTTTATGTGAATGTGATGCTATACAAAAATCTACAAATGAATGTTTGAGTTATTTAAAAGGTTGAAAAATTAGCTCTTCTTCTTTCCCCCTTCTGGTTAGCTTACCCATCAGGAACTAACCTGACTAAACAAACTGAAAATAGACTGCTGTCTATTGCATGTATGACAACTCAGAAGTATTTCTGAAGAAATGCAAACTAAGTTTCAGCATTTTAAAGCAAAGGTGAGGCACAAGAGATGGTGGAGCAATCGACATCATGGGAAAATTAACATTAAAATGCAGCTAATAGCAGCAGCGACGTGAAATGATTGACTTTTATATCAACATAATATGAGCTTACACAGGTAAACCAAAATGTTTTCATCACAGCAAGTATGGAGCAGAGCAGGCTAATGTGCAAGCGAGATAACAAGAGTGTGCGTGTGTGTGTGCATGAGACTCAGCAGGTGATCATTGGGTAAGAATCAAATATAAACAGCGCTTGTGGCAGATGGGTAATGAGCCATTGTTGGTGGTGAGGAAGTTCTGTGTGTGCTTGTGTGTGTGTGTGTGGTGTCAAACTCTTTCCCTGGGAAATGTGTGACCCAAATATGGCTCTGTAAGGCAGAGAGCAAAGAAATCAATTATAGAACACTGAGCACAGGCCTTGCCATTAATATTTGATCAACTGTCTCCACTTTAAAAATAAACACAACTTTTTGGGTAGGTCTAACTGTGCCTGAGCTATTGACTTACTTTACTGTCACATTCTCTTTTCTGAGACATTTCTCTTTAAGTCAATATGGATCACTTTATGATCAAATGTCAGGCTTTTTCTTGATTTTTATTTGGCTTTCTTGCTCTCTCCATCTCAACTGGCCACATTTACCCCCCTTTCCCCACATCCCTGTTTTTCATTTTCTCCTTCTTGGCGATTACATTTCCCCCCTCTACTCCTCTCCTCCTATGCTCGCTCCCTCTCAGCTCTCTGTGATGATAAATATCCATTTTCATCTTCAACATATGCCCCCTGCGTTTGCCCGCTGGCACACACAAAGTCAAACACATACATTCGTAGACGCTGCAGCACACACATCCAGACACACACACACACACACACACACACAGCATGCTGATGAATAACTCATTCAGTTCTGACCTTGGGGACTTTATCTCTTGTGAGAGAGAAAGAAAAAAGGGAGAAAAAAAATGTATGTGTGCTGAACTAATCGTGCTAATCTGCGGCTTGGCTTTTTTGTGTGAGTGTATGTTTTATGTGTATGTGGAGAGGGGGTGTTCGGGTAATCGCTCCCTCTCTCCACGGAAGCGTGTTTGAGCCTGTTCAACATGCTGCACAGCTAAACCTGCTAAAACGGTGCAATGATGCTCGGCACCACCCCCAGGGGCAAACATACACACACGTGCATGTTACACCATATCTGTACACGCTTCCCCGGGGTACTTAGACCAAAAAAACAGAAACACAATCAGAAGCTAAGACGGGGACAACCAAACATGTACACAGACTGCACCCACACTCCTCTCTCACTGCTGTTTTACTGTCTTTAGTGAATAAACATCAGGCAGACTTCCTCGACAAAGACCATCTCAGTTCTCTCCCACATTTATCTTTTCCCTCTTTCTCCTTTTGCTTCCTGCAATCCAGTGAGATGGCTCCCTGTGGACTGCTGGGAGCTGGTGGTGCTGAGGCCGGAGTTGATGCATAAAGGGGCCTTGTCTTAAATGAAGCTAACAGGCAAGGGCAGAGTTTTACCAAATCCAAGCTGCATCCTTCATCTCCCAGAGTAATTAAAGGCACTATTTAATTGGACCTGGCTCTGATGCTACTGAAATTAATTAAAACAAAAGCAGTCTTAAATGCTTACAAGAAATTTATCTGTATTTTACAAACATGCATTTTTCTATTGATCTGTGCAGGGTTGTTTTTAGAAAATGAATAGAGCACATCATAGTCAGCATTACGACATCCCCCTCATATCCTTACAATGCACTATCAAAACCTGCAGTGAAACCACTGCTTAATAAGCTGATGTATGGTATTACTCTTTATGTGGTTTATACTTCCTGCACTGCTATAAAGCAAAAAATAGTATCCTTTGACGAGAAGTGTTGTGTTGTCAAGACACCAGAAAAATACAACGTATGATTGAGGACTGTAAAAATGACATCTCTGCTAAGAGTCTGTGGAAATCGATTGCAGCAGAAATACTTAAGAGCACCCCAAGGCAGTCATTTCACAAGCTCATCAGAGCATTTAACCTCTTGAATGTTCCTCATATTTACAGGCAATGACACGGCTGAATGAACCCAAAGCGGTGCGGGGGGATGACACACACACCCCCATACACGCTTGAAAACCAAGATTCTATCACTGAGGGGAAGTGCATACCTCCTAAGTTTAAGTCCACTTCGGGGAAACTAAAAAAAGTAAGCTGGGCTGCGTTGTAACTTGTGCAGGCGTGAACATACAATTCCTTGGAAGGAGGTGTGGTGCTTTGTTTATTTGCAGAGGTGGAGGTATGTGATCTTCTGTGCTGTTTTTTTTTTTTTAAATCTGCGCTTCAACTGATTTACCTACATGATCGACTCTGTTAAAGTTAAAGTATAAATAATAATCACTTTTGACAAACCTTTGTTATATTGGAATACTTAATATCTTTGTTTTCATGTTTCTTATGAAAACACAGTCATTTTGTACAGACACACTCACACAGATGTCTCTGAGCTCAGTGCCAACATCACACGTGTGTTCATGTGTGCATCTTCAACCTTACCGCTCTCCCTGCTCTCTGGTGCCCCTCTTTGGTCATCCAGTCGGAGGTCACTCAGCAGATGCTCCAAGATCTTGAGCGGCGTTCCCGACACTACCACGTATCTGTAAGATGAAGCGTTCCAAAGGTTTTCCTCACTAGAACGAGAATACCATGAGCATCCACCTCCATCCCTCCATCCTTTCTCCTCCTCTTCCTCTACGTCGTCGTCATCAATGTAGCGAAAATGGGGAACATCGAATGTGCAGGTATCCGAAATCCTATCCTCATCTTCACAGCTTTCCTCATCATCATCCTCATCATTATCATCTATATCCTCTTCTGCCTTTGCAAGTGTTGCTAGCTCAGAGGTCATCTTCATTTCTCAAAACCTGGAAGCATTGAGCTCTCCGCTAAGCTTTGCATACCCAGGGAGGGTTGTTTCTCGGTGGGGTACACTTCCTAGCCGTGTGCCCTTGTCAGCTACCAGCTCCACAGATTAAAACCCTCTCTCCGACAGCTCCTACAGTAGCACAGCGAGGGAACTGATTGCTACAGAAGATGCTGTAAATTGTATATACGCACACACCCACTTTAACCTGCCTGTCACTGACACTCCCTGTTTAGTGCCTCAGGTCTTGGCAGACACTGCAAAAGTACACAAAGGCAACTCTGAATACGTACAGTATATGGTCCTAAACACACAGACAATGTGTTGAAAGAGTCTTGGTGTCATCTTTTCTTCCCCCTTTCAGCTGAAAACAAAAAGCCATTCTCTCCTTCTGCTCACTGTCAGAGGCTAGGGCATACATTATCTTAGCCACACACAATACTGATATTTTAAACGTTCATGCAAGAGTGTGTTTGCAATCAGAGATCCCAAAGTGGAGGCAGACAAAAAGAGAAATCAGAGCACTATGATTATGTCTTGGCTACTCTTCATTTGGAGGGTTGTTATTATGTCAAAGGACTGACCTCTTGTTGCAGTCGTCCTCTCTGGACACGCCCCCTGACGATGTAGGTGAGGGCCGGTCTGAAGGTGACGTAACTGACGAGGTTACTCTCTGCAACACTAGTACGTCGCGTCCTCTCTCTTTTAGACAAACTCTTCCCACCGCCTCCTGAAAATGGGAAAAAGAGAAATTTGTTTCTATTCATTTTAACACCAGATGGAAAACTACACATAAATAAGTACATTTTTATGCATCTAAAACTGTCTCATGCAACACATAACTACATGGTATAAATAAGTAAATTCACTGTGTGTTTAAGGAGTCTCAATTTAAACTGTTTTTAAATTGTGCTGATGTCTTATAATTGGAACCTCAGACACTAAAATCCACACGTGCAGACACAGCCCGCTACGGCACGAGAAATGCGTTTCCTGTCTATAAAGAAATGGTGTTGCGTAACAAATTATAATGAACACAACTAGGAATGTGGGTCAACTTTTGAACTGATCTCCTTAAAAAAAAAAAAAAAAAAAAAAAAAAGAGCAGGAACTTGATGAATGACTCTGACACACAGACACGTTTGCTGTGACAGTCCAGTGCAGCTGGAGAGAGTTCTGGATGAATAAAGTAGCACAATAAGAAACAGCCTGAGGAGAGGAGAGAAAAAAGAAAGAAGGGAGAGGCAGATCAAAGACAGAGGAACAGAAGCAGAGATAAAACAGCACATCTTCCCACCAGCTGCTCGTTGCAGTGTGTGTCGCAGCCAGAGTGACTGAGCAGCAGTCACAGCTGGAACAAAGACCTATATGTTTCTGCTGAGTTTGGTCAAGTATCTACAATATTATCAAAGTGGCTATGATACAAAAAACTATTGTGCTAAGCATGAAGATTCATAATAGTACTAACAATTTGTTGGATTGTTGTTGTGCACTGACAAAGCTCAAAAGCACCCAAAAACAGGCAAGCAAGGAGTCAGACACGAGATGCAAACAAACGCAAAAACACTATCTTTGTGACTGTCAGATGAAAGCAACTGTCTGATCATGAGAGGCAGCAGGTGGCAAATGACTCTGGTCAGACAAAACAATATGCTGCCAGTACTTGTTGTGTTCGCAGACATGACCTAATGACTCATTCTGCCAGAGTCAGATACAGATGTTCAGCAACCACCAGGTCTTCCTCTTCAAAAGTGTTACACATATTAAAAATTTCTTTTTTTAATGCTTCTGAGAGCCATTTAGATTCCCTCTTGCATTTGCAAAAACCATCACATATTTAGTACACTAGAACTTAAAACCACTTTATGACTGTGCTTTGAGGCCTAAATACTCCTAGGATTCTTCACGTGCCTGGTAAAGTCTATACAGGGTCGTGGAGAGGAGGGTCCGTCGGCGAGTTGAACCTTGCACTGAGGAGCAATGCGGTTTCTGTCCCGGTCATGGAGCAGTGAATCAGTTGACCAGCGCTACATTCTCTTCAGGGTCTTGGAGGGAGGCATGGGAGTTCACACAACCAGTCTACATGTGCTTTGTGGATTGGAGAAATTGACTGTCTCCATGGGACCCTGCATGGGGTTCCTGAATGGCTGGGCCCTGAGCTTGGTCTGCACTGCCACCAGGAAGTCAGATTCATTTCATTGGACAGAATTTCTAGGTGCAGCTGTGGTGTTGATTCACAACCAAGTGTGAAGCAGCTGGGCTGAGAATCAACACCTCCAGATCCGAGACCAAAGTCCTCAGAATTAAAGTACCTTGGGGTCTTGTTCACAAGTGAGGGAAGGATGAAGCAGGAGATTGACATGTGGATTGGAGCAGCATCTGCAGTGATGAAGACACAGCAGTCTGCTGTGGTGAAGAGGAGGCTGAGCCAAAGGTGAAGCTCTAGATTTCCTGGTGGATCTGTGCTCCAGCCCTCACCGGTGGTCATAAGCTGTGGTTAGTGACCAAAAGATTGATATCACTCATACAAGCGGCCAAACTGAGTTTCCTCTGTAGGGTGGCCGGGCTTTCCCTTACAGAAAGGGTGAGAAGCGCGGCCATCCAGGAGGGGCTCAGAGTGAAGTCGCTGCTCCTCCATATCAAGAGGAGCCAGATGAAGTGGCTTAGGCTGAACACCTCTCTGGAAAGGCATTAAGAGACATCCCACAAGGACGAGACCTCATGCTAGAGGGAATACACTTCTTGGCTCGCCTGGGAACGCTTCAGGATCCACCTGGAAGAGCTGACAAATGTGGCCACGGAGAGGGACGTCTGAACTTCCTTGCTTAGGGAGCTGCCCCCCCATGCCCTTGTCCCTTATACGACCCCGGATAAGGGACAAGAAATTGGATGGACGGGTGGATAAATACTCTTATTTAAATTAGGGGATGACTAAAAATTTGTACCATCCCTGGAAAAGCTTATTAGTAATCAAAGAAACAGCATGTACAGCAACAGTCAATATTTCCAAATAATGCCAGTCAAAGGTCTGGACACACCAACCTGTACATGTGTCCAAGCATTCAGTTGTTACAGATCTAAAATTAATAATTTGTTTTGAAATTTGAACATCACAAATGCCAAAACAAGATTTTGAGATGCCTCAATAAGCCTAGACTGTATGTAGCAGCAGACAGCTCTGTGTATGCAGCCTGCATGTCAAAACAGAAAAGGCTACTGTAACAGGTAGAATTTTCACTTTTTTTTTGTTTGTTTTTGTTTGTTTGTTTTTTAATCAAGCATTGGGGAAATTTTACATATTTTTGCAGAACCAATAATACCAAGACTAGTACACAAGGATTATATGACACAAAGTATATTGAAATCCTCCTTCGATAAAAAGTTCCAGTTTCAAGCATAAACAGTTTTGAAAAAAGAATACAAACACACACGTGTAAAAAGAAACGTATGCCCACATGCAAAAAAGAAAATAAGTCGATCCACTGCAGATTTGATAGTATGATTTGGTACAAGGTAATTAGAACATCATGCACGAAAAGGCAGCTTTATGCCAAACTGGTGTTTAAAAGCTTGCCAGCAGCTAGGATGACAGGATGAAGGACTTTAGGTAGGGTCCCTTCTTATGTTGAGTGCAGTAGTGTGCAAGTAAAAGAGCTGCTTAAGGCCACCACAGTGTCATGTAAGCTTTGCTAAAATCCACTTTTCCCCCACTTCCTCTCTGAAGTCCAGACTGTCCAGGACTGAGCTGGCTGTGAGTTTATTCAGTCTTTTCCTGTTCCTCTTACAGGTTTCACAGCCCGGTAGAAGATTGCATAAAAAAAAAAAAAAAAAAAAAAAAAAAAAAGAATCTCAGAAGAAATCACTGTGATGTACAGTAGAGGGTCCAGACAATGTGTACCATTAAATAATGTTACTTTAATGTTGCTGAAACTAAACTTCCTCAAGGTTATCAACACCTTGTTTGAACCAGAAGATAAATACTAAATAGCAGTGGCAGCTGCTTTAAGGAGTTGTGACGCTTGGCTCAATTAATTACATTTTGGGCTGGAACCAAGCCCACACCCAGCAAAACTGATGTGATGTTAAGATAATACATTTTACTAAGTGGTCTAAAAGAGACATGCAATTAGAGCACATCATCTGCAGTTCAAATAACAACCAGCTTTATCTCAAGTCTCCCTCCTCTATCAGCACTGACTTTTCCTGTCTCTTTACACGATCTGATATTTAATAACGGAAAAGCAGTACAAATATGTAGCGAAAAAACAAAAAAAGAGACGTTACGCAACCAAGAAAAAACCACTGTAAAAATGCATTAGTAGTCCTGATATGGTAACATGCTGTAGATCTCTACACCAACACTCATTCTTTACGTGCATGCCAAGAAAAACAACTCTGAGCCAGGAACTAAGAAAGGCAGTGTCAATACTCACATAAATACACACTCAAGATCAAAAAATTTTCAGAAAAGTAACACCTGCATCATGCATAACTGTTATGTAAGCACAGAGCACACAATCACATGATCCCTACAGAGAAATGGTTTAACAAAAAGATAAACTTTAACTAAAGAGAAACTCAAGCCATGAAAAACAAAAGTACTTGAATATTTTGTCAAGGAGGAGCCAGAAAGTTATGCAATGAAGGACTAGAAAAGAAAGCAAGAATAAAGGCAAGAGACTTGAACAGAAACGTAGAGGTCAGAGGAGTGTAGTGGAAAGAGAAGATGACTGATGTATCTGTTGAAGGAGTTTTATAAACACATTTAGGTTTTTAGCTATAAAGACAAAAACAATATGTAAAATTCCAAAACACACATTATAATCACAAAAATATTGCAAGCAGAAATTGGATGTTATATTTCTGGACTTTTAAATAAGCAAAACTTTGTTGCATTTAGAAAAACACATACAAAGAGACTGAATAATAAAATAAAACTTCCATGACTTCTGACATTGTTTGGACAGTCGTTTGTTCTCAGCTGACAGGTGAATCAGTCCGTTTCCTTCAGTTTCTTTCAGTCCTTCCTTTAATTCACTTGTCTACACCTCCAGCCCTCTTCCCTTCACAAACTTTTTATGTTACCTTTTGTTCTGTTTCAGAGTTCATCCTCAACAGGTCTGAGTTTTCAGAAAGGAAAACAGAGATCAAATCAGACCTGTGCTCATGAATGGGTCAAATTGAAACAGTTTGTGTGTGACAAATGAGAAATAAATGGATGTGGTTTGAAGTGAGCACTGCACAGAAACCAAGGTATACTGTACTGTGTGTGGCGTCAAGGCTCTTACACTCCTTTATACTGTACAGTATATGTTGCTCAGTCCGGTCACACACGCACACATAATATGACATAATATCTTTTAAAGGAAAGGTGGGCCCTGTGGAAAGCATAAAGGAAGTTCTCTTTGTTCATTTCCTTCCTATCCTGTTCCTGCTAGCATGTGTGTGTTTGTGTGTGTGTGTTGGTGTCTGAGACAAAACTGAGCCATATCTATGTTGCGATAGAGCTGGGCTGGATTCCAGGAAATAATGGATAAGAATATGAAAACACAATCCTTTTAGGTCAACAGCACACACAAACACACACACTGCACTATAATTCCCACAACCACTAGAAAGTAGCACAGGCTCAGCAGAAAGCATACCTGTGTGCATGAATGTGTCATGCATGCTGTGACCGTCTATAATCCTTTGTGCACCATGAACTCTGGTAAACTGATGGCAGAATGAAACGCAGAGAAATGCAAGTGCAAGTCAGAAGCAACTAGAAGGCAGAGAGGCACTCAACACAATCTACTAACATGCGAGTTATATCACTATGGAAACGGCTCACTTCGGTTTGTCAGCTTATCCATCATGGAAAAAAAAAGATACACAGAAAAAAAAAAAAATCCCCATGACAACCCAGTGAAAAGAATAGTCTGCTGTGAACAGAGCTGGCTGCCTGCTTTTGATTTCTGTCAAATTTTGCAACCACAGGTAACATTTCCAGATGGATGCTAAAACACCTCACAAAGTCTGAGATTACAGAAGAATTGAAGACAATGTTTTTTGTTTCTTTTTTTAAATCACAAATCCAGTGGCAAATATGCTTCTCTGGAGGCTAAAATACTAAGATTAGGAAAATAGAGAAACAGGAACCTGATATGGTTTAAAAGAACTTTTTCTGTGTTTCTGTCTATTGTATCTCATTACTGATGTACAGCTGGCTCTTGGTCACAAGTGCTTTTCACTGCTCACTGCAGTGATGCACTGAAAAGCATTACAGGGGGATTGCAGTTCAGCTCCTGATGATGTTCTATTGATGATGATGTTCTACACCTTTTACCATCTGTCCTTTTATGCTTTGTTGGAGGATTCCAACATTAAAAGTACTTTACAAAGTTTTGTCAAGTGGTACAGTACTGTGTGCTTGACTGAAGGATTTCTTAAATAAGCTGGTTATTCATAAACAGTTTAACATTAATTACTTCCCCTTTTTTATTTCTTAAAGCTGATTTGTGACAAAAGACAACTGTCCCTTTTTTTTGTCCCCGGATTCTTTAAAGCTACATGCTTTCTCATCTTCAGTCCCAGACAACACACTCTCTTCCATACAATTTCATATACATTTGGCCTTTCTTTAGACATTTGAGGATCTGAACTAGTTAAACAGCTGAACAGTTTCAATATTCATCGCAGAGGTGGCTGTGCATGTCTCAGAGTTGCTGGTTGTATAAATGAAATTTAGGAAGATTGTGGAGAAAATGTAAAATTCTGATGTAAAATTAGTATCTACACCAGTTTAAAAAAAAATTTAAGGCTTAGGAAATGTATTTTCCTTAAAAGGTAAGTCAACCCAGAATGGTGGTTTAAAGGTTTTATGTGTAGGTATACGTGGAGCTGAACTCTCTTGGATCATATTCCTGCCTTAATGAGTATTTATATACAGCAAAGTACATTTATGTATTTATGCAATTTTCAAATGCTGCATATCTTTAACGTTGCATATTTTCAAGGAATGAAAGTAAAATTATGCGCACTTTAGAAAATCCCCATGGCTGGGCTTCAGACAAACTAAACCAAGCTGATAAGCTGCGCAGGAGATCTCACAAACACGCACATCGGGATGCAGGGTGAAATCAGACTGAATTTGCTTCGCTTCCTGCCCTCAGGTGTACTGTAGAGCAGGATTATACAGTACAATGCTTCACTAACACCCCACTCATTATGAGCACACACTGACTCAGCCTGCCACAGCGTCAGCTGTGCATGAACACGCACATGTAACCACTCACAAATGATAATCAGCCCGAGCAAGCGAACTGATACACAAGTGAACACGCAAGCACACACACAAAGTTTTGACAGCTTGTGAAAAAAAAAAAAAAAAAAAGCATGAGATCCTATTGCAATGAGCCATCATTAACACCCACACCAGCAGTAGAGAAGTGGTGGTTGTTTAATCTAAAGTAATCTGATGAAGCCAAGCTCTGTGCATCTGTGATGACAGTTTTAGCTGGTGTGTGCACGTCGGTGCACAGATGTGTCCTCGTGTCCAATATCCGAAAAAGCAGTAATGCTTGAAGTGTGCACTCATGCGTGCTTGTTTATCCTGTAGGCTGACATAAACACCAATCATGATGGTGCTGATGAGGATTTACTTGCACGGTGTCTGACCTGAATCCATGAGTAACTCAGACCTGAAGGGTGTGTGTGTGTGTCTAAAACCAATGATAGTGATGACAACCTTTACCTCATGACGTCCATTACTCCCCGCTAACGCTAACCATACAGCCACAGCTCACTCTGCAGATTACATGTTGGAGTTTACGGACCATTATCATCATTCCCGAAAATGTACTGGAAGGTTAAGGCATTTCATAAAATACAGTCGCAACAATCACATCGTCTACTAACCGCTTGGTTCCTGTCAGGTAGACGGTAGTTGTGGTTCTGCAGCAACCGGCAGCCATCCTTGGCCAGCCGCTGGACGGCCTCCAGTCCCAACCGGCTGGTAAGGTCCTCCCGACCACACATGGTCCCCATCCCTCCGTTACCGCCACCGCTGCCACCACCGTCCCGCAGTGCACACACCCCACCGAGCTGCAACACAGGGGGCATGAAGACGTATCTCAACCCACAGTCCCAAGACATACTGCAAACAGTCAAGGATGCTTGAAGATCCGAAGTCAGAGCAGTTCAATGTCTATGTCCAAAAGTGGATGGAAATAGTTTGGATGTAATCCAGAAAAGATGCAATGACAAGTTTGAAGTTGCCCCTTTCTACCCATGAGAGGAGAATGAGAAGAAATTATAACCCTGCTATCTTGTTCTGTTATTCCTGCCTGCCTCTAATTCTATCTATCTATTAGAGTAAGTAATTCCCTTTTATCTGTTGCACTTCTGTGTCTGTGTCAGTCTGACTGCGCTGTGTCAGAGGATCTAGCAGAGTATGAGTGAGTGTGTGTGATTAGAAGTATGAGTGGGCGGGAGAGGGCGTCTGTATGAGAAGCAAGCATGTTAGGGTATGTGTGTGGTGTGTGTCTGTCTCCTCCCTCCAAGAGTTGGGATTTAGCCCACTGAGGTAGATTAAAAAGTGAATGGATAGAGATATCCAACAGGGATGTCTTAATAAAGGAAGAGAAAGAGAAAGAAGCAGAGAATATATTTCATTAAACGAGCTGGAGAAAAGTGGAAAAACTAATGGCTTTATCCTCAGATAAAGTACATGTACTCCCAAGGGTGCTGCAACTGTGATGGTTATCACCAATGGCGGGCATCCTGATCCGTTTATTTTCCTTGGAAGAGCGACAAAGAGGGTTGTTTCATTTGGCTGAGACTTGGGTAACCCTTCCTGTGGGCTAAACTATCCCACGGCACCACTCTCCAGCGGAGGGTAACACACGTACACACTTGCAAAGCATCATTCATTTTGTTTACAAGAAAAACACCGTCCAATGACAAGTCTTATCTTGTAGGATAGCCACGTACACACACAGACATTATATCACAACCACAGTCCCATGTCCCTGGCTGTTTCCTGTAAACCTGTTGTGGACTTCCTGTCCTAGACACAGAACACACTGAGATAAACCTGTCTGTGGTCTGTGTGTGCTTGTATTGTGTAGCTGTCATTTTGCCCGCCACTGTGTCCTTCATTTTTCTTTGAAAACCAAAGCTGTCAGTGGGCTGATGAATAACAGAGACTAAATCAAACCCTTAGCTTATTTCAGCATCTTTGAAGTTCAGAAATTGTGGAACACTCAATTTATTATCGAAAACATCAAGAATCATAAAAGACATAGACTTTGGAGTTACTTGTGGTGTACTTGGCGCTTTATGGTTGCATATGTGCTACTGTCCTTGTAATAATGTAATCATTTCTGAAACTCACAGTTGTGGTAACACTACAGTAGCAGTGGTTATCAACCCCGCAAAGGGGACTGCGATCAGTTGGCCAGCATCCACTGAACCTGACAGTGTTGTGCAGCTGGTGCAGCAATCTGACTGGAACATCCATTGCTCACTTCTAAATCCGCTTAAATGCACTTGTTCATTGGTAGTTGACTAGATGTACTGTATATCTAAAAAGAATGCATTGCACTCAAGCTTGACTTGATAGGATGTAATGGGATTTAATGAGACCATGTAGCAATAAAACTGTGATTCCATCAAGAAAAGTTGAGAAATAGTACAAGACTGTTGATCCTATAGTTCTCAGGAATGATGCTTTGTTTGGTGTCATTGCTCCTTTTCTGTCTGTCTTACTTTATGATTTGGAGATTTTCCATCCCCAGAGGAAACCATTTGGTTTTATCTCGTTTTGGTTACCTTTCTCTGATTTTTATTGAAATTACACTTACTATCACCCAACCCAACTCTTCAAGCAGACTAGTAAATGTTTAATCTGGGAGAAGTCAAAAGAGAATTTGGGTGAGTAATAAGTGGGGGAAAACACGTGTTTTTCCTTTTCTCTTTAAATATTACATGTAAAGACAGTTACTCAATAACTGTGCCATTTGCACTGAGATATACATAACAATGTGTGTGTAATTTTGTTTAAAAAAATCTATATATACTGTAGATACCTTTTTTTTGCATTTGTCTTCCTCTCCCCTAATTTCTTTTGCTGTGATGAGAGAATGAATAATTGATGGAGAGAAAGAGGTTTTGACTGTACAGACATGGGATGAACGAGCAAACAGGCTTCACCCTGTTCTAACCCTTTTTTCTATGTTCAGCCATATGTGTACCTCCACATACAGAAAACTTGCACTCAGTGACCTTTAACAGAGACCAAGAAAGTCAGAAGGAGCCAATTATCTTTTATTTTGGATGTTGCAACTTGCAAGCAATCAGCATTTGAACTGATCTAGTTGCAGTTTAGTGGACCAGTGTTGGTTTTATTCAGCCCGGTCCCCTCTGGCCTTTTGTTTATTTCATTTTGTGTACAACAGCAATGACAAAGTGTTCACTGGGTCATATTAAGATGCTGCAATGTCGTTGTAATACAGCTGAAAGACAAAAACAAGCTCAAGACATCATGAACTAATAGGCAGCAGCTGCATTTTATAGGTGTGTTATAGTGGATAGAAAGAAAGCGTATCGAGTTAGAACCTCATAGCTTTTCCACATCAGTGCTACTCTTTTCAAATATATTCTAAAAATATAAGCTTCAAGTGATTATTTTCTCAGTGCTGAAGTGTTTGGTTTTGGCAAATGTGTGTTTGTTTTTTTTCTTGTGTGCATTACCGGGCTGCTCTCCTCGCTGGGTGTGCAAGACCCTTGGTCCCCCGTCTCTGTAGTCTCAGAGTCCTGCTCTGACACTGCAACCAAATAATAGATGAATAACTTCTTACAATCTTGGACAACAATGTTTTTGTTACATCCTCTCATAGTGACAAAGTTCTAAAAAAGTCTAAAGAAAAATGCACAAGAAAAGCATTAAGAAAGTACACACGAACTCCAACTGCATGCATACGTACAAGCTTTGCGAGTTTTTCGGGCTAAAGCAGCCGCCAATTCACTTTGTACCTGTTTAGAAAAGAAAAAATGAAAATCAGACAGCACAAAAAACTAGAAAATGATGAAATAAACTCTCACTTTGATTTAGAGTTATGAAATCAGATTGTTCTCCTTTTCTCATTCTCAGGTTCACAAGCAAAAACTGACCGTAGAAGTGAGCCTCTCAAGAGCTTTCATCTGAAGAAACTCACTGCACATGTCCCTGTTGCCTTCAGAGTCTTCCTCTGACCTTGGAGAAAGAGACATAGCTTTATTTGCAACTGCAAAGTATTCAATATTCTAATCAAACAGCCCACAGGGCCAAAAGTTCCTTGCAGAGTCGTGGTCCACTCTACATTGCCCTCTGGCATCACGAGATGAGAACTACAGTGTACACCACAAGAATTTCCTCTGAATATTCAAACAAATGGATGCTTAAATGTAGAAAATTACCATTTTTCTTCAATCCTAGATTAAAACACCTAAAAATAAAAAATGCCATAATTTCTGTATTGTTTATTACATTAACTGTTTATTTCAGAGCACCCTCCACAAATGAGTAGAGGTAAACACAAACAGGATAAACACAGCAGATTAATGTACGAATATTGTACTGTCTGCAAAGTTGCATCTGCTCATTTCCCCCTCCATCTGTCTTTGGAGTTCTGAGCTCTTTTCATCGAGCATCTCTCTGCAAACCCCTTTGCCCCCCTTTCTGTCGCTCTTCATGTGGTTTCATGTAAAAAAGCTCCCAGACACACCCTTCCATTGATGTTACTGAAGCTCTGTGTATGCGTGGCAGTAAAGCGGCTGGGAGTGCATGTGTTCAGGACGTGTATGGATTTATCTTTTTACTTAAAGCACATGCGCATCTGTGAATACATTTGTGCTTGGCTCCATTTGTGTGTATGTTTAAGTGTGTGTGCTGTAAACAGGTGTTTGTTTTGGGGTAAACTGCATTATTCCCACAGCAATAATACAGCACTGAAGAGCGTGTCCTCAACAGCAACAGACAGCATTCGTAGGCCCCTTATCCAATATAATCTCTTTAAGAACTACAGTTTGGATCGCTCTCCAATGCACTGCCTCGCCCCCATGTAGAGCATGCACACGCTCACAGTCTCTCCCTCAAAGCATGCATGCACAAACATCCTCAAACCCATTTGCATACAATTTGGATTTTATCCACATATCCCAGTAGCTCTTGTAATAGTTGTAGAGGAAAGAAGACGAAGCCCTGTGTGACTTTGTGTGTATACTATAATCTGATAAGGGGATGATAGATGTAGAAGCTGGGGAGATAGTGATAACACAATAGCCCTCAGCCTGACACATCAGCTATCAGCTCTGGCACAGAGAAAGACAAAAGGCAGGTGGGCCATCGGATGCCTGGAAGGAGTGTGAAAATACCATAAGTTTAATGTCAGCCTCATACTGAAGTGATAAATGCAGTGTTTTCACCTTCCTTTCAGTATCAAGTAACACTGATGTGTCTAATTGACAAATCTGGCAGAGAACTGGTTGTTGCCCATCAAATGTGGAAGTCCATTACAGATCATAATTTAATAAAAAAAAATGTCTATTGTGAGTCATCAGAATGAATTTACTCTCATCAGGGTCATTAAGTTTCACTTTCAGCCAGTGAACAGTTGGTAATTTGGTGACTCACCATGAGTCTGAATGTACCGGAGCTGGAGGAGAGACACAATAGGAGGTGTGTCACCAATCATTAAGCAGCACACAGCAGTACTGAGGATTAACATGATCTGTGCCTGCACCACCTTCCTACTCACATCACATCAGGATATTCTTGCTCCTAAGAGTTGACTGTCTTGATCCCTGATGCAGATTTCTTAAGTAAGAGAAGTCTATTCAGCCAATTGAACATGCACAATTTTATTTTGAATGCTGCCAGTCTAACAACGAGCTAAAAGCTTCTGCTATTGTGCAGGGTAGATGCATTCTCTGTAAAAACTGGTGACTGACTGGTTGCCCTTCCCTGCAGCTAGAATGATCCTGCAGTATTCTGCAGAGTCTGACTTTTTGCCCTTTCTCATTTAAAGTAGAAAGGGCAATGGATTGTCTAGGACCACAGCACTATGCAAACCAAGCAAGTACATTTCCTCTTCCCAAGCAAGGGTGTCATATTTTAGCTCCTGGCAATTTTACTTCCCCAAAAATGCATAGAATAGTGTTTCAAAGACAATAAAACTGGCAACACAATCTATACAGACCGACACAAACCCTTTTCTACTGTAAGCAATAAACTACCATCTGACTGTTTCTCATTTACAGTGGGGTATAAAAGCATTTAGTCATCTACTGGTTGTGCAAGTTCTCCTCCTTAGAAAGATGAGAGAGGTCGTTTTGGTCCTTTTGTGTGAGGGGATTTTTAAATAATATTTGCAAATTATGGCGGAAAATAAGTATTTGGTCACCCACTAACAAGCAAGATTTCCAGCTGTCACAGACCTGTAACTTGTTCGTGAAAGGAAAACTTTCTTTTTTTTTCAACCTGGACCTTATTTCTAGGAGTTCATACATGCATTTACTCACCGGTGATATTTCTGCATCACTTTGAGTCCTTTGAAAGATATTATGTTCAGTCGCCCTTCAGTGTACATCCAGTATAATGGCAGAGACGGGGCAGTCACTATATAAGGCATTATCTGCCATAAAATTCCTTCATTTCAGCAATACTTGAAGTAGAATGAACGAACAAATGAGTACTATTGTCCTGTGAGTTCAGAGTTTCACAAATTGTTATTTTTGTTGTTGTCTGGGTGGCGAGCTGCTCTTCTCAGCTGTACTACGGAAGCGCGCATCGTGAACGTGTGGCCCCGAAAAGCGTGTAGAACAGCCCGATAACTAATGGAAAGCTAAATCTGGACTCAGGACAATAGTACTCATTCATTTGTTCATTCTACTGAAAGTATTGGCAATAATCAAGGAGTTTTGCTGGTCAGATGTCTTCTATAGTGGCTGCCCCATCTCCACCGTTATACTGGATGTACACTGAAGGGCGAATCAACGTAGTATCTTCCGAAGGACGCAAAGTGATACAGAAATTTTACCGGTGAGTAAATGCACGTACAAACTCCTAGAAATAAGGTCCAGGTTGAAAAAAGAAAAAAGTTATCCCTAAAGAAGATCATCTATCCTCCACTCATTACCTGTATTAAAGAACATAAACTTAGCACAAAAAGAACATTTGTGTTTGGTTAGTTACTTCTCCCTTCAAATAATACCAGTTGGTGTTGTATTATACATCACTGAACAGCCTGGTCAGCAAACAGAGCCGGGATTATAACCAAGTACCTCCAGTTATTGGAGGTGGACAATGACTGAATTGCCTGACATGAGTCCAGACCTCAACTCAGTTGAACATTTGAGAAATCAGCTTAGGAGTGCTGTATGTGCCAGAGTGACTAAAACAACCACATTGGTTGACCTTTAAAGGTAAAGTCCGAAGTTCCCTCCCTGAAAATAAACGTTAGACTTGTGCAAGTGAAATCTGTCTCAAACCGCGCCTTTGGGCCTCTACTCGCTGGCAGTAGTGCGTTTAAATGCAACTCCCTCTCCCCCTGCCTGTAATTCGCTCTTTCGTTTTGTTTTGGTGTGTTCGGGACGTTTCTGGGTGGAGTTTTCTGTTTATATCACCAGCCAATGACAGTGCTAAGAGCATGACGCTGTGTGGGAATAAGCTCATGATTGGAGCAGATGCTAGTTACTTGACTCTCGAAGGGAAAAAAAAAAAGAAAGTAAAACGGAGGATGCACCGGAGAAAAGGTAAGAGCTTATGATGGTGCACGTTGGAAAACCAGAGTTAATATTAGTTTAGCTTTTACCCGCTTCTGAGCTCTGAAGGAGAGGCTTGAAGCTGAATAGGCTGAAGAACAAGGCAGCTATTCGCCTGAGAGGAAGGGGGGCTCAGTTTGAATACTGTTGTTTGCAAACAGAAGCGCTGCGGGGACTTTGGACTCTACCTTCAAGAACCAATGAATACAGTCCAACCCAAACTAGTATCATTAAAGCAGGGCAATTAAACGACCAAACACAAATTTTCTTACTTTTGTGCCAAGTTTACATATGTGGTGTCATACATTAAAAAAGAAAACCATAAAATAGGAAATGACTGAACCTCAATGAAGTGACTGATAGTTAATCTTACATGAAGCTTTTATGAGGCTAGCTTGCTTGTGTGAACTGAAAAATAATTGATCGTGATGAAAGTATCAAACTACACATGATGCACCATTAATTAGTGGCACACTCTTGTTTGGCTTTTAGCAGCAAAGTTCAGGCCATGTAGTCTTCATTTGTACAGAGTTATCAGTAGCAGTGGTATCTCATTAGTTAAAACAAACAAAATCAGGAAGCCTTTAAGACCAAGCATGCTTGACTGTGAATTTAAAGATGGATGAATTTATCGCAGCAGTTCATCAAGTTTCTGAAGCCAGTTAAAGAGTCATTTTGGGTATTTTCCTCACAGCTTTGAATGTTCACCTTTTCACAGAAGGATAAATCAGGAGGGAGGGTGTGAGACAGACACCTGCAGAGAAATGGCGCGACAGTCAAAGAGAGAGAGAGCAGGAGAGTCAAAGAAAAAGAGAGGGTGCTGCATGCAAAATCACATTTATGGTTCCCTGAAAATGTGAAGCTGCTTTATGGTTCAAGTGCATTTTCAAGGAGAGACCGGGAAAATTTCAGAGCATGTACAGCACTTGAATGCAATTTTACATTTCTACAGTATGTATTAGTGAAAAGGGTAAATACGCAGTTCATGTTGCCTTGTAAATTCAAGTGCTTTAGTTTTTTGGTTTTCTGTTGTCAGAGCAGAACGAGTTGGTAAGATCAGCTGGAAATGTGAAAGCACTGGCGCGTAAAATCCTGAGCGCGCATGTCAAACACTGAAATACAAAGTCACTGATGACAAACACAGATGCATGTACATTATGTGACATAAGATCTACATCAGTAAATATGACATTCAAATTCCTATCGCTGTCGGTACCTCTCCCTTGTGATGTATGTAAATGCATACTTTGAAGTTGACATGTAGGAGAATATACCAATGTGAGCCTCCGTTCCGTCAGTCTCCATATACACTCCATTTTTCATTCCCACCACCCTCCTCACACACTCACAGAGATCTCACTCTTTCTATATCTCCGAGTGACAGATTGAGTTCAGTAGCAGCCTCAGCAGGAACCCCACACACAGAAGCAGCAAGGCAGGGAACTCTGGCTGACACCCCTCAGCAAGTGTGCCTAGGAGACCATCTCATGTATGAGAGTGATCACATTATGTCTCACATTGCACATGAGTGCATTTCTATAGAATTGGAGATGTCTGCCTGCAAATAAACCTGCACAGAAGTTTCCAAACAGACCATGGATCTAAAAACACTGAGCAGAGATTAGGTTTCTAACTAATTTGAGGATCTTCTTTAATGTGCGTTTTTTTTAGTTTTCCATAACAAAAATTCCCTTTGCAAAAGAGTAACACCCAAAGCAAATCATGCATAGCTAGAAATGAGTTGAATCCAGACTGGGAGCTTGCTACTTCAACTTTGATCATTTACAGGAATGATGAGATTCCAGTTCAGGTCAATGGAGATCATCTTAACAACTGAGTCACACTTACAACCGCCTACCATCAGTAAGCATTAATACTAACTAACATCAGTGGATAACAAATATACAATATAACAATGGACACAACTTGCAATTAAGAAAAATAAACAACTAATAACAACTATGCACAGGTCCATTCACTACTTACGGGCTATTGGCTCCACCACCAGAGCGAAACTGGACATATGGGGCAAGTTGTAGGAGGAGCTTAACAGCCTCTGGCCAATCTGCTTCATTGGAGCGAAATTCGCAGGAGGCGGAGTCACACTCCTCAAAGCTGAACTGATAGTAAGAGTTGGAGTCAGAAAACACCACCCGCTGGTCCACTAGGAGAGGGAAAAAAGAAAATAAACAACAAACGGAAATAAAACAAACAGCAGCTTTCCATTAAACATTCAGTTTTGTTGTAGATGCTTTTATCCATGGTGAGATATTATGGTTTTGTAAAGTTACAATTTCAAATGAATTAAGTTAAGAAGTGTTTGCTTTATTCACAGTCACACCATCATTAAAAGAAACAAGCTTGAGGCCTGTTGGCAATACATGCATGAGCACTAGCTTTGTTTCCATTCACTGGCAGAGCAAATCTGAAGTTAAAATTAAAAGGAATGTGAATCAGACATTGAAAATGAGTTTAAAGTAAATAAATGAGGTTGCAGAGTCTGGCTAGAGGATAGCAGAATCGAATTCTGGTTTGAGTTAAATAGATAAAGTAGCTGAAACCCGTGAAACTCCATAATTACCGCAGCTCCTGAGGCTGAAGTGGTGAAGCATCGTATTATGGGATGCAGTACGTAAGACATCCAACTAGCAACTTAAGCAGATAATTACTACTAATTACAAATATTCACTGTAATAAACAAGGACAAATACAAATAAACTCTAAAAACTCTGATTTTAGAAAAGAGCAGAAACTTGGTGACAACAGTAAAACCAATGACACCTGAGCTGGACTGTTCATCCTTTAAACATCTACTGCCTTTCAAAACTGTCTTTACTGAAATAAATAATGTATGGACGCAGTGACTGTGCTATCTCTTGCTGCAGCAATAATATGCAGGCCCTGTCAGCTCACTGACGTTAGATAAACAGGCTCTCAGGTGCATCAGTGTGTAGTAAATTGCTGTTAACATGGTTACAGATAAATAATGAAGGAGGCAGTTTAAGGCAGAATAATGAGATTACTAGGAGGTGGGACTTTGACAAACAGTGCCCTGATTCCCAGTTTCAGGTTGAAAGATCTAAATTAAAATCATGATCATGTGCTGAGCAGGTGAACGAGGCAGTAAATGAACCTCTCTGTTCTGCTGGATGAGTCCACCACTTGTATGTGCAGATAGTTGCTGATGTCGCTTTAAGGCAGCTATAAATTTTGAAGCACAGACCTAACTACTGCTGTGTTAGTGTGTGTGTGTCTGTTTTTTTTTTTTTTTTTTTACCAGACAGCAGGACTCCCAGTTCCAGCAGCACCTGCCAGACGCGCACAGCAGCAGTCCGACAGCGCACGTACACACACTGCTCACACAGCCACTGCACCAGCTCCACTCCCACATAGCTTCGCCTGTTAAAAATACGCACAATTTCAGCACACAAGTAAGACCACACAATGTCACGATCCACACGCACATTCTCTGGCACAAAGCTCGTCTTTCTGTCTTTTTTTTTTTAATCAATATCTATTGATTATTCATTAGTTCTCTGTAAGCCTTTTCCTCTGAAACACTGAACACTTTTGGTCTGGTTTTCCCTTAGATAAACTCCTTGTGTGTGGGAGGGTACATGTATGCACTGGTGTGGTATGCATTATATCTGCTTTAAGGTGCTTTTTTCATGTATCTCTATGTGCTGTACGAACAGTTCACTGCATTAGAGCGCATGCATCCTCAGATCATTTTGTGCTCCACTATACACAATCTACATCCCTCTTGGTTGAACTTACTGCAAAAGAAATCTGACTTTCCAATTAAGAAAGGGCTCAAAAGTGACTGGGGAGTCAGAGTGTATGCTTCACTGGACTTATCGATTCAGGCTTGCACACAGACACACAAACGGACAGAGACAAGTGTACCGTATGATTCTGGCCAGGTGTATCTTGTCTTTAGCTGGGTATGGCCCGTGAGAGAGGAAGGCATTCCTCACAGCTCGACCAGCACATGGAAAACTCTGGGAGCAAGACTGACACACATACAAATTAAAAAAAAAACAAACAAGCACAATTATTCCAAATTTTTATTTAAAAAAAAAAAAAGCATCATTCTTATCTCAGTATTGGTTCACATGTGTAAGATTGTATGGAGCTAATGTGGTTACATGCAGCTGTCATTGAGCGGCTCACAAGGACAGCTCGATTTCTTTCCCCCTGAGGAACCAAACATTGACTGCGTCTTCGCACTCTGCAGTAGTCCTGCCAGAGATGCCAATCGTAAATACCACTGTATTTCAATTAGACTGTTTTCATGGTCGCCTGTTCTTCACTGTTTGTTACTGTACATGCCACAGAGCAGCGTCTGTTGCATCATGGATGAAGCTTCACACACAATAGACAATTATCAAATAACTTCTTCTATTGAACCCAACCACAACCTGGTCTTTTCTCTATAATGTAGCTCTGTGGTAGTTTTATGCAGAATTTCATGAAGGGTGGTTCAGCACACATTAGCTTACCAATTCCCCGCACTTACATGAAACTGTAATGGCCAATTTTCTGCATTTTGTACACATTTTCTTTCTGACATTTTTTGTGTAACAAAGCTCTGTTTTTGTTCAAAAATATCTTTCAAGTTTCTTCAAAACATGGGTAATATAAGTATTGAAACAGTTTATTGGACTAAAGTTTAATTTTCAGGAAATGGTACTGCCTCGTTTCCTTTTGTGACCAAGTAGTCTCATATTTCTTCCATTATTCCTTGTAATATAAAATGCTTGTCATGAGGTAAATTATTCAATTTAAGCTAAGGACTAGTTAGTTACCATCCATAAAAACATTGCAGTACTCAGTGCAACACCCCGAGTGTACATACCCACTAACTGTATTCATTTTGAGAATCTGTTCTTCTACCAGATGCATTGAGCAGTGTGTAGTTTCATTTCCCAGTTTTGTTAGATTTAAAATGTTGTGCTTAAATATGGAACTCTTCGAAATTGAAGTAATTAAGAAACTAAATTCGTGAACTAACCTGTTTTTGACTCCCAGTTTTAGCTATGAACCTTTGCTGGCACTCCTCTGATTTGTTATTGTGCGAGAACATTGATACATCATAACTAGACGGATATAAGAAGAAATAACAAAGAAGAGAAGTTTTTCCAAATTTAAACTGGTCTCAGTTCTGGAAACACACATTCGTGACTCAAAATGTTTGCATTCCACTGTACATGTTTGCCCATTTGTCAAAAAACAAAATGGCCCTAATCTGAAAATACTATGTAAATATTAGTAAAACATACTGTATGTTGTGTATGTTCTGCCTGTAAGTAGAGACATCTACAAATAAAGTGCCAGACGGCAGTTAGCTGAAAAATCGCCACCTCATCCTCCTCTTCAGGAAATTTAGATAAAACCAGGGAGTGAAATAGATCCAGAAGCCTGTTTGAATATCAGTGTTTGTTGTGTCCACTCTGAGTTTCTGTGGAAGCATGGTGGAGTCACACAGCAGACTACAACAGGGAAGCAGCAAAATGATGTCATAAGTGTCGTTCAAACAAAAGAGCCAAATTGGTCCAACTTGCAAAACCCGCCAACAGACTTGATTTCACCCCTGGAAGCCGTCGTCCAAACAAACCTGAACAATTTTACTGACTGTTATTTGTGTTAATGTTAGTGTAAAATGCTTATAGTATAGTAAATATTTTCCTGAGAAATTGACTGTAATAAAAAAGCTATTTTAAATCTGGACATGTTTCTGAATTATTTGGCACAAGACAAACACACATGGTTGTAAAATAAGTAGTTCCCACATATTGATTTTTTTCTATTTTTAGGTTTTATTTCTTTAGCTCAAGTTTTTAGTGCTGAAAGAAAATAAATGAGATATTTAAGCCCTTAGGCTTTTTGGAGAGTGCAGTACTAAAATATTTCCCAAACCGCATTATAGTGATCCATGACAAAATAAGCCTGTGTGTGCGTGCTTATGTGTGTAGGTGGTGAAACTAGCTTGGAAAAGGCCCAAGGTAATATCCCCACTGATGTCATATGTATTGAGGATAAACAAACATTTATCTTTTTTTTTTTTTTTTTGCTTTGCAGCAGAACTAAAGGGATGACATCACAGCTGAGCATATGTGTATGTATGCCTCCACCTCCTTACCTTGTGTACTGTAGGTCCGGTGCTTGGTCCCGGGATAGTGTCAGGTGATTGCTGTTGGGAAAAAAAAACACAGTCCATCAGAGCCAACTCATACACAGTGACACACACAGAGTAAACACAATAAACGAACATGACTGAGATGAGAAAGACCGGTTTAAAGCCATTACATTCCTGTTTGACGTCACCTCTGCAAATACTCACATTAGTGCTTAAACAATTACATCACTGTCAGACTTTCACTGAATTTAAAGAAGAAAACTATTACATGATTCTCTGGTCTGCATGCCTTCATGATCACTCAAACACTAATCATGACATCAGGAATAAAACATTTATCTACCCATTCCTCAATAGAAAAAAGTCAACTCCCAGAACAATCATTGCATTAGAGAGCAAAGTATTCATTTATGATTACTATCATCAGCCTTTACCCCAGTGCATCAATCCCATTTCTACTTTCCCCATTAGGAAATAAGAGCTTAATCTTTATAGATGGTTATTGTTCAGGAAGATAAATGCTGTCACTGTGCTGATTTGCTGAAAACAAAGTGCATCTAAATCTATAGCAAGGCTTAGATGAAGGGAGCAGTGTACCCTAAAATATGCTTTTTTGAGCTCTAAGAAACATTGTGTAGCATGAGTGTTATGAAAACCACATACACTTATGGTGAAATTGACTTTTTTTCATACAAAAAAGAAAAAAATCAAAACACCACCAACTGGAGCAACCAGGTCCAGTTTGTTTCATACCCTGACATTAAACATAGAATTGATATGAGTTATGTAATGTTGCTCAAATTACTATTTTTCTTAGTACAATGCATTTACTATTCATATATCATAAATAAAGAATATATGAGGTCATTTCTCTATATTTCTTTGGAGACGTAAATGTGAAAGGCGCATACCTGTCAAATGCCTGCTAACCTGATGCTGTCAACTAATGAATTCCCTCTGCATTTCTGCGCTCTGCTGCTTACAGTAATAAAAATTGGTTTAATGTTTGGCACTCTTGCTTCCAACCTGAAAGAACATCAGTTTATGAACATATTTAAAGGTAATGCTTTGCAGCCTATAGTAATGTGGTTTATAAACCCCAAATATGATTAAGGAATGTAAAAAGTTCATTAGTAACTAACTTAACTTTGATTCAAGTTATATCAATTTCCAATTAAATTGCTTACCTCCTATAGAAGTTTTTTTTATGAGTTTACAATGCTTCATAATACAATATCAAAGGTGTTGTAAATGGTGACCAAAAGAAATAAGACTGATGATGTGTGAAACATCTAACAGAACCACAGAATGACTGTTTCCATATCAGTCTTTTTTCACCAACACACCTTTATCATACAGGCATCATAAAGTGATGCTAAAAGATTAAATATGCACCCACCTGCCAAGTCAAGTAGCTAGCTTGTCAGTTTCTTATCAAAAACTACTTGACCTACACACACAGGAAATTAGACATTTTCCTTGGCAGGCATTCTGACAGTGAGGCTAAATGCACAAGTCAAACTGGCATTTTAATTTGTATCACCAATGGAAAGATGGCACAAATTGTAAAGACACCAAATAAAGACTAATAAGTAGCTGAGTCATCAAGATGTAAAAAAAGAATCATGGCAAAGCTATGACTGAAACAGAACAGACTGACAATTAAAGGGAGCATACAAAGAGTTTTCTATTCTCACTTTAACTTGAGTGCATCGAATGGCTTTTGATGTGTGGAAAATCCAGCTTCAGCTGGACAGATCTGCAACCAGACACTGCAAAACATTTGATCTTTCATTTAGAGAAAACATGTGCTCTGGTTTACTAACTCTATAGTAGAGTCAAAAGACTGTTCCACATTCTGGCAGTGTATACACTATTGTTTACAAAGTGGTGCTCCTCTGTACAGTCATTGTACCAAACCAGCCCAACGACTACGATTGGCTCAGAGCTGGAAAGGCTACGGGTAAACATGTTTTAACAGGATTACAGCCAGATGCATTCTACCAGAACCAATGAAACATGAGCTCTCAGATTTATCCTACTGCAAAGGTAAAACCTTTTTGACTGATAAATAAATTGACTTTCTGATTTTTTTATTATTGTTATTATTTTATCTGAAGAATACCAAAAGAAGAAAAAAATAATCCAAATTTTCCATCAAGAAAAGCATGTTCAATGTACAGCACTTTACACTTTACAAGAGCAAAATCAAGAGGACAATTTGATGCATGATATCTTTAACACAGGTATAACAAACCCAGAGAATATCCCTATTAGTTAAAACGCAAGGCTATCCACCCGAAATTTTAAATCCTCAAAATATACAAGAGAGCATCATTTTTGGTTGCTAAAGTGTGAGAAAATATCAGATACTGCTATCTACTTTGGAAACACAGAGTTAATACCTCTTCAGCTAAAGTAAAAAGTTGTTACAATGGCAATCACGTTGCCAGCGTTCATTAAAAAGAGACGGATGAGAAGCTCCTGCAATAGCAGTGAAACTGGTTTGTAAGCTCACTCAGTGAAATAGGATCACTGAATGAGTTGTGGGTTTGATTCCCTCTGGAAAACCATCACAGAAAGCTGAGCCGGTGATAAAAACTGTTGCTGCCCTTCAACTCTCACCTTCTGGCTATAACAAACCACCAGATGATGACAGACGGAGATTCAGTGGGATCAAATGATCAAATAGAGAGCACCTTAGCAACCGTGAATGATGACTGCAGATGAAGAAATACAAACCAGCTGAGGTGCAAGAGAGACAGAACAGAGGAAGGCTGAACAATTCACAACAGTATGAAAACATGACAATGGATATGACAGATGGAGAGGAGAGATGAGGCGGCGAGAAGCAGAGAGTTCATTTCAATTATAATCATAAAAGAGATGAAGAGTGAACAAGACGAAGACAGCGAGGATGAGAAAATCCTCGACTGTGGCTTTGAGTTACAAGAAAACGAAATAAGATGATTAGAGGGATGTAGATCGGTGTGGGTGATCCTCATTACAGCAATGAAACTATCTGGGTTGCAGCATGCTCACAAACATAAACCGCTGGCAATACAGACAACTGCACACGCACCTTTTAAAAGGCTGAACACACACAGTTCATACTCTTCATTGTCTCACTATTTGGGGACATATTATATCCCTTTTTGATTTCTTTCTAAGAGTTCAGGGTGCTCCTAACACCTTAAATGTCAAGTTAAAAACAGACGTGACAAAATCTGGCTTTTTAGTGCAGTGTGCAAAAAAAAAAGTAAGCCTAGGCTCTCTTTCAAGGAGCTACAGTAAAAGATTGTTTCAGCTCGGTGTCTTTGGCATTTCACTGAGGTGTAAGGTACAGGGTAGATTAGGCAAATTGAGTCAGCTGATAAGTGAACGTCTCTCCTCCCTGGTGTGTTGGAGCTGCTGCGCTGGTCAGCAGCCTACAAAGGCAGTTAAACCAGGAAGCGAGCTTCAGCTTCATACAGTCAAACTCAGCGTTGGACACCCACAACATTTTATGTCGTGGGTGTTTTTATCTTTGCCTGAGAACCTAGCTGCAGAAATTGAGAGATTTTGTTGGAATTCTTATTCAGTTTCAAGCCTGCTCCACTACCACTGCGTGCTTTGAGTGCTGGGTCTCCCCAGCTGACTGAATCCAGAGATGAATGTCAGATTTTGAAAGAACAATAAGCTTCTGCAGAAAGTTTTAAATAGATTATGCACATTATGGTGGAGATTAGGAATGGGCGATATATTATCGTGTACGATATATCGTCAAAGAAATTCCCCGTGGTAATAATTAGTCATCTCACAATAAAAATGATAAATTCAATTCATCAGGTTGTATTTACAGTTATTTATGTCAAATTTGTTCTCATATTTCAGAGTTGTTTGTTTGGTGCTACTACAGTTTTGCAGTGCAGTGTACTACTTGAATTTAATTGATCTAGTTTAGTGGCTTCTAGTATTATTTTAGGGTTCTCAAGACAGAATGTATTGATAGCTTTTTTAAACAAACAATTAGGCTGATATTTTCATCGTCATTTATCATTACTGTGATAAAAAACAGAAATTATATTTTTGAGTCCATATCGCCCATCCCTAGTGGAGATTAAACCTAGGATAAATGAGATGGGAAAGCAATGATATAGAAATATAAAACAATGGGAATACTTTATCAAACAGGCATGTTCAGCAGCGCAACTCCCTCCCCAAAGGTTCAGAAGAACCTCTCTAACAAGACTGATTTCTGGAAAGGATGCTTCAAAAGACCTAAAGTTTCTGGAGAAGGTTCCTGTGTAGGTGAAATGCAGCTACAGTAACATTCATACTCAAACTGTAGCTTCTTTCACAAAGAATATTTCTCTTTTAGACCCTTGAACTAAATATCTGCAGTATGATTACATTTCAATTGATTCATGTCAAATCTACTGAGGTGTTTGCCACATAGAGCCAAAATTATAAAAACCACACTGCCGGCCAAATTTTTCCAGACGCAACTGGAATGATAAGTGTGTTTTCTGATTTGCTACTGTGTTCAAACCATCACACAAAACAAGCAATGTGAGACAGTGTCTTTGAATAACAATGAAGTGTAAGGCATGAGATTTAAGCATATCAGCTCTTAAAAATTTCCCCCAAAAAATAAGAGAGCGATCAGTTTCCTGCTGCCACATATGCTGCTAAGTGATGATGTGCTGTGTTTGGACCAGGGGGATTAAGCGGAGCGCACCAGCCAGCCAAGCATTTAGACTAAATAAATTGTTTCTGACTCTCACTACCTTCCTCTTTCTTTCTCTTCATTGTTTCAGTCTCTTTATCTCCCCTCCTCATCTCTTTGTCTCCTTGTCTGGTTAGTAGAGATCCCAAGAGGTCTTTGTTTCTCCACCATCATCTCTCACAAACGCACTCAGGACACACTCCAGCGCCAGACACGTTTCATGCAGCTTCACACATAAGGAAAGATTTCTGCTGCTGTGAGTCTTGGTATTTGTGTTTTTGTTTCCTTCACAGAAACACATTTCCCAACGAGAAGTGAAGAAGAAGAGAAGCTATAGAGACAGTGCGCATGCTGACACGCTTATCAGTGACTTCAAAGTGCATTTACAGGGAGTGAGAGACAGTGCAGGAGAGGCGAGGTCATTATCTTCAAGAAATGGATTACTCTCAGATTAGATTGCTGAGCACAGTGAAGAGCTGTAGCACGGTATGCTTGGCAAGTCCCCTCTCACACACTCAAACACACACTAGCTAGCTCCTGTCGACTCCTCGACGGACTCATCGTACAGTGAAGCCAAAATGGAGACATCAAAGCATCTTCAGCTCAAGGGACGCATAAAACAAACACGCACACATTGTCAAAAAATCCACCAGCTCGTGACCTTTTGAATCAACAAAGGTCATGAGCTGGTGACCTCATGACCAGCTCATGAGCTACGAGAATCCAGTATTTGTATACTATAAACTAATAACAGGAGTTATCAAAAAGCAAAAATGAATGACATATTCAAAAAAAAAAATGAATGACATATTTACTCCACCCCTGAAGTGCTGACTTCTCCCATCTTACAGACTCACTGCTATTACATACTCTTGCCAAACAGGACGTTTTAACAGCATAAGATGGCAGCTGATTGTCATAATTTAGATCTGAAACAGGGTTGTCTTTAAAAAAGTGCCCGGTTGCATGAACGTATTCATTATTTTTGGCTAAACAGCCTCCAATGTTTATGTCAAAGCAGAGTGCGATCTCCCCTTCATCTTCCTCATGACTAACTTTGTGAATTTACATCCCTTAAGATATTGTTAGTATTGTATATCCAGTTGGCTTTAATAGCAAGGATTATAATCACTACAGTCTTAATTTTCATTTTTTGCTTTTTCTTCCTCATATGGTCAGCCATTGCACATGGAGTAGCATTATCATGCAACTTTGCCACTGAGTGACTGCCTCCCAGCATTACATGCATTTCATGTAAACTATAACTGCAGATGGTATTTACACTCAATATTGTTGCACGCAAGTCGCTCTCCACTCCCTGACTTGTCCTTTCATCTTTTAGAGTTTAATGTAAAATGCAGTTATATATAAGAAATATTGCTGGAAGACACAAAAATATATCCCAAGCCACTGCTTAGCTGCATCTTTATTGCAGAAATTAGATCCTCTTTGGAGGAATACCATCCACTTTTCTCTAAGACTGTCATTATACTCAGATAACTTTCACTGCAACTGTGTATGGTTTTATAACCTCATAATGTAATTAGAACACAACATAAAGTAGTCCACAGTATATTTGTAATTATGTACTATGTTTGCAGGGAAAAATTTAGGATGTCTAGGCCTGTCAGTTTAAATCCACAAGGAGTCATGACTAAACAAATAGTGGTCATAAAATTTATATTTTCATAAAACACAGCTATTCTGAATGTGAAAAATGGGGCACCATCTGGAGCAGGCACTATAACATCCAGGGTGTAATCTGCCATAAACTCATTAGAGGAAAGCCAAAATATGGCATGATTAAAATATTTTACTGTGCATACATTCTCTGCCATCAACATACATTCATTTTGCTTGAATTAAAAATGCAAACTATGTACAGATCTACCACAATATCCAAACTGCCAGTGGGTGGAATTATTAACATTATCATAAGACATTAAAAAAGGATCTAAGAGCATGTGATTTCAGCCATTTCTGCATATTGCTTTGACTCTTATTGCCCACCAGAATATTGCAGAAGAAAAAACATCCCTCCATCCCTAGCAGCAGTCTTCTTCAGCAGAACGCGACTTAAACTATATGACAAAAATCTGAAAGGCAAAAGGATGTAGACAAAACGACGCAAACAAGATCCAAGTTTTAACATTTAAGACATAAATGTAATAAAAATGCACCATAAACTGGTCACTGGCTTAATTGTGCAGTTTAAGGTTGGTTGGCTATAGTTCTGCAACAGATAAGCACAGATATATCCATTTAAAGCAGGACCCACTGCCCTGCATGTCTTGGAGGCAACCCTAATTTTTCACACCTGAATCAAGTGAATGGCTCATTAAAAAGCCTGCAAATAACTCGATGAGGAAGTTCACGAATCTGAATCAGGCTTTGGAGTAGGAACTAAAGAATAAGCAGGCCAGTGGCTCCTGAGGACCCGAGCTGGGAAATATTGATTTAAAGGTAGCAAAGCAATGCTACATCGAAAGAAATTGCTTGTTTTTGTTTAGAATGGGAAGTCAATGACAAAATTAAATTTTAAGACTTCTGGCACTGATTCATTTTGCATAAAATCTATTCCGTCAGATTTCCACTGCACCACATTTATTCATTTAACCTAATTTTACCAGAACAAATTCTTATTTATCATGATGGCCTGGCAAGTGCCAGAAAGCACTTGTAGAACAGAGGGGAAGGATCGAAATAAAAATAATAAAAACAAATAATGCACACAGTCATCAATAACACCATAAAACTTTAAAACAGACAAACTGTAAGTATAAAAACTGTAAATAGCTAGATATTTATCAGAAAAGAAGACAACTAACATACTGGCAACAGACACCATTCTGTCTGTGTCCTAAGCTTTTGGGATCATGATAACCAATGCTACATGGTAGCAATACCTGTTGACCAATAGAATTCAAGAGTACAACAGTACTATTTGCAATCATTTCTGTGGCGAGAGTTTCATCATGTACCATGATGTATGTTGGTCCATCCTCTATTTTGGCTTATGGCTCAGTCACAAGTTGACCCACAGCCTCTTGATACTTAATTTGTAACACAGAAAATTCTCTGAGTTTTGGAAAACTTTCGAATTTGACTCATCTGAAATCTGGTCGAAAAGTAAATTATATGAATCAGCGGTGTCTTTTCCAACCTTCTACCTTGAAAAGGATCCAGTGCACCCTGGCAAGTGTAGCAAAAGTCAAAAAAACCCAAAATCCCAAAGGAGGACTCTCCGAGATGAGGCTGCTGGAGGTGGGAACCAAAGGAAAAGATGGCCTCATTCAACGCAACACTTTCAGTTCACTTCATATGCTGCATGCAACATCTAAAACACATGAGGTAATGACAACTTGTGAGAAACAAGGTGTCCCCCTCTGGAGAAGTGAAATTACATTGCTATATCAATCTTCAAGAAGCTGTCTTTTGCTGGTGTCATGCATTTCACAAAAACAACCCTCTCTAACATCTTTCCACTTGATTTTGGACTTAAAAGTTGTGTGTTTATGAATGTGTATGTCAGGTAAAGCTTAGGCAACTGCCAGCATCTGGAGAGGGCCAGTCTGCACAGAGCAGCCATACCTTTACAGCACTTATGCATGGCTCATTGCATTCACCCACACAGGAAAACACACAAAAGAGATGAGAAAAGAAACATATTCATCCCCTCAATGTTCCTTTGTTTTCCTGTTTTCACAGTCACAAATGCAAATACAAAGAAAAATAATTAGGACTGAAATGCTTGCAGCTCAATCCATTCATCAACTGAGTCATTCTCCAAGTTTAATTAAATCTTTTATGTGGACTCAAACATGTTCTGTTCTCTGACATTAGTGAGTTATCTAAGGAAGATTTGATCCAATTAATCGTTTACAGGAGTGGCCTCAATGCTCACTTCATTTAAGCATCACTTAAAAAACCAGATGTAACATGACAAACTGTTCTTTTAAGTGGTTCTGTGTGGCTCTACACTACAAACGTTGCATATTTTTAGCACATCTGGCTCCAGAGGGACTAGAAATCCTGGCACACTGCCTCCGATTCCCACTGAGGGGATCGGGGACGCATTTTCTAAGTGGCAGTCACTGATGAGGAAGATGAGCAGAGCTGACACTTGAAAAAGCCATTTGGCTTGTCAGGTGCATTTTTTTCCACATCAAGACACACAGAGTCCCAAACATTTAATGCTTAGTTGACCAATCTTCATGAAAAAGAACCAAGTGGTTTTAAAAGGACATTGCAACTGCTGCCCTCAAATTTGCTAGATAAGGAATAAGCATATTTAAGTTTTTTAACCAGACAACAGACGAAAACCAGACATCGCTGTGCTTGAATGAAAATGAACACCCTGTTGTAGCTTAAACAAGACATCTGACTACATGTCACTGGACTCTTATCAACTTGAATTGTTAACTTCAGCTTTTTTCAATACTTTCTCATTCTGAATAGTAATTTAATTAGGCTAGAGGAAAAATGCCTCCCAAGAAACTGAGAGAACCTTGTGTACAAACATACAGCTGCACGTCCTACTTCCTACAGCAGGTGCGTGAGGATCTGATGGTGGCAAGGTGGTGTTGCCTTGACTACAGCAGTGTGAAGGTATGGTGTCCAGCGGCTGTTCTGGTTATTATGGATGTAGCATAGCCTACAGAACCACTCACGCGCGCTCATATGTAAAGGGCTGCCTCTGCGACAGTGATGCTTGTGGCAAAATGAAAACACCTGAGTCGTGACGAGGTTACGAAACGACCTCAACAGTTCAGCGTGGCGTCAGGCAACCTGACGGTTAAAAGATAAAACCACTGCCAACGTTCATAAAACACCAAACACGGAAGGACGGACAATCAGTCAGCGGTCGCTTTGAAGTACTCACGCTCTTCTTCCGCAGGTGCAGCCCGTGCTTGAGTAGCCCCGGCAGATCCCGGATTTTATGTTTAAGCTGTGCTTGGTCTCGTGCGCTCCTGTTCCACCGCAAGCCCGCGAGCAAGCCGTCCTCTGCGGGCTCTGAGTCCTCCATGGTTTGCCCCCCTTCTTCCTCCTGCGTGTCCTCGAGCTGGCTGCCTGTGCTCCCGGTGTCTGTCTAGAGTATCCTCACAAGGCGCACCGCCGCCCGCGCCCGTACGCCATTTCCCCCCGCCTCGCGCTCACACTCACCGACCCGCATCTGCAGCCAAACCGCGCGCAGCCCGGTTTAGTGAATGTATTCCGCAGCACGCGACGCTACTCCACCCTATGGCTCACGCGTTCTACTCTTCAGCAGCAGCCTACTATACCAGGTTGATGTGTGGATGCGTGTGTTGTCTGGTGAGGGGAGGGGGGACTACAGGTGCATAGAAACATTGCATCACTTCCACCTTTCATTTACTAATGGCTAAGGCGCCACAGAAAAGCGCGAGACAGCTGATGACCATCATATTAAAGATGTTTTTGCTCTGTCAACTTCATTGGTTTGGCAGTGTAGCCTATGTGTGTCAGGCTATGCGTTGTAATACAGCACAAAGAATAACAATGTTTGGGGGGGAGCAGCACTTGGTGGAGCTACGTCACCACATTACCTGGCTCAAATTTCGAAAAGTAAACAAAGAGCAGCCTCAGAGTGCCTCTGAGTGTGTGTGCAGTTGTCCATTCTTTCTAGTTTAAGCTGAATTTGGTCCTCCTGACAGTGAGAGAATGTTGCAGAGCCAGCAACCAGTTCCAGTTTAACCTGAGGGAGAAGACAGGTGAGAAACTTGAGGGGTCTACCCTGGTGGGTGGTTGAAAATTTGGCATCGCATCTCTTATGTAGTTCCTGATGCTGGGAATTTGTCATGCAAATACTCTTCACCAAGCATGATTTCCTAGTCTTCACTTCTTTGATAGTTGCATGTCTTTGCATAACAAAGTGTATGTAATGAGGGCCCAGTGGAGCAAGAAGCTTCAGTCTCCTGATATTGCAGATATTTACTGGTTCTGAAATTGCTCAGAAAACTTTTCTACAGTATACAGTCTACTTAGCCACATTTTCCTGATTGCAACCATATTCTCTGTAGAATTGATAGCTTCTGTCTTTTTCCACATAATTAACTTCTATAGTGACCCATAAGACTGGAGCCATACACACCTTCAAACTGCTTCTTCTTACAGTTGATGTTGCACACTACAGACTCATGGCCCATTTCCATTTAGATTTCTCTCTTGTCATCATTCTGCTACAGATTTATCTGAACTTTGTCTGCCCGAAGACTGACCTTTGAGAACTGCTCTGTTTTTTAGGTTAATTGAGGGAAATAGCACTTTGTGGTGGTTGTTTTTCAGTCTTCCCTTTATATGGTAAACTTCGACAAGTAGTTTCTGAAGAGCCTCCACTTTGTTGAATGTTTTGAGGAAGTTTTACTTTGAATACAAATGTTCCTGCAGCCTTAGAGCTCATATAACTACATGCTGTGGGTTCACATCATTCGGAATAAACTCCAGACCTTCCATCTGTTTTAGTAAGAAGGACATAAAGGAGCAGACTACACTTTTCCATCAATGAGTTTTAAGTTAATTGCTGAATTTCATTTGGGCGCTTGAAGGGGGACTCAAAATATTGAGTTTTACTTCCTTAATTGTACCATTAATTTGAACAGATGCCCCCATATTAAAGCAAGGATTTACACTTCCAACTTTCAGACAGGATTTCATCAACTTAAAAACATCGCCAGAGTCTGCCCATTTCTCTCTCTTGCGAGCACGGAGGTACTTGTAGCAGCCCTCGGCATCAATAAAAGAGAAGAAAGTTTCTGACTTTGATTTGATATATTTATTATGGAACTAGAACTGGAATATATTTCAGTGAGCTGCTGAGATCTTGAACTAACTGCATTTTCCTAACCACAGAAGGGAGAATTCAAAAAGTACCATAATACTTCAGCGATACTTGACAACTCGTGCAAGAAAAAACAGCCAGAAAGAAAGTTAAAAACTGTTTTCTCATAAAAATGATTGGTTGTGTCACTGTGAAGCTTTTTTAAATTAACATCATAAGCTTGCAGGACACAGGCCCCATGTTTTAATATTAGTTTTTTCAATGTCTTTACATGAATTTCAGTTTAAAGACTACTTACAATTTTACCTTTTAAATTGCTTCTCAGTGTGCATGGCAGCCTTTGTTTTTCAAAAAAGATTTTATTTGTTTTTTTTAACATTAGCATTCAAGTTAATAGATTTAGGCTATATGAGATTTTTTGTAACTATGATTGACAAATAAGGGATTTCTTTAAGCAAATGTAGTCTAACTGAAGAGTTTGCTTTGCTCTGAGTCTTGGGTCTTAAAGCTGAGCGAAAATTTACTCTGAAAAGCTTGAAAGTGAAAACCTAGAAGGTCTGTGTGGTACAGTTATGCTTGCTAAAAGTATGGGTAATTTGTCACAAGTGGTGAGTTTTAGGGATGGGAGGAGAAAAATAAGAAATCAGAGTATCTGGATTTTTTGTTTAGGATTTTTAAATCACTTTTTTGTTGTTCAAAAAAAAAAATTTTCTCCCAAATTGATGTATGTGTGAAAAAAGTTACCAGCTTTCTCCAGCAGACTGAAATGTTTTTCTCAACAACAGAAATATGACGTTATATCTGTTTCTAGAAAGAAAAAAAAAAAAAAAAAAAAAAAACTTAAAAGGAAACCAGAGAATGCCGAACAGCTTGGTCTGGTGTTTGAAAAAGCAAACTGAAAAACACAAACATCGTCATGATTATCATCGTCATTAAAGAATGCTGCACAAGCTGATGAAGATGATGGAGGACACTTCCCATCCTCTCCACAACACGGTGAAGAATCAACAGAGTGTGTTCAGTGGGAGGCTGCGTCAAGTTCGCTGTAGGACGGAGAGATACAGAAATTCATTCCTGCCAGCAACCATCACCCTAAAGAACAAGACTGACTGACTTTTTTGTTTATTTAAAAAAAAAAAAAAAGTGAGCTTTTACAATACTGAATTTCCCTTCTGGGATGAATAAAGTATTTTTCATTTCATTTCATTTTTTCATTTCATTATTGAATAATCGCAATTTAACAGTCTGTTAATGTAGGCTACAATCCAGACTGTCTGACATTTAGGAAGAAAAGGGGAACTTCCCCCTGAACTTGTTTTATTCACATAAATATGTAGCGCAGCTTTTATTTGTCATTTTGATCATTTCACTTAAACTGAATATTTTTTCTTGTTGCCAATCCAGAATTCAGATGGACGCAATAAATCAAGACAGTCTGCCTCCTTCTTCCTGTCCTAAAGACAGTTCAGCGGATACTTTGACCATTTCATGAACGCAGCCATTTGTAAAATTTAGCTCCATGTGTTTGCTCTGGGGTGCTAGCATTAAGAACATATCCTCTGATAACAGATGAACTGTTGAGGCAGCAAGGAACTGGGGATTTGTCTGACTGTATATGATGCACAGTAGTTTCTTTCCCTCAAAGGCAGAAAATTTCCTACATTTTTTTTTCAATTATTTCTTCATGAGTGAGGTCTTTTTATACAACCCAATCCTGAAAAAACTTTTTTTTTTCTTTCTCAGTAGGTATTTCTCAGAGTACGGTGCTTGTTGGCCCCTCTCTCCCGACCTCTCTGCTCCTAACTGGCCAACGCAGGGGGGCCGCCCTTCCCGTCTGGTTCTGCAGGAGGCTTCTCCTTTTTTTTTTTTTTTTTTTTTTTGTTTCTTGTATGATCCCGAGGGGAAATTGGCTCTGCATTTCACCACTCTGTCTGGTATAGAGAGAGAGGGCTGCTCTGGCCGGGGAGATTTGGAGGGTTAGGACCTTGCTCAGGGATCCACAGTGTTTAACCTAGGAGTCGTGTCGGGGACTCGAACCCGGGTCCTCCGCGCCAAAGCCCACGACGCTACCACTAGGCCACCCACTCCCCCTAAAGTGTTTTCAGTGTCACCCACCACACCAAGATGCTCAGGATGGGGGACTGAATCTAAAAAGATTTAATGCAATCCATTGGATTCCATGTAACTCTGCAATTCTTCTTTTTTTAACGGTATGAGTTGGTTATAAACAGTTATAACTTGGACTAAAGTGGATCTCCTCTTCTTTTAATGATAGTCTGGCCCTTTTGGAGGGGAATCATGTCTGAAGTTTGTCTGATGTTGGATTCCAGCTGCTTCAATCCTGGGTCTTCATTGTTGTGTTTTGCATTTCCTGATGTGCCAAACGTTTTCAGTTGGTGAAAGAACCAGACTGCAGGCTGGTTTTTTCAGCTCCTAGATTCTGTGCTTCTATAGTATAGTAAATACAGTTGATGCAGTTTGGCATTTTCATGTTGAAATCTGCAAGCCTTTCCCTGAAAAAGTCAGTGTCTGGATGAAGATAAAGTTCTTTGTCAATTGCTGCACCCCCTCCATCTTCAGAGACTCTGCCTCTAAGGTGCTCTTTTATTACCTACAGTATCATCTTCCTGATCTTTTTCCGGTATTTTTGTTTTCCATCTCCAAACATTTTTAAGCCACGTTGCACCAATCAAGTTCAAGAAGATCTAATATTTCTAATTCAAAAAGAAAAATGTGTCAAATTTGATATGTTTGTATGGTTTTTTTTAAATATTGGTTTATGAAATTTGCTGCTGTAGTTTTTTTTTTTTTTTTGATTAATTTAGTTAAGTATTTTTGTCTTTTATACATTATACAAATTGTGCTTATTTAAACATGTTTCTTAAAAAATATTCTTTAAAAATGTAGTTTGTTTAATTTAATTCAACCTAATGATACTTAACTTTTCCAAAAGGCAAATTAGGCTGTTTTAGGACATAGTACAAGCCAAAAGAAACAAAAATTTGAAATATAAAATAAGAATATATTGTCACTGGGAAAGCATCATTATGTAAGGTTATTGCAGTGAGTAACCTCTCACAGTGGTCTTGGATCTGCAGCACCCTCTGACTGAACACTCATTTATTTGATTAATTGTTGTGGAGAGTCTGCAGTGTTTTTTGCGGTTATTTTTAGTAACATTCTTTATACAGTTTGCTCCAGGGCCTCCAGAACAGTTCGCAGCACAGAGCCAGCCTTCTTTATCAGTTTAGTCAATATCTGAGTCAGTCTGCCCTAATAAACTGCAATTGTACTCTCCCTGACAGATTTATAGAAAATATTAAACCTCTTGCTGCAAATATTGAATGACCTATGTTTCTCAAGAAAGTCTGTCTAGTAGTTTTCTGTTCCTTCTTCATTCTTTCTACATTTTGTCCAGTATGTTCCAGGTGAGTACCCAGGTATCCGCCCCTAAGTCCACATCTTCTCACCGGATGGAAACTGTGTTTAACTTGCTCATGGTCCCATAATATTGAGTCATCTGAGATGTCTTTTCCACTCGACTGACCAGTTCTTTATAATCAGCCCCTCTTATCTCGACACTGACACTCCCCACAACTGCAGAGTTGAGTATTTCTCTATGACAGGATTCTGAGCTGTTCTGGACATCTGAGGTGTTCAAAGTCAGAAATGAACAGGGAGAGTAAACCCCGTGGTACTTCTGTGATGCTAACCACTTTCTCAGTCACACTCAGTTTCGCAGACTGTGGTCTGTTTGTAAGGCAGTCAAGAATACAGGTGGATCTTAGAGGCATCCATGATGAGGGATATTATAGATTAATCTGGGATTATAGGCCAGCTGGTCTTAAGTCACAGAGGGCAAATGGATTCGGTTTTGTGGGTATTTGAAATAGGCAGGATCTCCTCTACAGCACAGGAGCTTTCTCCTGACTTAAAAAGATGCTGCAGTATCCCACATAGCTGGTCAGTGCAGGCCACTAGGACCCTAACAGACCGACTTATTTCCTTGTTCAGCTGGTACAAAATTTGAAATATTACAATTTATTTGGTTTTAAAAGATGTATGTTTATGTTTCACCAATAAAGTAATACATGCAATTCTTTTGAATTAGAATAAGGATACAGCTCAGTGGTTTCAGATCTTTTTACACGGTCATATGCTGATCAAACCATTTTTTGTTCTTTTTTATCTGGACTATGTGAACACTGAAGGAGTTAAGAAGAAAGAATACATTTTCTATATGGCTTGGAAAATGCAGTCTGTTTAGGAAGTTGATGAAAGCTGAATAACTTTACTGAATATGATATGAAAGAGAATTCATTTGAATCCAGTGGAAGGATCTGAGCCTGATACACCACATGACATCAAGTCGAGCTGAGTTCATCCTGAGTGCAGTGGGTTCAGTTGTGTAACTCAGTTGTCGAATCTGCTTCTCGATAGGGCTTGTAATCTGGGATAATTGGCCCCTTTCAGGGACACAGATTATACCAGCACCATCACTGACAGAGGTACAGTAGTCCAGTATGTATGGGAGGGTTTGGCAGCAGAATTACAGGGAGACAAAGAAAGTTTCATTATGATGAGAAAATAATAGATTTCATTTATTACAAAAAAGAAATCTTTGTCAATACATATCACATATGCTGAAATTCATCCTCTGCATTTACCCAACATTTACTTGGAGCAGTGGGCTGCTACAGTATATTCCAGTGCCCAAGGAGCAACTGGAGGGGTCTTACTCAAGAACCCAAACTGGCTCACCTGTGTTGGTACACTGGGGACTTGAACCCAGGTTCTCCAGACGCAAGCCCAACCAACTCTGTAAGGCAATCCAAGTTTAATTGTGTAGCACAAAACAATTCAAAGTGCTTTACATTTAACATTATAAAGCCAGATGTCCTTCGTGCCCAGAACCATCAGTCTCTAAAATGAACAGACAGAAGGCAGGCACAGATTGCTGTTGTTTTTATATTGATTGTTGTTATTTTACATTTGTGTAGTGTCTTACTATTTTTATATATATTTTATATATATATTTATAATATATATATTTTTATTTATATATATATATATATATATATATATATATATAAAAAAAAAAAAAGAAAGAAATATGTCAAGAAAGCTGGTTCTGTGCTGGGGATAACTCTGGAGCCGCTGGAGCTGATCGTTCAAAAAAGAATGCTGCACAAGCTGATGAAGATGATGGAGGACACTTCCCATCCTCTCCACAACACGGTGAAGAATCAACAGAGTGTGTTCAGTGGGAGGCTGCGTCAAGTTCGCTGTAGGACGGAGAGATACAGGAATTCATTCCTGCCAGCAACCATCACCCTAAAGAACAAGACTGACTGACTTTCTTGTTTATTAAAAAAAAAAAAAAAGTGAGCTTTTACAATACTGAATTTCCCTTCGGGGATGAATAAAGTATTTTTCATTTCATTTCATTCATTCATTTCATTTCATTTCATTTATTTATTTATATATATATATATATATATATATATATATATATATATATATATATATATATATATATATATATATATATATATATATATATATATATTACCATTAAAGGCATTCCAGCAGAGTGGGGGGGGGGGACAAAAAGGAAAAGAATGAAAAACATGATTTAATTTTTTTTTTTTTTAAAGTGAGAACAGGTGGGTCTTTAACCTGGTCTTAAATAAGTTGAGTCTTTCAGCTGATATGAGACTTTCAGTGAGTAAACTGTAACCAATATTATACCTTCACACTCCCTTCACATATCAAGCTCAGGTTCATTATAAAACGCTAAAACGTCATTCAAAACATTTTTACCTCTCACCATACAGGTGAAATGATCATTAGTTTGTATCCATCATAGTCTTTTGCCAATCCACCAGTTATCACCTTATTTTCATTCAACAATCTGAACCTAATGAAAATTTCGTTTCAGCAAATTCTGAGACAAAATTATTGTTCTAATATTGGCAGAAAATAATATTTTCCTGTAGGACCACATCAGCCATATATTGAGCAGGTTTTCTGTGTGTTAAAGAATTTTAGCATAAAGATGAAAAGGCATTGATTAAACTATACTAGCTTCACTGGAGTCTTTATATAAAAGTTTGTTTACAGAGTTAATGGCAGCTAAATGAGTCCTCTGAGGACATCCTGGCATTTCTAAACAAAAATGTAAGCCAATAATGCAAATCAGCCTAAACATTAAAGGCAGGGTGGATGAGGTTTTCCAGGAGCATTTTTCACTATATTGTTTAAAATCTCCTTCACGGCCCAATTGCAGCCAATTAATTAATTGCTCTGACACAAAAATAAAACAATTTAGTCGCCTATGGAACGGACAGGACTGAAAAAACCTCATCCAATCGTCTTGAATGGCCTGTTCTTAAGGATCGAATGATGGTATGTCCATTAAACTCAACAGCCAGTTGTCTCTCCCCACCACCCCCCATGCTGGCAACGCTGTGCAGTATAAACAAAAATGGCGCCAGATTGCTCTTTGCTGCAGTTATCTGTGCAGCTGTTTGCTCTTACAATCCCCAAAAAAGAAAAAAAAAAACAGAAGTGGTTGTGGAGGTGTTGACGTTTGCAGTGTGGATGTTTTATACCGCAGAAGGAGTTCGAAGTCAGCACATTAGCACTTTTAGAAACACGGTAAATCAGCCGTTTACTAGTTAGCTAGCAAGGTAGCCACTTGGCTGTTTTTGGTTGTGTTCAGCAACTCGCTCATGAACAATTGGGGTGCAGGTTCCTGTGCACTGACTGGAGGAACGTGCCACCCGGCTTTGGACAGGTGTAATTTGTTTTTAATGTAGCTTGCTAAAACCATTTTTCCAGGATCCCCTAACCTGCCTTTAAGAACACATTCCATTTTTTAACTCGTTCTTTAAAATGTTATGAATTACTTCTCACAGGTGATGATTGAATGTTCCTGTTTCCATCTGAGATAGACTGAATTGGAATATGAAAGAATGAGAAGCTGTCTCGTACATCATTCGCTGATCAATCAGCAAATGGAGCCTTTTTATGAAGAGAACCTTAAAGAGACCGGACATGAAACAGAGCCGTTCACACAGTCGGGGAAAATAAGTTTTGCATGAATGGTTAAAGAAAAAATAAAGACCTTTTTAACTGTAAAGCATATAAACCTCATCTAGTTAACCACCAAAAATAATTTAATGAACCAGTGAATAATCATAACACGTGTTCTATAACCCACTTCCTACTGCAATGTCACTTTCTGTTTTGATTGCGCTACCTTTCAGGGGGACAATTGTGTGTTTTACTGCACTGCATTTATTTACAAATACAACTGCCTCTGCACATACACTTTTAAATTGTATTTTCATTCTTTATAGAATACTTGGACAATACTTGCATAAGTAGGCTAAGGGGTGGAAGTGGGTAATTTGAAATTGTGATGTTAGTATGTGTCCTTATCCAAAAGGCCTGATACTTTCCCCACCATGAAACAAAATTAAGGAAAGGTTTGCTAACTATCTCACTTTCTTTAAATACAGAAGCTACTTTTCAAAGGATTTCTGCGAGGGCTGAATGTAGAACATGTAACTTGAACAGCTTCATTAAATCTGAGGAGAGTTACAAATTTCAGCTCAAAAGACCTGAAAGTGAAAAAGGGGAAATAAGGAAACCACTGTCTAACACAGCATATTGCTGAAAAAGCAAAAAAAAAAAAAAAAAAAAAAAAAGCAAAAAAAAAAAAGAAGGGGACTTTGGGTTCTCTCATCTGGAGGATGATGAAATATGCTGCTCTGCGGTCCTTGGGGAACACACTAAGGCTGGCCCATGATACATGAACACATAGTCACATATGCCCACACAGCAAAAGCAAATAATCCAGGCAGAAGCAGAGCTTTTGAAAAGCCCACATAGCTAGCATATACAGTACTATACGGTGCATGATGATTACATGATGAAGCAGTGGGAGAAGAATGGATTACATATCCGAGTGGGGGTGAGGAGTAAAAGAGGGGGTTGAGAAAAAAAACAGGAGCGATAGTAAACCAATTACCATACTGGGACAGCTTTTCATCAGCTGTCACCACACACAAATATACACTCTACTATCTATTTTGTACATCCACTGCATACAAATACAGGATCCACAAATGTGCATACACATACGCTGGTCAGATACTTCTTATCTCTCAGTCACACACATATTCAGAGCTCTCTTCAAACAAATGCACTCTTGATTAAATATTGAAGAGAGCCCGTGGCGGACTGAGCAGAGATATGGTTCCACCCGTCACTTAAAGAGCTCTCCGTCCAGGGAAGAAGAAGACAGGGTGCCAGTGGAGAGAAAGAACACAGTGACCTGAGAAAACAGTGCAAACGGTAGAGGAACATGTAGAGGACTGGAGAAAAGAAGCAGCAGAGCAATTATAAACAGACAAGAGGGGAGAAAAAGAGAGTAGACGTTATATTCACAGCCCTCCTGCATGACTGGAATAATTTAACTCTGTTACCAAACTGTTCTGTCCACCACCTTGTCCAATCTCAGTCCTTCTCAAAGACAGTTACCATAAAAGTCTGTTCACAAAGTTAGAATTCCCAACAGATTTTCACCTTCATTTATTTGTTTATTTGATAGGGACAGTACATATTAATGAACATCTGCAGCAACAGATGTAAACATGCCAGATTATAGCTAGCAAGCTAATTTGCATCTGTAGTCCCTAGGCAGGTGAAGAAAGGAGATTAAATTCCAGACTGATTTGTGTGGAGGCAAGGTACCATCCGTTATCAGATAAGCTGTGCAGATATTTTCATTTTGCATCACATTCAGGCCAACAAAGCAATTTGTCTCAGGCATGAAAAGATTAAAGAAATGCTCTTAAATCACACATCTCGTGGCAGATCATATCCACACATTGGTTTGAATAAAATAGATAAAAAATAAAAATGTATATCATCTATATTTCTATTCCCTAGTTTCCTGCTCATATGCAGCTCCTGTATCATAATTTATGACTATTCCACTTGTGTTGCAAAGTGACAGTGTTGATGCTGCCAACATGTCCAACGCTGCCACTCTTGACTTGCACAGAAATTGTGAGGGGTAAGAAGGGCTCAGTGGGTGGTAGTAAACTGCCCTTCCAGCTAAAGATCACTGGTTTTAATCCCACTGTGCGTGGTCTTTACCAGTTCATTCACTTCTTTACATCCACTGTACTTCTATAATTACTCCTCTGCTTAACTCCCATCCACAGATGGTTATGTTAGTAGTTATTGTGTTTAGGGTTACAGTTAATGTACATTGTTAGCTTTAGATGTTAAAAGAAAATTACACATTGTCTCAGAATACACAGTATGACACCCACTGGTCACGCTCCCTGTACACCCGACACAAAACAACTGTCAACCAAAGCATCACCATCTCGCATTTATTAAGCCTGGATTGTTAAACAGCTACATCTTGGATATGTGGACAAATGTTCCTGTTACACAATTTTCTACTAGACTGAGCAGCCTTATGCGTTAGCTGGGCTGTTAGTTATTACTAATAAGTAAATATTAGTAGGGTGTATAAAGATGGTTAACCCAAAAGCATCACAGAACTGCAAACATGCAGACACTTGATTCACCTGTTTGGATTTAGGGTCAGCTTGTGCTTTCAGAACAGTAACATGAGTGGATGAAATTGAAAAAGGTGTTGGTATGTTTGAGAACTTTTCAATTCATAAAAAGATAAAGCTGACACTTTCGCTTTTTTTTTTTCTCCAAATATGGAACATTCATGAGAACAAAAGAGAAATGAAACTCACATTCAAACAAAAGCTTCTCATCCCACTGAGTCCCTCAAGCTATTTTTAATTATTATTAAAGCCATGCATCCCTGCAGTCTGCATGTGCTGCCTAATGAAACTGTAAGACAGCTCTCACCATACTTTCTCTCAACGATGTGACCCTCTCAGAGGGGACTGAGTGTGCCAGTGCAACAACAGGATTGCCACCTAGCAGCAGCTCTAGTGAACTGCAGACTGAGCACTTCCCATTGTCTGAAGCATTTTTCAGCCTCTTTCTTTACCCTTTCAATGTTTTGTACCAGCCTTAGACACTAAAACGATTTAAAAGGACAGCAACTAAAGATGCACATGCACCAAATAATTCAGGACCATTAAGATCAGACTCTGTGATGCTGAAAAGAACACCTGGGTTAGAAGAAAACAGAACTCCAGACAGATTATTTTATCTGGAAAGTGTCTATCAAGGACAATCTGTGTGAGTAAGATCTTTAATATAGTGATTCAGTCCTCGTCTATTTCTTAATGGCCTTGCTGCCTTTATTTGTGAAAGAATGCATTTTCTTGAATTTCTGTTTGTTTTTGTTTTTTTCATTTTTTATTTTCCCAGCAGCAGATAACAACAACAACAACAATAATAACAATAATAGTAGGTTAAAAGTGAGATGGGTTTCTTAATAGCAGTGGGCAGCAAATTACTGCACCCGGGGAGTAGTTGGTGTAAATAAATAAATGTGTTATTAATAAAAATACAAACAAAAGAGGCATTCAGAATCTTCTAAAATGAAATATGAAAGTGAAATTTTAATCAATGAAAGGCTTACATGTTGCTCAAATTGTCTCCATCTTGTCATAATAGCCACTGAACATTTTTTTCTACTCTAAACCTAATGTATGAATAGCCTCTGTCCTTGGAGCCTAAGTCCAAATCATCTGTGGTTTTGATAGCA